>VXAU01004185.1:0-36706 GCA_013399695.1 Formicarius rufipectus | reverse complement strand
TTAATGGCTGAAATGGTCATGATACCTCTTTGTGTCTTCAACATGGAGATGCAATCTTTCACAACATATCAGCTTTAACTGAAAATAAATAAATTGCTGTAAAATGTAATCTGTAGTTACATATGGGCTGTGGTAAATTATTGCAAATTATGTTTCTCTCTTAAATGAATAGAATTATGTAATTAAAGGTTGCATAGTGTTTCTATATAAGGTAATTTTTATTTTGTCTTTAAACAGTTCACTTGCTTGCTCCTAATATGAATTTGGGTATCTGAAATTTTCAGTCTTGGAAGTCTGTATGCTAAAGAGTTTTCTGAGTAAATATGAAGGAACAATGGTATGCAGTTTTCATAAAAGAAGCTGGAGAAGTTGCAAATTCAAGAAACTACAACTGTTACTCTCTTTTCAAGTAATTTATTTTTTTTTTTAATAAATAATACTAACTTATGGTTAAGCCTACTTCAGTTTATTTTGGACTGTTCTCTACCTTTTTGGGTATTTAATAAAAACTTGAGTCTTTAATTTGGATTTTATTCTTTCTACACAGTTGTTAGTTTTCTTGGAGATTATTGGAACACAGTGTCTTTGATTTTACTGTTCTATGCTTTACTGCTCTTTACAGAGCTAAAATTGAATAGTGGACTTGAAGATAATTTGTCAGTATCAAAAGATATGGTTAGACATCTGGTGATACACACAGTACACATCGGCCCCTACTTCTTGCAAAAACTTTTTGAAATGGAGTTATAAGTTAGACTTCAACTCAATAAAAAATTCCAAAATATGTTACCCAATCAAGTAACAGAAGAATACAAGTCATGTTTTTTAATCGCATACTGCTTGATGAAACAATTTTAAATAAATTAAATATGATAAATAGTTTTGAGAACTAGCTTATTTGTCGGATTTTGTTGTAAAATGAACTTACATCAAATAAATAGTCTGTTTCACTATGGCACATGGAATACTATTAAAATCATTGCATTGATACTGGGGCTACACAATGCTTTAAAAAAATCAATCAAATATTTAAGTAATTTACATGCCAGGTTCACACAATGACACACAAGAAAAATTTTTAGTTGTCAAGGAACTATGCATATTGATAGCAAACACAAGATATGAGGTTCAGCACATTTTCCTCAAAGAGTTCTTATTCGCATTTTCTACCCAGAGGGATACACCATTTGTTGCTCATGATATAAGACTATGGTATGTTATTTTGCAGATTCTCATTGAAGATAAGGAGGGTGAAAGCTTAAGCAAAATAAAAATAGACTTAAATCTTTGCAATTGTGACCTACTGCCAGACTTTTCTGTATTTAACCTCACAAACATACTAGAATGACCTTTGTTCTTTCCCCAAAACGGTGGTTGAAAACTGTAAAGATACTACAGTTCAGAAATTATCATTCCATTTCTGACTTATGGTAAAGGCTCCACAGACATTTTTATATCAGTTTGGAAGTACTGTAGGCATCAGTTAGGGAAACTCGCATAAATTCTGTCTCCACCACAAAACTGGTAAGATTTCAAGATATAAAAGTAGTCATAATAAAATATAGATGAGCAGACCAAGCCCTGGAGGATAAACAGAACATTACCCCAAAGATACTCATCCACTGACTAAATAAAGCAAGCAGAAATATCAACTAAACACACTAATGTTGAATCATTTTGATATTTTTTTTTGTGATATGATGCCTTATGTTGATAATATGCACAAAAATCAGCAAAAAAATTCTTGGAAGTAGTAGGGAAAAGTTTATCATCTCTTTCTTCTTATGCAATGGCATGTAAGTTTCGTTTCATACAATATGAAGGAAAAAAGTCTTCAGAGTGTGGAAGTACTAGAAATGGATGTGATAACACAAAGGCAGTAAAATCATGTTTTATGGTTTCTGTCATGACTTGTCATTTCAAAATTACCTAAAATATATGTCAGAATATTCACTAAAGGAATACACTCTAGAAAAAGAAATTCTTCCCCAAAATTCAGAAATCTCAAATAGTTAATGTACTTGTTGTTGTGAGAGGCTCTTAGAAAGAATTTACCTGTACAGAAATTTTATACTGTCACTATTTGAGAAGTAAGGAGGAAAACTTGAGCAACTTAGAAATTGTATCAAGGTCATGTAAAAATTGTAAAAATTAATGTTGAAGTCACTGTACTGAAGATACAATAACTATTCTCCTCTTATGTATAAAGAGCACTGATAAACTTTATTTTCACAATTTCTGCAGCTACTTCTTCAAATTTCAAAAGAAATAGAAAAAGTTGAAGACTGCACTCAAATCACTTATTTCATCTCACCTTCCGAAATATTTGACATTACAAAAAAATTATTTTTGTCCTGGCAGTAACTGTTACTTTCAGGCATGTCATTCAAGTGCTGCTTTCATTATTCCTGCTTTGGGTATGTTGTAGGGCCAACAGGCAGTTTGCCTGCAGATATGGGTAAGCATCAGTGTTATCTGCTCCACCTCATCACTGCTGTAGTTTCTTCTTTGATCTGACTATGATGAAACTTCTGGGCTTTCCTCATAAAGAAAATTAGAACATATTTTGTTTTTGATCCTGACAAATGCTACCAACTGTTGAAAAGAAATATCACAGTAGTTATTTTATGCACTCTGAGGTAAGTTGTTGTTGTTGGCTAGACTTCGCGAACGAAGATTTTGGGATAAGCCTGCGCAGTGGATTTTTCTGGTGAGGCACAGTGTGCGCGGAACTGGCCCCACCCCCTTTACTCCTGAGGCTCATCTTGCCACGGCCGAGCACGCTCGGATGGCGACAGCGAGTTCCTCCAGGATTCGAACCGGCGTCCTCAGAGGAGGAGCCGGCTCCAGAGGTGGCAACTTACACCACTTGGCCAATGCCTGCCACTCTGAGGTAAATACATCTGAGTCATTTCCCTGTCTTGTCCGCAGCATTGAAGGTGACCTGGAGAACATATTTAATAAAAACACCATTCATACCTCCAGAAACCTAAAATCCTTCTGAGATGTTTGAGACTGGTAATTGTAACACACTTGCTGTTTTCTTTCTAGCACTTTAAACACCTGGTGAGCAGATTTTGAGACAAAAGTGTGATAAAAGAAGACTTTTCTTTTTCAAAACTATAAAATGTTCTTTAAAAAAGTAACCTATAAGATGGATAATGGGATCAACTTAATAGGATTTTACTTCCACAATTGTCTAAGTTTAGAGAACTTGGAAAAATTTATAACTAAAACAGAGAGACAAATCTCCTTTCATTTCAAAACAAATTTTAATTAAGATATGATAAATGGAAGGATAACATTTCCTAGCTATAATATAAATATATATATATATATGTATTCAAGATAAACAAAAACAACAAGAACTAAACGAGTAAAAAGAAAAAGCCCTGAGCAGAAAACCCTTCCCGCCCCAGTCTCTGTCCCTGGCAGGCATGGTAGTATTTTACAGACCACAGGTGATGAGGTGAGTGGCCGTGGCCGGTGCTGGGTTGCCTTCGGGGGTTGGTGGATGGGAAGAAAAAGCTTTGGTGTGTCCCTCTGAAAAGCTGTGCAAATCTCTTTGTGGGGTCGGTGGGGAGAAAGCCGCTCAGGAAGGGCAAAGGGCTGGGATCCTCTTCCCTCAGCCTGTAGTCTGCTGGCCTCTGGGCTGTAGCCTCTGATGTAGAGATCCCTCATGTCTGGGCTGGGCTCCGCTGGGCTCCCCCAGGAAAGCCCGATGTAAGAGGCCCCCGGCCAGCGATTCTGTCTCCTCTCTCTCCCTCCTGGGCACAAGGAACTCTGCAAAAATCCAGGGATTTGGAAAAAAAACACGTGAGGACAACAAGGAAAGAAGCCAAACTCAGGCAGAGGTCTCTCCCCGAGCTGTCTCTCCGCTGCCAACTGCAAAACCAGAGTGTCCGCTTCCCCCCACCCCGTAAATCACCTGTCCCTCGCTCCTTTGTTAGAGGCGAATGGACGAAGATAGACCTATTTGCCCCTCATTCTGGTGGTGGGGAAAGAAAAATTCCAATAGATTCTGAAACTATAACAACAATATATACCTGTTGTAACTGAGGTAAAAAGCAATAGCTGTCTGAAACAAGAAAATCAGCCTCTGGAAAGGAAAAAGGAATATAATCCAGATTATTTTTGTAATCTCAGTCTTAAGTAGCAAAAGTAGTCAGATGTATCTTGATTTTAATATAAGATTGTTTGCTTTAAATATTTAAGAAATATAGGAGCATAAATTAAAGGCACAGTTCAAGATCTACGAGTAGACAAAACTTCTTAAAATTCATAGCTTCAAAATAAATAATTTTAAGCAATTTCCATGATAAATCATGTAATTATGCCTACTAGATATTTCGTATTTCTGACACAGAATTCCCTCGAGAAGCCAAGTTTTACTTATTTTATTAAAATGATCAGGATTATGTTAGGATAAAGTTACACACAACTGCCTACTTCCGTCATATGTAAAACCAATACTCAGTTTTCTGGGACTTCTAAATATTTTAAAAAATATAATCTAGAAAAAGAAATTCTAAATTATTTACAAGAAGAATGGTTATTCTCTCTTGTATTTATGAACCTTGAAGGTTTGTGTAACTTATCTCTATAATAAGTTATGTAATGCACAAGAGGAATTCTTACATGACTGTTTCATGATGCAGTGAAGCATTAAGAAGGACCTAGTATATCAGATTTCCTGAGAGGTTTATGTACAGCTTGATATACTCTGTGAAAAATACATTTGAAATGTTGGGTGGATTTATTTACAAAATATTCTTTCAAAATAAAAGGCATAGCCTATTATTCAGAAATTGCACTTCAACAGTGCATTGATACATTTTAGTCCATCAGAAACAGGATCAGTGAAGTTTACTAAAAGTCTCCTGAAAATTCTGAAAAATAAGTGAGAATTACATTTAGTTTCTATGCTTCATGAAGCTTATGCATTGGCTCTTTAATTTTTGTGTAGCTGAAGAACAGAGCAGCAACCTGTACTATCAAAACTGAGGAAGCTTAATGGAGTAACATCTTCCCAATTTGTTTCTTAATAAACAGACAATATAACTCAGTGTATCAAAAGGAAATTTACTGGTACATTTGACCCACCTAACTTCTTTGTCCTCCCTTCTAATCTGCAATTGTGACATTTCCATTATTTGGAGACATCACAGAGAAAGTATGTGAAATACAATGGTGCAAAGAGACTGTTTCTTTAATCAATTATCCTTTTTAAAATGTCTAAATATTTTAGGTGTTTTTAAATTTTTCTTTCTTAAGAACAATAAGTCAAGCATTGTTATAAACCAAAATTGAGATTTAGATAGGTACAAAAAACAATTATCACAGTCGGTATTCTAATTGTACACAATAACTATTTTAATAATCACATAAAATTTTCACATTGTAAAACTGTAAAAATACTGTAATACTTTTTAAAATTATATACCTTAAAAAAGTCCACCTGTTATTTTCAGGTGGGAAGGTTTTGCCTGTTCATAAGTATGAAGATTGCACTATTATTCAGGAGGCAATCTATGCAATCACAGTATGAATATCACAATCCTTTAACCATCTTTGAAAGTGATTTCATCCCTTCCTTTTGCTACAATAATTCATGACTAAGTACTCTGCTGCTGGCTTTGTACTGATGCCAAAATGCACAAAACAAATGAGCTGCCTAGAGACAATTTGGTATTAAAGCAGCAAAGGTATTTATTGCAACGCTGGGAAATGAGGCAGTTCACACTGCACAAACTTGCTTCAAAGTTTCAACAAAGAATCGGGTCATTTATACTGTTGATATTCAAAATTACAATAACCTAGCATACATATTCATAGAATTGTGATATCTGATTATTCTATTCAAGGAAGGTGGGGTTTCGGAGGAGCTTGGGGTGGAGCCTTCCAGAATCTTCTCTTGGCACAGTTTTTAGGTGGTCTTTATGGACTTCAGCCTCTCTTCAGGGGTTGTTTTATCCTCTTTCTCACCGTGAACTCTCCACCTTTCTTTGTTAAATGTCCTAGCCAGTCAAGCTTGCAAATCTCCTTGGCTCCAAGCCTCCTTACTTCATTCAAGTGTCCATGTTACTCTGATTTATGACCACTAGGTCCTATGGTATCGTACTCCCAGCTTTCATCTAAGGTTTTGGTCTCATAAACAGAACAAAATGAGTCATCCATCAGATATTAAGCAGAACAGTCATTTAGCAATTTTCTAATGGGACAGGGTACTCTTATTAACACAGTTAACTCTTTTTAGGCCTTGCTTTTGCTTCAGTACTGTTATTTTTTTTCTAAACTTTGCAGGTAAGTAACATCACATATGGATGCAAAAACTCATCACATCCTTTACTTCCATCATTCTTATATATGTATTTAATTTACATACCTTAGTTGTGTTTTCTGGAGTTCTTAATCCACTTTTGTTCTTAACATAGGTTTGAAATTTTTTTTTAATTAAAATTTTAATTTTTTCCATGGATGCTTTTAATGAAGAGACTCTTTTAGTATTCCCTAGTGTGTGGCACAAAATACCTCCCAGGCCAAAAATTAACAATGATGACAACAGTTAGTGAGTAAAACCAAGAACTGTTGTCTATTTTGGCAAAGAATAAAAAGAAGATTACTTTTTTTTAGCTTAATCTCTCAAAACATTTGATTTTAAATGTTTTTGAGCTCTATTTCATCAGAATAATAATTTTGTATGAAAAGGAAAATAACTTAGTCAACCAGATAAGGTTCTCAAGTACAGATGACTGTAAAATTATCTTGTAGTAACTTGAACAAAAAAAATGTGATCTGAAAACTCATTTCTCCCAGAGGATTTGTTTCAATAGATGTTTCACTGCCTGAAGATAGGACTGAAAGCTGACTCAGTGTTTCCAGATACCATTAAAAGTCCAGTTAATGTCCTATAACTGTCAGGATTTTAAGACTAGGAATAGATGATCAAAAATAATATGTACACATAACATTCAATATTTACAAAGAAGACAATCTTCACAATTAGTTGTGAATAAAATATGATGACATATAGACTTTTGAACATCTACCCTATCACTTCTGCAGTGTTCAACACACAGGGAGGACTGTGATAATACAACCCCAAGGAATGATTAGATTAGATTGGCTGATTTCTGGGTGAATTTTCTAGAGAAGAGAGAGCAGATAAATGAAACTTATAATAAAACACCCAAACTACATCAATGCTATCGAGAGACAGATTCTGTTACAGAAGAAAAAAGTAAGCTAGACCTTCAGGAACACTGATATCTTCATAAAAAGAATTTATTTCAAGAATTTTACTGCTAGACTTTTATTTCCTCTGAGAATGAAAACTGCCCAATAAATCTGTTCATGCATATTATATACCTAAGGTCTTGATTACAAGCCCAGAGGATGAATGAAGACTGATGTGCAACAGGATGACAGATTCTGTTTTGAATTTCAGTCATGTTGGTATATACCCTTTATTGCATTTTATTTCTAGGAACAAAGTATCATACTACTGTAAACTTAACCCCTTTCTCAAAATTTTCACACTACTATAAGCTTAGCCCTTTTATCTCTTTTGTTTGTTTTTTGTTTGTTGGTTTGGGTTTTTTTCACACTGAAAACTGGCATGAAAGTGAGGTCCATGTTAAGAAGGATATTCCTACTTTCTTCAAAGTTCACCTCTCAGTGTTAATACTGCACATCAGTTTTTATTTATACTACAATTTGGTCTCCATTTAAAAATCAGTTTTGGCTAGCTCATGGTACACTACCATTAGCTAGGACATTTACAGCCCAGACACACACGACACAATTCTGAATCTTACCTTCTAACTTCTTCTGACTAATACCAGACCTAGTTTTCTGATAAATGATCATTGTTGTTCTTGATTATGATCAGCTTTGCTCTTCTGCATAGTTAGTAGCATCACTTTCTACTTCAACTTTCTTTTTGTGAACTGACTGTTGTCAGTTGATGAATTTCCTGAATGCTGTGGAAACCCATTCTTCTCTGGCAGAGAAACATGATGACTCCCTAAGCTGCATCACAAAAGACAAGAATTAAGTCAGATGCATAAGTTTAACATGACTTACTTTCTGTAATTTCCCTCAGATCTGAAACAACATTTCAAGACAAAATTCCACTAAAAATATGTCAGACAACTGGCACTGACTGTCATAAAAAACATTAGTCACTTCAATTGACTCCAAATCATGCCAGTGGCATTCCTATCACTGTAATATAGTCCCTTCCACTTGAGTTCCAGGTTCTTCCCAGCTATCTTGTGAGTCTAATGTTCAATTGTTATTTGAAGGCTTTGAAAAAATGCTTCCCATAGGAGGAAGAGCAAACACACATTTAAAAATTTAGTACAAAAAATGAGAAGAACAACTCTGAAGAACAGAAATTGCATACAACTTAGGCTCAAACTCAAGTACTGATGTGTTATTAGTACTGGTATGTTACTATAAAGGAATGAATACAAATCTCATTGAAATTCAAACTAAATTGACTCAAAAATCTTCTGACCATTACTGCTGGTGTATATTCGACTATTTCTATAAAATATGATTATTCTGATTCTCAGTTTCAAAATATGCCCTAATTCATGCAGTAGAGAGACTTGCATACCTCAGCCAACTAAACAATTACATGAGAGAGGATAAGCCATGATACAGATAGTATTCCATTTCAGACACTTTCCAACAGCAAATATCTAAGGAACTGTAACAGTAAGGTAGACCTCTCTCCCTCCTGATATGTCTTCAAAGCAAGACTATCCAAGGAGAATTTCCAGTTCTCCATGAAAGCTTTGCATATTTGACAAATTATTGTCTCATCTGATACTGTCAGTGACAGTAATGAAATGAAATTACTAATCCTGAGAGCTTAAAAAACCATTGTCAAGTGATTTAGATCAGTTCTTCATTTGCATTGGGAATTCTGAGAAAAAAAATTCCACCTTCAGACCAATGTTTCACTTATTATATGACTTTTACTGTTTGTAAGAATACAGATCTTTGAGTATTTTCCAGAAAACACAATTAGGCAACCTCCCAGTCTTCATGGCCAGAGAATTTACTACAGTGGAAGTAGCCAGGAAGCTATCAGGCAGTGCTACATTTACGAGGACAGCAGTCAAGAGTAAGGAGTCTCCTCTACCAACATCCCAAGGTCCATTTACATATAAATGTGAAAATCTGTGATACTACCATGTACACCAATACAAACTGTATCCAAATGAATTTCCCAAATCAGTAGAAACCTCCTTTCATTCTATTCCCAAGGGCAAGGTTTGTGCATCAACCTCTAGTTAAGACCTATTGATAATACATCTTAGTGTATTATTATTCAATCTTCATAAGATAGTTTCAAAAGCTACATTATACAATTATTTTTAAAATATTAATTTTTAAATTAATTTTAGGATGTTGGATATTAAGTTTTCCATCCACCTCCTGACTACATATTTATATATAAAACATTCCAGTTTGACCTCTTCTTAGAGTCCTATCAAGACTGTTGAGTTTCAATTGGACTACAGAAAAAATGGTCTCTTTAAATTATTTCTGTGCATCAAATATACTATTTGAAATTCTCATTATGGCATGGGAACAAAGGAACACTGTTACCTTGTTTGATAGATAATCTTGTTTCATTTTTCATCCTTGTTGCTCCGAAACCTCTTTCTGAAAATCAGCATTGTCTGCTTTTCCAGGAAAAAAAAAAAATTAAAAAAAAAAAAAAAAAAAGAAAAGAAAAAAAAAAGTGATATTCATCTCCTTTATTTCTTTTTCTGAGACAAAGCAGATAATTCTGTCTTTATTAAAGCAAAGAAAGGCTGAATAGATAAGAAAATCTGAATGGGAAACTTGGGGATACTTAGAGGTTTAAATTCTGAGACAGGAAATTAAAACAAAGGGTGCATTACAGTTTATTGTCAAGGAAGACAGTGAGAAGAAGGTCACATGGTCAATCTTTCCACCAAAAGTATTAGCATTTGAGTTTAGAGGTTCATTGCATTTCTTGCATGAAATTTTGTGTTAACTGCCCCTTTAATGACAGGACCATGTTCTGACTGACAAATTTTGACAAAATTATCATTATGTGTCATTTCAATGAAAGACAAATCTAGATGTTAAATTTTTGCTTTTTTTACCTTTTTCTTTCACATGTTGTATGATACCATCCTGAATCATGTCTAGCATATAAAACATTAGCTACAAATGGCATAAGGAGAAGAAGAAAACTACAAGATTTCACCTACATGACTGATTTCCAAACTCATCTATTTAAAATGACAGTATATCATCCTCAAATTTGGATCTATTACATTAATTTCTTTAGTATTAAGATGAAAAATTCTTTTAGAAATATTACAGAGTTTCAATTGTCCTTCTTGAAAAATATAGATGAAATAAGAGATGGCAGTGTGTCCAGGTGGCCAAGAAGTCCAGTGGCATCCTGAATTGCATTAGAAATAGTGTGGCCAGCTGTACCAGGGAAGTGATCATTCCTGTGTACTTAGCACTGGTGAGGCCATACCTTGAACACCATGTTTAATTTTGGCCTGCTTACATGAGTGGCTGAGGGAAGGGGAGTTGTTTAGCCTGGACGAAAGGAGTCTCAGGAGAGACTTTATTGCTTTCTACAGCTACCTGAAAAGAGGTTGTAGTTGAGTGGGAGTAGGACTCTAAGTCCAGGTAACAAGTGACAGAGTGAGAGGAAACCACCTCAAGTTGTACCAGAGGAGGTTTATATTGGATATAAGGTAAAATCTCTTCACCAAGAGGATTGTCAAACATTGAAACAGGCTGCTCAGGGAAGTGGTGAAATCACCGTCTGTTGGAAGTGTTCAAAAAATATGTAGATGTGGCACTAAGGGATTTGGTCTAGCAGTGATGTATTAATGTTGGGCTTAGTGGTCTTAGAGTTCTTTTCCAACCTCCATGATTCTGTGGTTCTATTAAATGTTCTTGTTCCATTTTCTATGTGCTTAAAGGTTCCTTTCACTTTGTGGGTGCCCTGAAATTTGTGAAAGTAATTTTGAAAGAGGATTAATTAGCTTGTAATAAAAGGTGATACCACCAATATTTGTTCTAGAAAGTGAACAGTTAGCAGATGTCTGACATTACTAGAAGCCAGGTTAAAACAGAAAAGAAGGAGACCCATAAAACAAAATCGTTATTAAAAAAAAAACAAAACAGCCCACCATCATTATTGTGGCTTGTTCCATAAAGGCTACTATAACACCACAGTGAGCCTGAAGAAAAACAGCTGGCATATACCTAAGAACAGCACTTGTTAGATGAGACTGACAGACAAATGGAAGAAGCTGGAAAGAAATATTAATGATATACATCTTATACAGAAGGCATGTGGAAAAATTGTTGGAATTAAAGTTATAATTTTGTAATTATAATGAATACAAATAAGATTAAGGAAATCTTATTTACATTATGAAGAGGCTTTGAGAATTATTTTAATACAGTTCACTTTGTTCACTGCTACTGTTTCTGAAGTACAAGAAGGATATGCAATATACTTCAGACCATTTACCTGGTTTTCTAGGTATACACTTATGGTCTAAATAATACTAGTAATTCATGAATGAGAGATACAGGCCTCAATATTTATCAACTATGTATTCAGAGTATATTTATTTACAATAAATTAGTGGCAAACTATTGAGATGATAAAATACTTTGAAGTATAAAAAAGTGACTCAAGACTTTTTATGTTTTCTATGAATTCCATCTCTCTTTCAAATTTCTAATTGTTATTGTTACCATTGTTATTCTTTTACTGAAATCTTTTGTCTAAGCTTCTTTCTTTGCTGTTGTCTCCTTTGTTGTGCTGGGGGTAATGCTCTGAATATTATTATAAAGTCATTGATGGTAGGTCAGTTTTCAGTAATGTCTGTTTAACAGCTAGAGGCTATTCTGCTAATAAGAGAAGATTTCAAATCTAGTAATAATTTTGTATCAACAAGTTGTTAGGAGTCACATAGATCTGAGAACTTGCCCTATATTTATATGTCTGCGTCATTGTAACTGTTGAGAAAACAATAAGAGAAACAAGGGCCCCATAATTAGGTAAAAAATCATCCCCATGGTAGTGATCCATAACAGGGTACCAGACACCCTGACACATTCCTTTCCAGCTTCCTCACTCAGCAGATAGGCAGGAGCAAGGAGCTGCCTGTGCCTTAGGAGCAGCAGCTGGTGGTGCACAAGGGCAGTCTAGAGTACAGCAGGGAGAAGAAAACTGAGGAAAAATACAAGCCATAATGGCAAGAAATAGCAGGAAATTTTAATGGAGGGTTATTGCAGTGAGGTTCAGAGAAGATGAGAGGCTTAGTTTGTTTTCTTCCTTTGTTTGAGTTAAATATTACAAATAAACTATCTTACTTAAAGTGAGCACAAGCACTGAGTGTGAAAGCTGCTGGTCTTCAGAGCTCTTTTTTTTTTTTTTTTTGATAACCTAAAGTCTCATAGGAACCAGAAGAGATCTGCTATGTCTGGTTCCCATGAGGCATTCTGTAGATGTTAACACGCTTTGATGTTACTTAGTTAGAACATGCTGGTATACTCTCAAATACAGTAAGAGAGGCTATTAACATAGCAGGAGCATATGTCTGGTCTGTAATATAAAGGCCAATTTTTGGCTTTAGAGAATAGGGGTTGTAGCTCTAAGGAGCTTTGGAGAACACTTAAACACACCTTCTCAGTGAAAGAGAGGAACAACAATTAACAACAGCTGTATAATAGATGGGTTTACATTGAAATGTAAGAAAATAAACACCTCTCATGTAAAAGGTATTGAACAAGTTGTTCTACTAGGGAAGGTAAAATATATACATAGAAAAAAATTATTTGTATATATGAGAGTTATTTCTCAGGGAAAAAAACAAACAAACAAACAAACAAAAAAAAAAATCAACACAACCCAGACTTTGAATTTGAAAACTTTCAAATTCAGCAGTACAGATCCCAGTGTTTACATATTCTTTCCCAAATTCACCATAACTCCCCCTACACAAGCCTGCAATGAGTTGACACAATAACTGCATGAATATTGACCCATATGGTGATGAGCAGAATTTCACTGTAAATCCACTAATTTCTGACCATCTGTTGTAGTCAGGGTCCTTGATGGAGAATTTCTGGAAGATGTTTCCACCTCTGCAATTCTGAGCATGAATCTCCTCTCCAAGACTGTAACTCCTGTTGTTCCAGGGAACCAGGCAGGACCTGGGTCTCCCATTTTAGACATGGATATGGAAGGTTCTAATGGTATTTCTAAGAGATCAACACGGATAGCCCCGTTGGCTAAAGCCATGTTATGGGTTTAGTATTCCTTTTAAAGTGTTGTAATCATTAAACTGTAGGTTCACATTGAATGAAAGTAAGCTTAGGGTTATGTATTGTGCCATAAAACAGAAATTGCCAGTGATGTGGATTCTCTTGAATTTCTCCTCTCTTGATAAGGACATATGGGAAGGACAAGGTGTTTATTCACACTATCAACTGCTCTCAAGATTGTTTATATACTAATTTAAACCTTTGTTATACTAATTTCAGGAGCAAACAAGTTTAGAAATAGTTTTAAGAGCAGAAAATTTCTAACTCCCTTGCTACCAGTTTAAGAGCCTGAACTTCTCATCTGCTTCTTCTGCATGCTCTTGATGTTTCTCTCTCTGGTACTAAACATCTTGAGCAATTTATTACATAATGGCTTTTTCTACTTTCACATCTGCCCCCCGTTCTTGATAACAAGAAATTGGGATGAGGTTAATTCTTTTCTGCTGACAGAAAAAAAATTTATTATTTGTATTAATTTCTCCCAACCACTTATTTCTATGTATAATATATGTTATTCTGCCGAAGTACATTTCACATAATCAAACATATATGGTCTCCTTATCTCCACAGAGATATAGTATCTAATTTAGGCAATTCATAAGAAATATAAGAAACACTGTAAACATATTGCTGGGATGGAAAAAACATGTATTTTTATGCTGAGCACCTTAAAACAGTTTAAATGTTACTTTGCTAAACCAGCAACCATGGTTTCATTAGCATATTGTTGAGAGTTTATAAAAGGGGAAAAGTAGAATAGACTCCAGAGGAACATCAAATCTCCATATAAAAATTTTTATGCCACTTGCTCCATGCTGTTACACTTCAAATTTCAGGGCAGCAGGCTATATCTGTCCTTCACTCCTATGTTTCTCTTGTGGTTTGTTTTTTTTTTCTTCTCTTCTTTTATGCAATGCAAAACACACAGGAAGGGTAGTGTGCATGTGTGTGTATATCTGGCTGCCAATTGACATTAATAAAAAACAAAGCGTAAAATTAGCACTTTTGGGGGAAAGCTTCCCTTAACAAACTGTTTTACCACTCATCATTTCCATAATACTGCCTTTCACTCTCATATTTGCCATAATTTTCATGATCAGCAGTGACTTGAAATTGATTTGAGACATAACTAGCAATGATGTAAATTTCTCCTTTGCTTTTGTTTGTGTGAGCTTGCACCTGGGTTTAGTAATTTTTCTCTCTTGATGGAAATTTTTGTGCTTAGAAGAGAGCGAAACATTATTTTGTACTTTATTCAAAACCTTATTATTGATGTACATTATCCAAGTTCATTCTGATATGAAGTCCTTAGTCGTCTAGGCTTAAAATTATCACAAATTATTTTAAATTTATTAGAATTTGTGTGACATAGATGTTTAATACATTATTGAATGTTAAGATCAGAGAACTATGAAAATCCTGTCTTTAATCCTACTGTTAAGTCAAACAGATTTGTTTAGGCAGTTTTAAAATCAAAATCTTAGTATTTGACTTGACACAAATGTTCAAAACTATATTATATATGTAATACATTCATTTTTAATAAAAACAGAAAAAAATGAGGCTACTGCTGTAGGCTAATTTTTCATATATTTTAACTTATTTGTTTGAGATTCGCAACTTAAGATGAGGGAATTTTAAAATAGCAGCTGAACTTAGTAAGGTCATATGAAGGTGTCATAGTTGGACTTTCATTAAGACACCATTGCTTTCAGAAGTAGACTTATTATAGACTCTGAATGCAATAGGGCACCTCAGCTAGGCACTTCAACCTAAACTAACACAACGAGTGGAAGCTCAGTAGGTTAGATCATGACAGACAAGACTATAAATTATTATATCTGTAGTGGAATACTTAGAGAATTTTTCTAATAAACCCCATTTTAGTGCTTGGCACCAGAAAACATACCAAAACAATATTTGTACAATACGGGATGTAATGAAAGTTTCACTTTGATTATTTTGGGTGAAAAGTAGAGGGAAAGTATGTTCTCAGCATTTTCTTATATTAAAATGCAGTACTTGAAATAAAGTTAATTTCATAGAATTATAAAAGCATTAAGGTTGGCAGACCTCTATGTTCATTAACCTCAACTGTCAACCCTGCACTGCTGTGTTCACTGTTAAACTATGCCCCCCAAAACAACATCCACATGCTTTTTGCACATTGCCAAGGATCATGACACCATCACTTTCCTGGGCAGCCTGTTCAATGCCTGACTGCCCTTGAGGTATAGAGTCTTTTCCCAATATCCAGCCTAAATCTCTCCTTGAGGCCATTTCCTCTGGTCCTGTTGCTTGCTACCTGGAAGAAGAGACTGACACTCACCTGACTACAAGATCGTTTCAGAAAGTTGTAGAGAGGGAAAAGGTCCCTTCTTTTCCACATGCTAAACAGCCCTAGATTCCTCAGACAGAAGTACAGTTATTTGCTAGGCAGCTCCATTGCTTACAATAATTTAGTGTTGCATTAATACTGTAACAAACATTCTTTGACTTGTTTTGGTTCTCTTTGCTTGCTACAGAAGCTCTTGACTAAACTCAAATCACTAATTGTAGATATAACAGTGTGAAGGTTCTGTTGTTCTTAAGATAATGTATTTCCTAAACTAAAATCCCAGTGTAAACTTGCACATTATAGATTTTTTCCCCTTGCAGTCCTAGTACTTGTCTCAAGCTCTTTAAAAGATATTTCATTATTTGCTCAGGGTTTCATTGTATTAGACAGTCCTTCTTATGTTGTACTTCTACTATCAAAGATGGCTTTGAAACCCTGAGAGACTCTTTTGTTACTTGAGAGCGGAATGGTGCCAAGCTTCTTCCTTCCTCTCTTGCTCAGATGTCCTTAATGGTTTTTTTTGTCCTTAATAATTTCTGTCCTAGAAAAACTGCATAGAAAAATCTGACAAGTCATAGATCTCCTAGAATAGGAAAATTCAGGTTCATTTGGTTTCACTTAGATTCTGGACACAACCAACCAACCAACCAAAACAAAAAAAAAAACAAAACCCAAAAAACAAACAAACAAAAAAAACCAACCACCAAAACAAACAAACAAAAAAACCCAAAACAACAAAATCTCCAAAACAGAAAAAATGCCTCCAACCCCCCAAATTCACTCCAACAACCAAAAAACCCCAAAACTTTAATGTTCAAGTGAAATATTAAGTCTTCTCCTTTAACTATTCTGCTGAAATATTTTTATCATATTATGTATATTTCTATTATGTATATTATGGTATTTTTTTATGTGTTTTTATTGTTATCATTGCTATATTATACAAAATTACATGTGCTCAATCATTATTCTAATCTGCAAAACTGCATTATTCATGAATTTTTAAGCAGTCACTAATGTGCAGTATCATCACTATCATCACCATGAAGCATATGTATGATTTCTAGGCATGTCTTCTCACAGGAAGAATGAAATGAAATTCAATGCAGATGAGCATTGTAAAGTACTGTGGTGGAGGAGGAGAATTTTTTTCCTCATTCATTAAGGGTTCAAGTAAATACACTCTTGAAGGAACTAAAACTGATGTCCTTGTCCTATGGTGGAGAGGAAAAAATTTAAAATGAACGGTGTGGGAGATCACTAAAGCTACAAGGATTGGAAGAAACTGATGAAGCAAGAAGACCAGGACAACAGATGCCAGGAGTTTGCTAAATTAGAGACCTTTTAGAAATTGTGTTATTTGTACGGGTTCACCTTTAATATGTACACCCACCAAGTGAAACTGTTACCTGAGCTGGCCAGCCTAGCCCCACCCCTACGTTAACCCAACTGAATGTATCCCCTGTCCCTTCCCACTCCCTGGGGGCTTATCTGAATGTGACTCTTCCCTTCCCCCATTGGCTAACCGTGTTCCCAAGCCACCCCCACTCCCTGAGGGGTATAGAATTCCTTGTTACTTTGAATAAAGTGGCTTCTCTCTTCACCACCCAGCCTGAAGGACCCACGTGTGATCTGTACCATCTCTAGCACAGGGGTTTTCCAGCACCGGCCCGGGCCAGAGGCTGTGAGGAGCCAGTCCCCATGGTCAAAACCCAGCCAGAACAGATAGATGGTGGTATGGAAATGGGGAATGTCTGGAAAGTGTTAAGGGAATGTATTATTTATTTTGTCTTACCAAGAAAACTCTACTCCACACTGAAAATATGCCATCTCTTATACCATAATAATAAGGGGAGAAAAGAATAAGTCATAATAATAAGTCAGAAAATTTAACAAATGGAATTTTGTATGAACAACAGTAGTTTCAACATAAAATGTCTTGGTATGCATTTCAAACTTTAGTGCGTCAGTTTATGTGCTATTAGTAAGGTAATGAGTTTTTTTGAGAAGGCTTTTCTAAGCCCCAGAATGTGAGCAGTTGAGTATATGTTTAAAGTGGTCTTCTCTGAAACTTTTCTATGCAACTTAGAAAATAAACCTGAGTATTAATTGACAGACTCTAACCTAGAGTATTGGCCCTACTCAGTAAAGAAAACAGATGGTAAGTACAATTTGGATGCACCATCAGGGAACTGTATTCCTTGAATTTTCATAGTAGGTAACAAATTAAAACTTGTATAAGAAGCCAGAATTCATCAGTGAGCTAACAAATCTGATTTCATTACAAATCATTTCCTCTCTCCCCATCCCTAAAGAAAAACTCTTAATAGCCAACTTTTGTGGTCTTTTTTAAGCAACCCTGTTTTTCCTACAGTTGATACAAAAGGAAGAAATCTTCTTTGGACTGATGAAAAGAACTACAGCTCAAACAGTATGAGAAATAACACTTTGAAAGTAATCTTTGATAACAATGGGTACATTTATAACAAAGAAGGTTTGGAGAGGGAATAAGTTATTTGTTTGATGGTAAGTATTTTTGTATGAGGCAATATGCTGTGATCATTCCTGGGTTCAGTTCTTTTTCCAGTTACTATTAACCTATAGCAAGTTCCCTACTTTCAGTCAGAGAGGCAACTTTTTTATCTCATCTTGGTAAAGTACTACTCTCCCAATTTTCGTGATGATTAGAAAAGTCATCTTGGCAATAAAATACTCCTTTCTTCTCCTTACTCCATAAGTTTTTTATTCCCAAGTGTTGAGTCCACCTGTGATATCATCAGATTCCTTAAAATTATTAATGAGATGCCTCTGCCCAAATTAAAGTGAAAATGAGACCATATTCCAAAGCCAATAGTATGTATTTTATTCAATAATAAATGTGAAGTAGAGAGAAATAGAAGGGAATAGGGAAAAGAGAAAAAAGGAGATAAAGAAGGTGTCAGAGAAACAGATTAAGTAGGAAAATTATCACCATTCTGTGGATTCCAGTGATGTTCTGTTGATCTTCTTCTTGTGGTCTTTTTGGTGATGAGAATCCCCGTCTTCCAAAGGGGTGGTTGCTGCCTGGATCCGCCAAGGGAAGCCCAGCATTGTAAGGAAAGTGGTTTGTGTGAGGGAAGAAAACCAAGTGTGGAGTGAAGTCTGACTGTGGTCTTTTAATTGGTTTAGACTCAGTGGGAACTCCCCCATTATCTCCCCTGGGGCAGGAAGCTCTGCACTGGGTGATGTAATGGTGGACCATGGGACATTTCAGGAGTCTTTGTCACCTTCTAAGATGTTACAGTTGCCTGTTAATATCAGCACAAGTGGCCTATCAGCAGAGATTAATATCTTGAGGCTAAGTGTGAATTTTTCTAGTGCTTCCCCAAGTGGGAGTTATCACAGCTGAGCAATTTGTGTAAGAACAAGGAA
Organism: Formicarius rufipectus; assembly: GCA_013399695.1. Taxonomy (NCBI): domain Eukaryota; kingdom Metazoa; phylum Chordata; class Aves; order Passeriformes; family Formicariidae; genus Formicarius; species Formicarius rufipectus. The sequence continues at coordinate 17,601 of VXAU01004185.1, read as the reverse complement.
ACACTACCCTGCCCTGCAAGATTTGCCTCATATCATGTTCAACACCCAGCCTATAGCCTGAGGTGGCAGGTGTGCACACCTGATCACCTTGGTCATTGCTTTGCACATCTTCAGCTTGAATCTTGGTTGTCAGTCACTAGCATTCCAGCCTTTCCACATTTGCAGATACATTCTTCTCCTGGAATTTCTATCTTATATCAAGTTCCCATCACAGTAAAAATTAGTAGGCATATTCAGGGAGGGATAGGCTTCACTGAGCTGATACTTTGCACACTTTGCTACAGTGGGCAAAAGTTCTTCAGTGATACTAACAGTGTTTAAGCCATTAACCATTTCAGTGTCTCATACACATTTTTCATAATGCTGTCTTCAGATCAATGTTCTACAATGAAACTGTAGTTATGCTGGCTTTACTCTGCTAATATTCTTTTTAACGGTTCAAAAACTCCTTAATCATCTATCTAATAACCTAATTATGTTGGAGCAGCCAATTGGCCTAATATTTTGTTATTTCAGCTCGCATAAGAAATATTTTTGTGTCCAAGGAACTCCCTCTCCCCTTGAATTTTCATTTGGCTTTTATTAGTCAGAATTTTGCTACAGGAACAATCCCACCAGAAGGTTTCATAAAGGAGATAAGAGTATAAAGGAAATATTACCATTAAAAATGACCAAAAATAGATAAAGCTGGAATGAAAGCAAAGCTTTGACAAATAGTAATTATCTGGTAAATAATCTGGAAAAAGCATGCAGTCTCAACTGCAGAATTTCTTCTTTGTTCTACCTTTTTTTTTGAGTACTTCTAAGTTGTGCCTATGAAAAGTTATTGGGGCACTTCTACTGTGGCAAATTAAAATGCCAATGAACTTTCACTTTGAACAGTGATAGCCATGAGCAGAAAAGCAAATGAAGTGTATCTTTAAGAATACAGAAAGTGAATATGCAGCTTAACTTTCTATTAGTTACTAAAAGACATATTGACTGTTGGGGTCTACATTTATCCTTACAACTTGAATTAAACAGAAGATAAAAAATAAATTGTCTCAATCATTGTAACTTTAAATATGTCAAAAGTTGCAAGCATTAGGTTCTCTTGTACATCATTTTAAAAAAGAAAACCAGTATTTTAAAATTCTGTGAACATTATTGACTTAAACTCTTATACGAAAATTTTATTGTGTAAATAATCCTCAAAAATCCTATGAAGTTTTAAAACAATGAGGCTTTTTGACTGAATGCTTTCTGCCTTTCACTTCTCAGAAAATGTGGCCACTTAAATCAGTACATGAAATATAAGATGTGCAGGACACTACCAGCAAGACCCTGGGTTTGGAGAATCTGTGATTGTTGAAATATGTAGGTTTTTAATGATTTTATAAGCCTGAAATTTGAAGGAATTTCCAGAACCGTTAAAAATGGGGCTTCTTGGGCTCTGTATTATATTTCCAATTTCCGATATTTTCTTGTAATAGAATAAGACATTCTTTGTAAAGCATTTTACATTTGAGGTATGATTTTAGCTGTCTGATTTTTGCTATCAAAATAATTTATTTGTGGTATCTGAGTTTGCTTTTTGACATCCTGTGTTACTTTTGTGATTCATTCAATATCACAGATTCACAGAATAATTTCATTTGGAAGACACCCACAAGGATCATCAAGTCCAAGTCTTAAATCAGTGTCTCAAAGGAGGCTTGAACCCATGCCTTTGGTGTTATTAGCAACAGGCTGTGACCAACTGAGCAGATCTCAGGGTCAATATATATTTGTACAGGTCATCTGAGGCATTTTCATACTCTTTCCTTTAGCAAAATATTAAATTCTAAGGATCCATCCAGTATGTTTAAATTGATAAACTATTCATTCTGTCCTCTTCAGGGATAGAAATACTACCTACTCTGATAATTTATAGCAAGGAGATGCACAAAAAGACATCTTAGGCAAAGTAAATTTTCAAGGACTGAAGAGATTCTTTCATTGTGATAGTTGCAGAAAAAAGGCAATTTACTTTGAGAATTTTTTTTTTCAGGTATAGCTTGATTTGTACCTTCACAACCATTTACATCATGTATATTTAGTGAGTTTTTGTTTCTTTCTTGATAAATTTCACATTATCTACCACAAGCTCTGTTTCTCAACCGTTATCACACTAAGACACATAAAAATATGCAAAATAAAAACTACTGTGTCAGCTATATTAGAGTGCAGAGAAATTAATAATGTGATTCCTCTTTTTAAAATGTGATTATGTTGCATATGTGTCTAATGTATTGTACCAAAAAAAAAATATGCTCTTCAGATTTTTATTTTAAAAAATGAGTTTAAAAACCCCCTTTGCTAAAGGATGTGTTAGATCCACTGGCAGCTTCCAATTTAATAATCATCAGAATAATGTTCACTGTTACAATTGAAAACCATTTATAACAAGACTATGAACTCAGTGTATACGAATAAGTACTTGTTAAACTCCAAAACCAGTTTTCATAAGCAGAGAAATGAAATGCAGATCACTGTTGAATGACACTGCTTTAATGGGGACAAAAAGAGAGAAAGTTGTAGAAGACTTTAAACTTGAAAGCCTATTAAACTTGAAAGCCTAAGAGAATTTTAAAAAGATGTTTATGGTGTATTTGGTTTCAAAGAGTTGTAAATAAAATATTTAGCACCTCAAATCATATTGTTACAGTACCTGCCAGTAAGGACAGCACTTTCCTCTTAATTATGCATATATTTTCTTTTTGTAGAGAGTGCAGTATTTTGAATGCCACGTGTACTTCAGCAATGGTTCTATATTAAAGTATCCTTGTTGTTAGTGATGGAATTTCTAAAATGGTGTTTGAAAAAAATGCATATATCCATAAAGTACTGTTTCACAGTGTCAGGCTGATGTTCAAAATATATCAAAATCCTGATACTTTTGCTGGCATTCAATACCACCATGCCTAATTTTTCTACTTTGTAATTGGTTTTGTTATAAATTCTGTAGAACTCCTATTCTTATAGATATATGAAGAAAACAGTTTGGGTTTTCTTTTTCATTTGAAATGACTTAAGTGTCTTAGTGAGAAATGACCATTATTTATTAATTACTTTTTCTTTAGTGATAGTCCTGTGCTTTGTCAAAACAGTCAGTCTAACTCTGTACTACAAAGGATGCTAAAAATCAATATGGTGTAAGGAAAAATTAAAGACTATGCATGTATTTATCACTTTATTAAAGTTCTTTTTTAAAATTATTTTTAAGTGCAAATGTAAACATGCTTCTTTTGGGATAAAATACTAGGAAAGATTCTATGTGAATCAAATCTTTCATCTAAATTAATGGCTTTTTTAGAAAGCAGAAATTTGCTAATGATGATAATTACTTCAGATGATCTAATGTCTGAATCTTTATTTCCTGAAAGATCTTGTTTACAGAGGAGCTGCTCAGTGTATGTGTTGTCAGTTTTGCAATTTGTCATAGTTGTATTGTGGTTTTCACATAAATCTCAAAATAATTCCTTTCAGTTTCTCTTACTTGTTTGATGCATAACTTTTGCCTAATCACACAGTTGAACTAGGCTATGTGACTCTTAAGAGGGAAACTTCTTAGTGATGGCACGGTGTTATAGTTTCCACAAAATTGCTTCAAAATCTAAATGTCTTATGAACTGAGGTAATAGGCAAATTGATTTAGCAAAACCTGTAAATACGTCAGATGAATTTTATGTTCTTTTAGGAGTAAGTTCAAACGAGGATTTTTTTTAAAGAATGGATTTTTAGTAATTATGGTTTTTTACTCTGTAAAGAAACATGATAAAGACTGTCTATATACCTCTACATAACAAATCATATGCAAATATAGAGCTTAAACTACAATACTTATGATGTATTCAAAAGAAATATATATATTTTTGCTTAATTTTGTGGATAGACTTACTAAAAAATATCAATATAAATTAGAAGAATGTGGAATTCACACAGCTAACAGGTGAGAGATTCCAGTGTCTTAACTCTTGCTCTTCATGCTAAATGGATAATTTTATTCCCTGCAGTAGGACTTTCTGTGGAATAAGGTGTAATTCAACTCCTGGAAAGCAGGCTGTAGGGAGGTGGGAAGTGTTTTCTCAGGTGCAGGTGATAGGATGAGACAAAATGGCCTCAAGCTGTGCCAGGGAAGGTTTAGATTAAACATTAGGGAAAACTTCTTCCTGTAAAAGTGATCAGGCGTTGGAACAGACTTCCCATAAAAGTGGTGAAATCATCATTCCTGAAAGTCTTCAGAGGCATGTAGATATGACTCTTGAGGATATGGTTTAGCAAAGAAGACAGTAAAGTTGGGTTAACAGTTGGACTCAGTGATTTTAAAGGTCTTTTCAATCCAAATTATTCTATGATCTCACCAGACACTGAGGTGAAACTGACCAGCCTGCAGTTTCCCTGGTCTTTCTTTTTCCTCTTTTTAACAATGAAGGCTAGGCTTTCCCTTTCCAGACAGTGGAATCTTTATAGGACTACCACAACTCCTCAGACATAACAGATAGTGGTTAACCTGAGGTTCCCTCAGGACCTATGGATGCACCTTATCAGCTTCAATGAAACTGAGCACCTTCGTGTTCCTTAGGTATTTTCAAATCTGATTTCCAAAGGAGGTGGTTCTTTATTCTTCCAGTCCCTTCTATTGTCTTCTTTGACATGGGTGATGTGGCTGGAGCACTTGCTGGTGAAGACTAAGCCAAAAACCTAAGTCACTCACCTTCTCCATGTCCTGGGTAATCAGGTCTTTCATTTTCTGGAATGAAGGATCTTCTAAGGAGTCATAAGCTGCACTTATGACATGATGTGTGGTGGTGTCAACTGTAGTGGTTGGGGTAAAATGATCTCCATTTTGGGGGCAAACAGAGATACTTATTGAAGCAACATGATACAATATATAGGTTCAGTGAGTGAATGTTCATCTTGGGATGGTTTTATGCTGAAGTATGGGAGGAGATATTACAATTAAGAGAATACAATATGTTTACTATGAGGGAGCTCAGGAATGCAAGGTTAGTCCATATTTAATGAACACGAGACAGAAGAAACAAAGGGATTGATAAAGTGAGACTCCATCTGGGCTAGGAAGTACACAGAAACTCTAAATCTTGTCAACTGCAGACAGTTTGGAGATACTTTGGCAGTAGATGTCTGTAGACTGGATTGAGTCTTACTGGCTTTGGGATACTCCCAATACACTTTCCCAAGGCTTTGCTGAGATTCCAGACAGGCCTTTTGTAATCAAGCTGTTCCTGGCCTCCACAGTCAACAATCATATATTTTGTTACTTATTTTAGACCAACATACCTGTATTTTATGCATTGTTTCTTCCCCCCTTCCCTCATCCTGAAAACCATTTTACAGATTTTACTTAGATCCTAGGAAACAGGAGAAAGTACTGTCAGGGTTGCAAAGAGGAACATTTATGTATTTGTCAAATTTAGACTCTATTTTCTGCTCCAGTCTTCATCCTGGGGGTAAAAAAACAAACAACAACAACAACATCAAACCAAACAAACAAAAAAACCCAAACAAAACAAACAAACAAACAAACAAACAAAAACAACAAAAAACCCACACACACACAAAAAAATTAAAGTCATATGTTGCCTCATGAATTTTGACACTTAAAGGTGAACAAGATCTAGTTCTGTATTTTACAATACTTTTAAAATGAATTCTGACTGATTATGCTACCCTCTGAAATCAAGGTATAGGTTAACGGTAGTTTTGTCCTAGTGATAATGCTCCTGTGAGTAAAAAATGATGTTTGCACATGTAAACCTTTGCTTGTTTCTCTTTTCAGGTTTTTATGTCAGCTTGAATGGGTGGTTTCAAGTGCACATTTTTACATTTTACTTAGACCTGTTCTCCAGATTAGTCTGCAATTCAAGAATGGATATTGTTAGTAGAAAACCTTTAATCTAGCTCAAGGTAGCCCTATGACAGAAACTGGTAAACTCCAAAAGAGAGAAGTAAAACTACGAGGTCAGTAGGGATTTATTCAGTACTGGTCTAACATTCTTGTTTGTTTAGGTGGAAAAGGAGGTGGATAGCAACATGGCAGCTAGCTAGCTGTCATGACACTCTTACCCTTGCCTGGAAACTGCTGTAGCATCTCCTGTGTCTTAAATCCTTCTCCTGTGCACAAGGACATTTACAAAATTAATTAATTGAGTCTAACTTCTATTGACTGTTGAAGCTCAGAATAAATGATGTGGAGCTGAACAACCTGATAGCTGAGTGCATTAACAGGAAAGTACTCTACAAGCTGGGCATAAGGTCTAACCACCTTATAGATATTTAAGCTGGTTTTAGATTTCAGAAAGTGTCACATGAAAGTAATGATGTTTGGCAACATGATTCCATCAGTAGGATTGAGCTACTTCGAGGACAAATTATTGTTTTTAAAAAATCTTATTTTAAAGTGTCTAATACTAATGGATTAAAATTGTAATTGAATGTTATGTTACATACCTTTTGTGTTTTTCACAAGTACAGAACAATAAACAGCTGATATGAAAGAAGTATGGCACAACTGATAAAATATTTGGAATAGCTAAAAGAGTACCAGAATGTCCTCTGTACACTGAGGTGGCTCTAGAAGTTTCAGTCCTTTTTTCCTACCAGAAAATTGCAGGACCATTTGGCCAAGAATGAAAGAAGGAAAGGAGAAGCATTGGGAGAAGCTTCTTTGTTTATAAAGTAATGAAACACTGATAAAACAATCTGAAAATTCCTTGAAACAGCACAAGAAAAGGTTATATATTTTGTGAGAGGAAAAAATTAAGTCAGTTTAACGTTCTAATGACAAGTTAAACTTTGAGAACTTGTGCCAGCATTTTTGACAGAATGTGTTGGAAAGAGAGAAGAAACAGACCTTTCTAAGAGTCATTATGCCACAATTAAAATTTCATTGTTGAACAAAGACTTTGAGATGCTAAATGAACACCTGCAAACTTTTTATGGTTGACTAACTTACAATTTAAAAAATAACATCCTTTACAGATGAAGTAGAAGGGTTATTTTTTTACCCTTTAATAAATCGAAATGTACTTTTAAATTAAATAGCAGTGGGATCAGTGCTTACCTTTTTTGAAGTCAGGAACTTAGTGTCAAAAAAAGAGATGATTACATAGCGAGTGAGATTCATTCATGTAGTCTATGAGAGAACACTCAGGAGCTTAGGCTATTTTCAGTATCGTAGCTGACAGAGAGATGTAAGGTCTTCAGTTTTCTTCAGAGGGATTAGTCCTTTAAGGTTCTACAGTTGCTTTTTTATGGCATAATTGTATGTTACCATGAAAGGAGCTCATGCAGCTGCTGGGTGAGCCTGATAGGAAATTGATTTGGTCACAAACTAAGCTGATGAAAGAAAAAAAAAAAAAAAAGAAATTGAAACCTTTCAGCCTAATTAGTCCTCAAATCTAGTTCATTGTTTGGATATATGAATATTGTTGCTGCCAAACACAGCAATGTTTTTGCACAGCCAGAGTTCAAGGAAAAGGGTCTTGTTTCATAAACATATTGGCTTAAAATGAATGAGCCCTCTGTTAGTTAATGTGAACATTCTGTTGGGGAATATAAATTCTGATACTAAATATGAGACAGACCTGACCAGAATTTGTTCCTATAAATACCTTTATGATAATGACAAATCAGCTTAACATTTGTTGTTTCTCATGCTATTACCTCCCCTTGTGGTTTCTTCCTGTCCAACCACTTAGTCAGCATAGTCTTTACTTCCATTTTGAGCTTGATGCAAGCACCTTCTTCTTGAACACCATCACTGACTGAGCTGAAAGACGGGAATAATTTTATCTCTCAGTGAATGCATAAGCTGTCACTATGTTGTTAACCACTTTTGGCCATTTTGTTGGTGGTGAGTTTTTTGTTTGTTTGTTTTTGCTTTTGGTGTGTTTTTGTTTGTTTGGTTGGTTGGTTGGTTGGTTGGTTGGTTGGTTGGTTGGTTGGTTTGGGTTTTTTTTTGCATTGCTACAGATCGGTAAGTGTACCTCATTCTTGCAAAGTGAATCTATTCTTGGTGATGTAAGACTTATGATCCTGTTGTAGATGTATTTTATTCTTTTAACTCATCATAAATTCGACTTAACAACATACAGTAGGTGGAGTTAATCATCATTTTTTAATAATATAATAACTGATTGACCTAAGATTGGCTTCAGAGCACAGTATCACATATTAGTGTGCATATATACATGCATTCAAATAGGGGATAGCTGATACTCTGTTGCTGTCTTTTCAGATTTGACAGTCTTTGCTAAATGTTTCCAAGTGCTGACTGTAAAAAGCTGTTTCACATGTGGGTTTTTTTTCCCATACATTTTCTGTGAACATATTATGACACTTGTGTAAATACATATAGAATACAATAAGTTTTTTGCTACCTTTTCAATCTTTTTTTTTTTTTTTTTTTTTTTTTTTACTTNTTTTTTTTTTTTTTTTTTTTTTTACATACAATGAACTAGTGCCGGGTTACTGTATGTAAACAGAAACAAACTGGTTACTTTTTCATATGTTTTTGTATTTCCGTATAAATTATGGAAAAGACCAATGTTTTAAGAACTTCCTGCAAAACCTAAAAAAAAAAAAGAAAACCCACAAAATACCACCCCAAACCCCCAGCCAACACAAACAAAAATCCACAGCTCTATATATCTTCCACTAAATAATGAAGATTACCAGTTTATTATTAGTTTGCTTGTTGTTCAATTTTGATTGAATGTATTACCTCCTAACACTTGGTAAATTTCTCACCGGGTTGCAGATAGGAAAAAAACCAAAACCGTACTAGAATTAATGGAAAGCACAACTTTTTTGGTTATCCTTTTTTACAGTTTTTGAAAGCCAAAGTCTAACTGGGGAAAAACAAAACAAACAAAAAACAAACAAACAAAAAAAAACCCATAAAACTTTCCTCTAATTCACAGGTAATAGAGACTATGTCTTTCTTGGAGAGTATGGATCTATAGACTGAATCAGCTGGTGCCTAGAACTTGAAACCCACATTATATGCTAATCTAAAGAGTTTCATTATTATTACTATTTGCTTTATCTAGTCTGCTTCTATAGGCTGATGGTCCCTTAGTGGCTGAAGATATAACTTAAATNTTTTTTTTTTTTTTTTACATACAATGAACTAGTGCCGGGTTACTGTATGTAAACAGAAACAAACTGGTTACTTTTTCATATGTTTTTGTATTTCCGTATAAATTATGGAAAAGACCAATGTTTTAAGAACTTCCTGCAAAACCTAAAAAAAAAAAAAGAAAACCCACAAAATACCACCCCAAACCCCCAGCCAACACAAACAAAAATCCACAGCTCTATATATCTTCCACTAAATAATGAAGATTACCAGTTTATTATTAGTTTGCTTGTTGTTCAATTTTGATTGAATGTATTACCTCCTAACACTTGGTAAATTTCTCACCGGGTTGCAGATAGGAAAAAAACCAAAACCGTACTAGAATTAATGGAAAGCACAACTTTTTTGGTTATCCTTTTTTACAGTTTTTGAAAGCCAAAGTCTAACTGGGGAAAAACAAACAAACAAACAAACAAACAAACAAAAACAAACACACAAAAAATAAAAAGGTAAAACGGAGCAAATTTTTTCCATATAGCTTTGTGTATTCTCTTCTTAGCTATTTCTTTTCTGTTATCTGAGGACACAGTATGTCCAAACTTATGAAACTCATGCTTTACATCCCTGAAAAATTCAAGTCTTTGCCAGATATATCACTTCCTGCCTACAGTAATTAGCCTAGATCTCTGTAAATGCTGCAAATCAACACAGCTTTCAAACATACAAATGGATTACAAAAATTGCAAAGATGTATGTGTATCCAATGGTTTCTGGTTAGTACAATGATCTTCAAGGTACCTTTTTTCCTCCTCCATTCTTCAAACCTTTTCAGCAGTGTTTACTCTTCAGAGAAATGTCCTTGTTTTGGCAAAACAAATTTATCTTGGCCTTCAGTAACAGAAGGAAATGAGAAGGGAAGTGAGATGGGAAAGGCAAAGAAAGATCAGAAGTAGAATAAAATTCCTAGACCTGGGATAAAGCAGGGACAGGTATTAAAAAACAGTGTCCTATTATTATAACATCCTGACTCTTCACTGGTGCTTGAAACTACTTTCAATTCTTCTTTTAAAATTCATCATTAAGTACTTAGTAAGTCAAGACATGATATCTCTGAAGTATGTTTTCTAACAAACAACTCTCAAATTATATTCAAGAGAATTTCCATGAGTTAATTATCTTCTCTTGTAATAAGTTTACTTTTAAAGGCTTACAAAACAGTGCTGGAAACTGGCAAGAAATTATGTAAACATTTATACATTAATGTAATGAAAGATATCTTGATATTAGCTCTGTCAAAAAGTATTTATCTAATTCATAGGACACTTATGAGAATTAATGTTTGCTCACTTCTGTGTTCTGCAAGTGCTAAGTGCTATCAAAAAATCATACTCTCTTTTTCAGCCAGAGGCAGAATACAATTTTCATGCCATTCCTGGTTCAGAAGTTGTTAAAGAGTAGTTGGGGTACATTTATGCTGGATTTAGATCTTTGCTCACAAAGAAAGAAACAATGTGTAAACCACTAGTGACAAGATTTTCTATTCAAATTAAGAAACAATACTGAAGATGATATGTTTAGGAGGATAGACTTAAAAGTCATTAGTTCAATTTTGTTTTGAGTAAATTCTGTTAAAATTGCTGAATGTATGCTTGTTATATTTTCCTTAACCACTTAATTTATGGATTTCAGTAGTACTATGTCAACACATTAAGAAATAACAAAAGTCGTGATAGGTACATAGTATGATAAGTCACTTCTCACTACTTATATTCTACAGAAATTTCATTGAAACAGAACATCTGTGGAAAGTCTACAACTAATGATGTCCAGTATTAAAAAATTCTGCAAACAAGGGTGGGGCAGAATTAATGGCCACCTGTAGCAGAAAATTCTGTCAGTGTCAGCTGTGTTCAGATAAAGAGACAGTTGCCAGCAGATGAACACTCTGATATTGCTCTTACTTCTGCTGCCAAGTTAGGCTCATATAATGGCGTGACTTGTATATGTTTTACCTTAGGCTTGTGGAGGTGTTGTTTAAGGCTTGCATGGTGTTAAGTATTATTTGGAAGTGAAATTTGTGTATGGGTCATATGAAACGTCTATTGTCCTGCACCTTTGTTAACTTGGCATGGCTCATAAGCTTTTCCTGAAACAGACATATATTTTAATTACAGTGTCTTCTAATTCATAGTTTAGAGAAGCCACTGTTCAAAATATGGCAAATATATTCATGCATTCTCTCCTATTTGCAATGTACTCCTTAAGGGTTGATTCTTGAACCCTATAATACTGCACCTTTAAAATGTTGGGTTTGAAGACTGTAGTTAGAAAAGTAAGATAAATGGGTGTCCTGGTTATAGTAGCCAGGATCAGTTTGTCATTGGGTGGGTGTGTATTCTAAACTCTCTATGTAATTTTTCTCATGAACTGCTCACAATGGCCCAATTGCCGCAGCTGCCCAGGGCACATCCAACCCCTCAGGCTACAAACGGGGTGTGTAGGAACTCCTGTGGGATAAGGAAGTTTTCCTGTCTTCACACCCACCTGAGATGTCATGTCTGCTAATGGGTCATCAGGGATGCCAAAAATATACCATTGTTCACCTCACAGAGTAAATCACCCATTGTGAAACTCTCCACCCTGGGGAAGGGACTGGGCGTTCCCACCTGAGCTCAAGCGGATATAAGCTTGGGGTTTTGGGACTGGGATCTCTCTTCAGACCCAGAGGAGGACCAGAGCCTCAACTGGACTGAGACTGCCACTAGACTTCAGCTATCATTTTCACCAGCAGGTTTCTTCCTTCTTACTTTGAACTCGGGGGGCCACGTGGTGTTCAGCACAGGGGTTGGCAAGCTCCATTCTACTCGTGCCCCAGTGTGCTGGGCTGTACATCTGTTTTTTGTGGCACTAACAGATTTTTCCTTCTGTATCAGTGTATTTTGTGATCTTTTATTAAATTGTTATTCTGACTTGCAGTCCCATTCTGAGTTGGAATGATTTCTCCTGCCAGTTTAACTCTAAACCAGCACAAGGGGGAAAATAATCTTTACGCTCTTGTAAACACACCAACCACTGAAGAAATCTCTGGCTAAAAATGGTTTGCTTAAACCGATGGCACCACTCACGTATGTAAGTATAGACCTAAATTTGCATATAATTTTAAGTTAGCAATTGAATTCACCCATACAATTAAAATATCTGGAGTTCAGAATGGTCTTTCTTTGGGTACCTGACCTGTATATCGAAAAACTCTTTCATAATATGTGTAACTTATTTTTCCCTCATTATAGAAATAATTATAAAAATTGTAGCTTTCATTATGCAAGAAAATATTTAAAATATATTGGCATACACTACTAACCTTTTTTTTATCTTTGGGATAAATTTGTTTGGGCTTGATTGACCTCCTTTGCTTTCACAACAACCAATGTTGCTGATCTTGTAACTGCAGAGTGATGTCAATACAGATCAGCCTGTCTGTTTATCAGATAGTGGTACCCCTTTGTGACTTAACAACAGAAGTGATCCCTGGAAAGCAAAAATCTCTTCTTGAAGGTATACAACAAATTCCAAATTGCAGTCCAGAAGAGCAGACTGGTTGTGAGCTATAATCTTCAACAGACAACAAAAAAACATATGTTTATACTAGGTGAACCCTTAGAGGAAATGCAGGTCTACTCTAACCTTGCTGATTATGCTTAAATGAAAATTAATAGATTTATCTAAGACATTGGCCTGACTCTGGGAATGATGGCATTAGTAAACTTGCACATGGAGATATAGAGAGAAACTATAGGAAAAAATGAAAAGACTTTATATGCATCATTCTATAATTGAATATGAAGTTAATCTATCATAGTAATTAGCTTTCTGAAAAGTTTGTAGCTTGAACACCTTGTTATCATCATGGCTTTGACCCAGCTCTTCATTCTTGTTAAATACATAATTACTTTTCTAGTTTATCTTCTATTTCCCAGTAGCAGTAAGGATAGCATACTGAAGATCAAGGATAAAAAATGGGAGAGAACAAAGTATATTTTGTTTTACACTTTAAACTTCTAATTGATTGTAGCCAAAAAAATATGTTGAAAACTCTTCCTTTCCCAAGTAAAAGTCTTTAAATTGCAGACTGAGAGCCCTGTTTTTCTTCAGCTGAGGGTACCTTGATAACTAAGCATTTACCTGCCCTACAAATAACTGGACTTTAGAGGATGGATTAACATATACACTGAATATTTTTAACGGTGCTGGTAAGTATTGCCATATGCGAAAGTCTCGCTTGATTGCTATAGTCTTAAGTTGGCCATGGTTTATGTCTAGATTGAGAAAATTATGCTTTTCATTCAAGTGGTAGAGAACAGCTGCTGGGACTTGTGACCATATCTGCCTGACCTATTTAGAGCAGGCAAATGGTTCACTGAATGAAGCTTTCTTTGCTGTTCATGTGTATTGTTCATGAAATACACTGGTACTAAAAGTCTGCTTGTTATTTTTAACTTGAGAGTGGAGGGTTTCATTGGGGTATTTTGTTTGGGGGTTTTGTTAGGTTTGTTTGCTTTTGCTTTTTGTGTGTTTGTTTGTTTTTTGTTGTTGTTGTGGTTTTGTTGTTGTGTTCTCTTTGGGTTTTTTTGTTTTTGTTTGTTTGTTTGTTTGTCTTCCCCCATATCAGGCAAGATCACCTTAGAAGCATGTTAAAATCTATTCAGTGTAATAATTTACCCAATTGTGAAATGTTAAACACAATTCCTTATTTTGGGGGGTCTTAATTTTGGGTCTTTTGATATCTGATGCAAAAAGATATATCATTACTGAAAGACACTTTCAATTGTATACGATTAAACTATCTCCTCCTTTTTACAAATTTATCCTATTGAACTGCAGAAGTTACTTCCTTTGTGTTGTATGTCTTGGGCATGGTATAAAAGTTATCATTAGAGACAAAGAAGTCTTGTCAAATTTTGTTCTCTCTTGGGTGAGAGCTAAGAGCATGAGTTTGCCAGGAGTCAAGGATTATGAGCAAGAGGGAGCATTTTGTGGAACAAATTGAAAGAAAGAGGGAATGTGAACTCTGGGATGGAAGGAAGCTGCAAGATGAGTTTACTATACCATAGTTACCATGAATACTGTAATTTCCCTTTTTAATTTTTATTGCTGATGCATTCTATTTGCGCATGACAGCTGGATTATCTTCAAAGGAAACAGAAAAAAACAGGAGGCCAGCACAAGGGATAATTACAAAACAGAGTAATTAAGTCACAGAGCCTCTAACAACTTCAACACACAATCCATAGAAAGAATATGTGCTTTCTTACGATAATCACTTGTATCTTTCATTAATATACATGTGCTGTTATAATTCAATGGTCTCTAATTCAAAGGAAAATATGGTAAACCTAAGAATACAGATGTGCATATCCAACATCAAAACACAAGAAGTAGGATCAGTCTTGAGAGAATAGTCTTACCCTTATGTAACAAGTGAAGAATTTTTTCGCTACAACTCAGTAGCTTATTGGATCGGTCATGTTGTTGCTAAAAATACCCATCAGTACTTGTACAGAGTACCTAAGTCTAGTCACCAGCCTATTTCCTTTATAGTTGTTTTGTTTTATTTTTCTATAAACAACATCAACATGATACCTTAGCTGTTCTGATGATGCTTACTTTTATTTAAAAGCCCTCTTTTAGCTTAGATACATTTAGTTTTTCTACAAATGAGACATGAACTCTCAACATAGAAATTTCAGTACGGTTTACCAAAGAACTGAGCTCCTAAAGGTCTCAGAAATAGAAAAGTCATCTCCATTTTCTGGTAATCAAAGGGTGACTTGGAAACATTAAAGGAAGAATATTTGTTCTTTTTGTTCAACCTGACTACTCTACAGAAGCCACATTTCCCACTGCATCTCTGGATGAATATTTACTAATACGGTAAGGAAAGAAAAAGATTACATAGCTATTTTTGCGATCTGATCAGTAAGGTTATTTTTTTAAAAAGACAACTGTGAGAATACTGCAGGAATTAACTGGAACATTTTTTGGGGTAGTTAGAAGTTATGGTTGAAACTATTCTCTTAAAAATTCTACATTTTTCTTGTATGCAATAACGTCTCTTGTACAAGCCAGTATTCACCAGTCCAGTTCATAGGATTGAGTATATTTTTACAATGATTTCTTCCTGTAGGAGTAAGAGTAGAAATGGCTCCTTTTTTGTGTCCTGTTGCCCTGCATTAATTTTGCTGTATTTAAGACTGTACATGTCTTATATTGCTCACCCTTCCACAAGATGTAATAGTAATCTACTTCACTTTTCTATAATTATTTAATGCCTGCCAACTGACTTTGTGCCACCCCAACCCCTTCTCATCTAAACCTGAAACACAAATTTTCCCTACCCATCTCATTTGTACTTGCGTGTATATATGCTCAACTTTATCAGCAATTATTTTAATAAGGAAAGAAAATAATTAATTGAGATATTTTGAAATAGAGTAAGTCTCCTGAGAGGAATAAAATCTATCAAAGAGGGTGATCAGTAGTTTCCTTAATGGTGACAATGAATTCCATTGTAATAGTCCCTGAAAATTTGTCTTTATGTGGTTTCAATGACTCACCATCTGCTTCTGCTGTCTGTGCAAATAAAGAATTGGATATGTGTTTCCCATATTCAACAACAATCTTCACATGTAAATATGAAAAAATTATTTTAAGCTTCTTTTTTTCCCCCTATTATAATGCTTTGTCAATAAATTATTTAGTAGCTATTTTTCTTGCCTCTTCCTATCCATGCCTAAAGTGATTCCTTCTAAATAAAATGGTCAGACTGCTTTTTCTCATGGCACTTGCTTCAGGTGGCCATGAGAAGTTCTGTAGTATCTTTCATTTATTTCTTCTCCAATCCTTTTTAGCTTCCTGCAACTCGTGGTTTTGTTTTGTCTGTTACTGAGTGTCTGGTAACAGTATTGTTTATTCATGAACCCTTCAATTCTTTTTGTTATATGTAATTTATTGAGACAATTGGATAACCTGAAAATACATCTAAGCCACACATTTCAATTGTGAATTTTTGTCTTTTTTATACTCTTTAAAATAGCTTTCATCTGTTTAGTGTTGCTTTCTTCCAGGTTGATTTTTAAATAGTTATCAATTTTTCAAAGATCTATTAATTAAAAAGTGCTTCGGGAACAGCTGGCCATTTTTTCATTTACTGCCATATAATGTGTTTTCTTCTTACTTTTCCTTTTCTTATTTTTACTCTAAGTCTTTAATTGCTCTAATAAATTCATATTTTTGTTCTTATCCTCTGACATCTTATTTTTATTGAATACTTGGTAGAGTTTTTTAGCAACAAACATTTTGTGTAACACCTATTTAGAAAGCTTAGTACTTGGTACCTGATACCTAGAGATATTCAATTCCTTTTTCATGTAATTCCATTGTTTCTGCAAATCACTTTCATGTCAAAGGGATTTTGACATGAAACAAACAAACAAACAAAAAACTATTCTTCTTAACTTACTTTTGACTGACAAAAAATTTCTCCACACAGAAGCATTTTTCTTAGCCTTTCCTCCTAAATCAATTTATTCAATCATACTCTCTCATCTTTTTGATAACTAAATAAAAGTGTCTTTCCAAAAAGAGTTATTAAGTTTTACCTATCTTAGAGAAATCAACAGGTGGGTTCAAAAGGAACTCAAACTAATAGTCCTGTCAAGATTTAATCTGGTGTCATTACCTGAAAAAGGCAGCAGCCACCTGCACTAGCTGGTCAACAAATTCATTAATTCAAATGAGTGATAAAACACACTATCACTTATGCAAAAACAAGACAGAGGGCATGAGGACTTGTGGAAAAGTCGTTCTGAAAAAGGGAAGAAGGGATTAATGGAGAAGTTGGAAAAGTGTAGGAGATACAATTCTTTAGATGGAAAGATCTGCCTTCTTTGCTTGTGGAGTTATTTGGGGTTTAGCTGTGAAGTTTATTATCCCTGTAGAGTTTCACTTTCTGTTCCTGGTAATTTTTCAGTCTTCTTCAGTAAAAAAACAGGTAAGCTTAGGGACAGCTTGAGACAATGTAAGATAGTCT
Source organism: Formicarius rufipectus (assembly GCA_013399695.1). NCBI lineage: Eukaryota > Metazoa > Chordata > Aves > Passeriformes > Formicariidae > Formicarius > Formicarius rufipectus. Next base: position 388 of record VXAU01004185.1, on the reverse strand, counting down.
CCAGCATGAAACTTTAAATTGAAATCAAATGGGAACACAAACAAAGGGAAGGAATATGGGAGCAAGATTAATTTAAAAGTAATAATCATCATCATGGCTAGACTTTGCGAACGAAGATTTGGCAGTGTTTTACCCACGCTTGCTGCAAGCGTGCTGATGGCTGATAAGGTTGATGTGAGATAGGCAAGTCCGGTTGCAAAAGGCACAGCGGAAAGTCTCCATAGGTGACATTCTCAAGGCACAATTCATTCTGTGTTGTCTTTTTTCCTCCAGGCTGATTCTGTGTGCGGTTTCAAAGGAGACAGCAGCATCATAGATCGTATGTCTCCATGTCTCTCAATTGGAGGCCAGATGGTGATCAGTACGGCCTAGGCTGAGGTGTTGTTTC
>VXAU01004184.1:533693-552191 GCA_013399695.1 Formicarius rufipectus | reverse complement strand
GAAATCAATCCCCCACGGATTGACATCCTGACTTGGAAAGACCAAACCAAGGCTACATCCCAATAACTAGAGCATTTTCCTCATTGAGTAACCTGGAAACTGTTTCCAAGAGGAATGAATGTATTAAGTCCTGAACTATTGATCAACCAAGGTGTCTCTGTGTTGCTGCTGGAAATGACTGTCTTACACTAGTTGTCCAGACCAAGACAAAGATCCTTTGTTCGGAAACATAGGTAGAGTACAGTTTCCAAGGATGATATGTGTCTATGTCCTGTCTCTTCCTTCAGTTTTTCCTGGTGGTTGCTTTTCCTTTTGTTTTGTACATAATGTTGAGGCACCAGAGCAAGAATGCTGGGACTTCATTCAGCATCTTTTTCAGATGTTGCAAAGCTGAACATTGTGATACTGAACTATAGTATGATAAAAGTTGTAAAAGGTTATGTTACTAGTTCTGAAATCTCCTGTCTCAAAACTTTGCCATGACTAAGACAGCAATTGTTGCACAAAAGCAATGTCAGTAGAAAGTATATATATCTATATCTTCTGTATGTATATATACAAGCTTGGAAGACAGCCACAACTGAGACTGTAGGTTCACTCTTGGGCAAGGACTGTAAAAAAGGTTTTGGAAAACTAGAGGGAATAGAGAGAGGAGCAGAGAGCTGGAGGAGTTGAACTATGAGTGAAAATCTGAAAGTATGTATCCTCTAAAAATTGTGGTTTAAGAAGGGAAAAATTCCCCCATGTATATCCTCAGGAGATCAGTCCAAGTACCTGGTGTTTTTTTGGGTTTTTTTGGGTTTTGTTTTGTTGTTGTTTTTGTTTTGTTTTGTTTTGTTTTTTTTTTTTGTTTCTGTTTCTGTTTCTGTTTGTTTGGGGGTTTTTTTTTTTTGGTTTGGTTTGGTTTGGGGGTTTTTTGGGTCTTTTTTTGTCTTGTTTTTGTTTTTGTTTTGTTTTTTTGTTTGTTTTGTGTTTGGTTTGGTTTGATTTGGGGTTTTTTTGGGTCTTTTTTGTCTTGTTTTTGTTTTTGTTTTGTTGTTTTTTTGTTTGTTTTGTGTTTGGTTTGGTTTGGGTTTGGTTTGGTTTGGTTTTTTTATTTTTTTTTTTTTAGTGTGCATTCATTCTTTTCCCTCTCCTTCTGCAAAGAGGCATGGAGAAGAACTTTGAGCACCTTCAATCAAAACTGCATTTATTTCAAAAACTTGCATGATGATTAATATCTCTCTGCCCACAAGCCACTTTATTCATATGGAATTCATATGGGAGATTTAATAAATTTAACAAGGGTGCTTCTCAGGATCTTCCTGTCTCTTATGAAACATTATTTTAATATTTTCGTTTCCAGGGGACTCATCTGCTATAACTGGATCACCTATCTTTCCTCCCCTTTTGTCCCCTTGACAAAATGCTAGCAGGATTTTGAAGCACAGAATTAGAGATGTGAGGATGTAGTTGATAGATGTATACTCCTGATATATATATGTATGTATGTGTGTGTGCATTTATTTATTTATACAGGTATATATATGCATCTCAGCAGTTGCCAAGACAAGCAGCTCCAGGGGTGGCATGACTGACAGTGGAGAGCTCCACTGGGGGTTTCCTGAACCTGGGGAGACCCTTCAGGAGACCACAGCTCACACAGCAGTGACTGATGGGACCCAGTGGGGTCAAGAGAAATGGCCAAGCCCCTCTCCCCTATAGAAAAAGCCCCTTGGGGGTGGGAGCAACCAGGAGTGCTGCCAGCATTATGGGCAAACATACGGAACCCTCCAACACAAGACCTGCAGAAGAAGCAGGTACCTCTCTGGAGTGCTACTGCAGGGTGGAGGATGATTCTGGAGCATTTCCAGTGGTGCTGCACTTTGAAGAAGGCCCAGTGTGCAGAATGGATGCACCTCTTAGAGAAATCTGCTGTCTCTCTGGGACCCAGATAGCGATGTGTAGAGAGAACTTCCTGTCCTGGTACAGCCCTCCGATCATTATCCATTATTGATTTTCCAGGTGGGAAAGATGAATTTACAACAACAAGTCCAAGGGCAATCAGAAGAGACTTGAGGATGGCAAGTTAAGGTATCAAGACCACAAGTGGTATTCTCTTCTATCCTTCCAGATGCAGGAAATGCTGAAGAAAGAAACAGGAAGAGCCAGAAGATCAGTATCTGGCTCCAAGCCTGGTGTCCTCAGCAGAATTTTGGGGTTTATGATCCTGGGTCAGTTATCACAGCCCTGCTGATGACAGAGGGGTAAAGGAGCTTTGCATACGGGTTATAAAGGCTCAGTGGAAGACCTTTAAAATAGATTTGAAGGAAAGGTGGTAGATTAGCCCTGTATGTTATGTAGTGTTTTGATTGATAGCTTAATGATGGTGACAATAGGATTGTTTGTGGCTAAACATCTAGGGGAAGGCCAAAAAGGCAGATATCCTGGTAAGGATTTGTTATAGATCACCCAACCAGGATGAAGACACAGAGGAAATATTCTATAAGTGCTCACAATCACTACATCAAAACACAGCAGAAAGGAAGAATCTAGGAAGTTCCTGGAATGTGTGGAAGAGACCTTTCTGGGATAGCTGGTGAGCAAGACCATGAGGGGAAGTGCTTTTCTGGACCAGCTGTTTATGAACAGAGAAGAACCGGTGAGAGATGTGGTGATGGGAGACTGTCTTGGGTTCAGTGATCACAAGATGGTAGTTTTCAAATCTCAGAGAAGTCAAGAGGGAGGTCAGCAGAACTGCCACCTGGTACTTCTGGAGAAGGCAGACTTTGGCCTGTTTAGAAGCCTGGTTAAGAGAGTCCCTTGGGAGGCAGATCTTAAGGCCAAAGGCATCCAGGAAGGCTGGATATTATTCAAGAGGAAAATCCTAAAGGCACAGGTGCCAGCTGTCCCCATGTGCCAAAAGATGAACAGAAAGTGAAAGATACTGGCCTAGATGAACAGAGAGGTTTGGATGGAGCTTAGAAAAATGACAGGAGAGTTTAGGACCTTTGGAAGATAGGACAGGCAACTCAAAAGGACTATGAGGATGTTGTAAGGTTATGCAGGGGGAAAATTAGAAGGGCCAAAACCCAGCTAGAACTTTATGTGTTTAGCGCCGCAGAAGACAACCAAAACAGTTTCCATAAATACATCAGCAATAAAAGAAGTGCCAAGGAGAATCTTTATTCTTTTTATTGGACATTGGACCTGTCTGACTGGGATAGTCTGATGTTCTGCCCCACAACAGGCACCATGGAGATGTGCACAGGGACCAGTCGGGGCTACATACCTGAAGCCAGGCATGACACAGAATCGTGGAAACACAAAATGGGTTGGAAGAGACCTTAAAGCTGATCTTGTTCCACCTCCTGTGCCATGGACAGTACCAAAAGGATGACAGGAGAGAGGACATTTGCAGGTCATGGTCTACAGGTCCTCAGTCACTGCTGGAGCAGGTGGATGTGCCACAGCGTGCCACAATGTGCCAAATATACCATGTACATCCATCAGTGTTGGCTGTGATACAGAAAGAATTGGTCTGTTTTTAGACTAGAAGAGTGTAGAGATGAGGAAACTGTTTGAAAATAAAATAGGATGTGTCTTTGCTTGGGAAGTCTCACACAGGAGTAGCACAATGGAATGGACCAAGAGTATTTGGATCTTTAGAACCGAAGATTCAGTGCATACTCTAGTACTATAATCAGCAAACAGATTTCCTGGCAAATTGGCCAGTGAAATACTCAATTTTTCTACATTATGTAGTTCCCATTGTTGCAGCAAAAACCTCTCATGTTCTCTACCATTGCAATATTTGCATTTTACCAGAGAGTCTGTAGTCTTCAGGGAATCTCCTGATTTTATTGGAAATAGAGATTCAAGATGCCTTCACACATCCTATGCATCTGGAATCTACCAGAAAGTGTTCTAGATCCCACACTGCTTGGGATGTCTTGAAAATTCATGAGGATTTTACCACTTTGAGGTCACATTTACCTTCCTAATCCCTCCTAAGTGCAGACCATTTCTGAAATTGAGGAGGAGGCCACAGACTTACAACTGGTTGAAGCTCTACTTCATTCTTCTGTATGTTGTATTTTTAACTCTAATTTACTAATGTGTGTTAGTGCCAGCATGAGACCTTAATACTCCAGTTCAGATCTGGAATGTTCCACTTTTGATCTTCCTTGACTTTTTGCAGGACAGGGGTATCATGTTGCAGAAAATTGACCAACCAACCAACTGTATTATGTGCTAACACTAGGCACACCTCCAGTGGCACAGCTATCAACCTACTCCTGCTTGAACAGCCTTTGTGGGTCTGTATAACATTAGGTCCAGTTTTCCAACATGAAATTTAATGGTTCTTGCCACCACATGGTATTCCTAGGTGACAAGGAGAAGCACTACCTCCCACCTGTAACTCTGTGCCAGAGCCGCTCCTGGCTCTGCTGTTTGGAATCCTGTCACATTGTACAAAGAGCTGTTGGGAGGTGTGTGTTAAGTTCCTAGTCCTTGTACAGACTTCTGCAACAAATTGGCCTGAACCAGGAAAAGGATGAACAAATTGCCAGACAACTTCTGTAGAATCTGGGTTCCTGTGTCTGACACCCTGTCACTGATGCAAGAGTATCCTTCCAACAGCTCTGCTGCCCAAGAACCTGCAAGCATCTCTATTTTCCCCAGTGAAGCACTATGGAAGCTTGAGAGAAGATGATTGAGACTCACCGATAGCCTCATATTTGCTCTCTATAACCTGTGATCTTTGCAATGCACCCACACAGCAGTCCAGCCTCAACAGAAAAGCCCAGCTGTAGGATGCAAAACTGAAGAACATCGATGATGGGGACCATGGGATTATATTGGATCAGTGATCAGCCTTTCAAAGTCTTTTGCTTAAGTTGCGAAAGACCTAAATTTTTAGTCAGCCATTCTTTAGAATTTTCTCTCATTAAGTCATTTACTGTAAAATAACTTCATTGTGAGTAGAGCTGAAATTCGCCAAATTAAGATCTTCAATCCCTTTTCTGGATTTTTTCAGATAAAAATCTCTTGTCATCTGTCACTACAAAAGGAACTTTACTACTTCCTTGGTCCCATTCTCTGTCTGACAAATTTAAAATATAAGCTTTCATGAAAAGGGACTGATTTTTATTTGTGTTTGATATAGTGCCTAGGAAACCTCATCATCACTTCTGTCTGGTCTTTCTTGATGCTGGAGAACAATAAGAAACAGAAAGGCAAGTGTCTTTTTAAGACAAAATTTCCTGCTCCTCCCCATTCTGAAATCTATAGATCTCACTTTGCATAGCATTTTCATAAACTGAGAAAACTCTCTCTAGCAATGAAATAAAATTAAGATACAGTAGTGCCCCTCAGAACACCCATCATACTTTCAAAATAGACCATTCACTTACTGTAAAGGTTATTTCAAGCTAAGAATCCATTTATTTGAATGTATTTCCATTTTAATCAATCTCCTTTAGAAATGGTCTCTTTCTCAGTCATGTGAGGTGAAATTATATAATTTTAAGGACATGTATTTCTTTTCTAAATCTTCTTATATGGCAAGGACATATGTGAGATTGGATTTTCACCTCTGGTAGATATGAGTCAACAGCATTTTCTTTACCTCAGTGCAACAAGAAGATGAGTGCCAAAGGCAAGACTTTCAGAAGAGGAGACATTTCTACAGCACCTGAACACTGCAGTGACAATCCTTCATTTGTAATCCCAAAAGATCTCTTAGCAGCTCTGCAAAATATTCCTTTCCTTCTGAAAGCCTGAGACACCTTTCACCAAAAACAACTGAAAGACTTCCATTAAGTTCAACAGATTTTCAATCATGGTCTTACACAAGATGAGTGCTTTCTTTTAATGTGTGAATAGAAGGTAATTACCTTTCATTACATCAAATGTAGCAGAAGATGGGCAAGTAGTTTTTTCTGCTTGGGCTTGTACATTTTTCTAACGTTTGCAAAATGCTGACTTATGCATACAGTTACACTTGAAATACAATTACTTGTATATAAATCTGCATTTGTGTTTAAATGTCACTGGTAACAAGAACGCTTCTGGTAACAAATTTGTTTATCAAATATACATCAGAAAATGGCACATTAAATAACAAAATGTTCAATAAAAGATATGCTCAGCATTTTTACAGAGTCTGGGCCTTGTCCAACATACCGTAATGTAAAAAGAAACGCTGTCATTAAAGACTAAGGGTCCAGATTAAAACCATAAGGGGAAATTCTCAGGTTTTTGCTTTCTTTACACTTTTCAAGTGCTGTTTTTCACTCCAGGACCTGATAGTATGTCTCTATGTACAGATCTCATAGGCTGAAATCAACAGAAAGATTTCTGTGTGTTTCAGGGAAGTCTGAAGAATCTTTCCTTCAAAAACGGATAGAATTTCTGTTTTGTTGTTGTTGGTTTTTTGTTTTGTTTTGTTTTGTGGGGTTTTTTTGTTTGTTTTGGTTTGGGGTTTTTTTGTTTTGTTTTGTTTTGATTTGTTTTGTTTTTGGGGTTTTTTTGAATCTGAGGCCTCTGATATCCATTTTCGGTTTTAGATTTCAGGGAGATTATTTTGTTGACAAGGAATGTTCAAGGATGAAAATTTTCAAATTTATGAAAACTCATATTAAAGAACAGCAAAGAAGACTGAGACCTAACTTGAGGAAAAAGGAAAAAAAAGGAAGGAAGATATGCTATTGGTCTTAAAATCAGGGACAATTACATGGCAAAGGTAAGCAGAGAAAGATTTAATTTTTCTTTCTAAGGCTAGAAATGAGAAGTATCAGTGAGGCTACCAGATGGCAGGGGCAAAGTAAATAATAGCAGGGGAGGATAACCAGGCTTGGAGATACTGATGTCTGTTCCCTGACTGAAGAGCAGGTACCTCTCTGGAGTGGCACTGGAGAGTGGAGAAAGATCCCGCAGAGTTTCCAGTGGTGCTGCACTTTGAAATTGGTCACTTTGTGCTATAACTTGTCCAGGTCTGGTAGAAAACCCAGGTGTAGATTCCTACTTCATGCTTTTTCCCATTTCTGGGTGGCAAATCACTGTCCTTCAGGTTTATTGAGGTATCCATGAAGCCATTCGTTAGTACTGGTAACAAAAATAGGAAACAACAGGTGGGTGCAGAGAATTTGGCAGCATGCAAAATCAGCATGACAGGGAGATGATTTTTACCTCTGTTTATAGCACTGGTGAGATTGATATCAGAACACATTTGAAAAGATACTGAAAAATTGTCAGGGATGCGGTGAAGAGCCAGAAAAAATTATTAGAGAGTTTAGAGAAATGCCTTGCAGTGAGAGATTTAAGCAGCTCATTCTGTCTAGCATATCAAAGATGTATTTTAGTGTAACCTGAAAGTCAAAACTGAATGATTCAAAGTGGTAAAGTCAAAAAGCAGTGGCTTTGTTAGGAGGCCTAACCCTCTGTCTTGATGTGACAATGTATCTTAACACAATTACAATGATTTATTTGTAGGCTGGGACAAAGTTACATGGACCTTTCCTAAATTTGAAGAAGTGTTTATATACATATATATTTATAAATATGTGATCCTTAAGGAATTATAAATATTTAATACTAGGTTTAGAGGAATTGTTATTATTTTATTAAATGTTCTATTGAATGAGTTGTTGGGGTTGTTGGTGTTTAACCCCAGTCAACAACTAAACACCACACAGCTGCTCGCTTCCCTGTCCCTGCTGCTGGAATGTGAAGGAGAATCAGAAAGAGGTAAAACTCGTGGGTTGAGATAAGAACAGTTCAATGTTTGACATAAAGTAAGATTTTATAATAATAAAAATTATGGTGATGATTATGATGATAATAATAATGGGACTAGTAGTAATAAAAATATTAATAATAATAACAAAGAGAGAGAAAAAGAGAGAGAAAGAGAGAGAGAGAGAGAGAGAGAGAGAGAGAGAGAGAGAGAGAGAGAGAGAGGAATAAAACCCAAGAGAAACAAGTAATGCACAACAAAGTTGCTCACCACTCCCTGGCTGATGGCTGGTTCAGCCCCAAGCATTGATCAGCCCCTCCTGGCCAACTCCCCCAGTTTATATACTGGACATGATCTTCTATGGTGTGATTCACAGACCAAAAATAGGAATAATTACAGAAAATCACAGGGAGAGGAACAGAAAAAAATCACATTCTTATTAAGGATTGTTACTAAATTATTTTTCCCCAGGATCTTGTAGACAGAAAATATATAGAATCTTGTTTCCAAGGCACTGGAACTGAGTTTTCTTTTCTCTCCTCTTTCTGCTCATGAAATTCAAAAGGACAACAATTGTAAAATTTCTTGAAAAGCTCTATCAATGCTCTTTATAGGGATTCAAGAAATTTGAATGCTTTCATGTAACAGTTAGGAAAACACACATAATTTCTCCTCTCCATCACCCTCTGCCACAGCACCCCTGCAGTAGTTTGGTATCTCTCTAGCTCACTATCATTACAAGCTCAGGAGTCATGAATCAGCTGCATCTCCACTGGTGGGGACCAGCATTTAAAGTGATGCCCTGGTATGAATGGCTCCCATGAGACATGAATCCTGCTCTCCTCACTGAGAGACAGTTCTGAAGGCAGAGGGATCCTCAAGCCACTTCAGTAACACATACTCACATTGCAGCATTTTTCTTTCTTGAAGACAGGCTGAAATGAAAAGGAAGACCACTGACATTTCAAATGGCTTGGCACAAACCAAGTCAGATGGATGAGCTATGCAGCCATGATATGACACAGTCTTTCCCAATCCATGAGCTCAGATCAAATGATAGAGCCCGGTTCCACATGAAACACCATCTGCCCAGCTTAGTGAAATGAGCTCATGTTTTCTTGCACATATATTTATAAATATATTTACGTCTTTTCAAGTGTGTTGTATTTAAATGCAAGCTCCAAGAAACGGACACATGATGTAATTGCTATGTAAATAGAAGGTGGTTTGCACACAAATATAGCAGGACTATTAGAGGTGATCATTAGTTACTAATATAAGCAGTTATTTGAACATTAGCATATTGTTATTCATAGCAGACTTCATGAGGCATTTAACAAGTAAGTAATATCTTCCCTAATAAACTTAGGAGCATAAAGAATCTCTGTTCTGTAGGTTGCTAGAGATGGACAATGACATTAGTGATTATTAAAGCTTGAAATTTTCTAACAATTATCCATATTTAGAAAGACTATTTGATTAAAAAAAAAAAAAAAAGACAGAAGAGTATTTTGACCTATTTCAAATAGAATTTCCCCTCATATTAGAAACTGTTGAAATTAAATAGCCAGAAAAGAAAATGGAAAGAAAGGAAGGAAGTGTTAAAACTCTAAAGATATGCTGAATACATCCTCCCAAAGAGCAAAGGCAATTAATTGCCTATTACATGTGCCTTAAAGGATTATATATTCATAAACTGACAACTCAGAAAGGACTATCCCATCAAGCAGGCAAACCAATCAACTATGACAGAAGCTCATATTTAACCCCCCTCCACCTTATCCTAAAATAGGTGTGCTCCACCAGTGAAACTATACAAGGGTAGACTATAAACCTCCCTGACTCTAGTTTAAACCCATCCTTCCAATGTACGATGTTTTCCTGCTCAATATCTTCTCATCTTTGATTTCGTCAACACTTTAAAAATAAAAAAAGAAGAGCAAAGAGATGAAGGTGGCTTGGCAAAGCAGCAAGAAAAAGCTACTTTCTCACATGATGTTCCTTGTAGGACAAGACCAAGGCCAGTTTTGCCCTGCAGTCACAGTTCTTTGTGATTCATATCATTGTAACTTGACAGGGTTAAACTCAGTAGCTGGGTGCTTCCAGGGATACAGCTGTGACAGCACTAAATTAAACATGGATCACTAAAGCTGCGTGAGATGCCAAAATAAGCCCAGGTTAAACTAGGGGCTTTCCAAGTGTGAGTAAACTTCTTTATAGGTAAGTTTGATATACATATATATACATGATATGTGCAACCACAGTAATATCTCAAGCCACTGCTTTCATGGATACAAGGAAGCCTACTAAATCTTGTCAGCAAAGTTTATTTGAAACTTCTTTAAAAAACTTTCCAATGTGATGTAATAAAGAGAATATTGTAATTTAATTTGTTTCCAGTGTTTCAAATTAGATTCCAAATGATTTCAAGTATGGCAGCTAAAACAATGAATTTTAATTGTGATTTAAGATTCCTAATGTTCATTGATTATTCCCTTTAAAGCACTTCTCGAACAGCCTCTTCTATATTATAGTTTTAAACACTTTTGTTTCATATTCTAGAACTGCACTTAGATCACTCACCTCCAAAAATTTCTAATGGTTTTGTTTTGTGGGTTTTTTTACCCTCTCTTTTATAAGGTTCTTGCTCATCTATAAATTATCTTGGTTGCACATAATTCATTTAAACCACACTGATTTGGGGAGCAACATACACTGATGGCAGCCTAGAGAAGAACATCTGTAGGTGTTCACACAGTGTCAAACTTCCTGAAGGAGGTTGGCAGGGAGGTTCATCAAAGAGGCCAGAAAATCTCGTTTGTGCAGGAAAGTGAACTCACGTAAAACATGAGGCTGGAGGTCAATGGCTACTTCTGAGTAACTCTGTGTCTTCTGAAATAAATGGGACTATTTGGTTCTGTTTAAAAACAAACAAACAGAAACAAAAACTAAAACTAAAACCACCAAAGAGCAAAACACACACAAAAAAAGAAGCAAATTTAGCATACATACTTGGAGAGAAACCCTTGTAAACTGAACATTCTCTTAGTTCCTTGTTCTCTGGGGGTTTTGTGGGGTTTTTGATTTTGTTTGGTCTTTATTTAACTTTTCATTATTTTTTCTTAAAAATAAACAAACAAAACCCCACAAAAACAAACAAACAAAAAATCTCATTGTAAATTCCAGATTTCCATTAATTCTTCTTCATCCTTTCCTTGTAGATTTCTCATGACATATCAAAGAACCCCATATATGCAACACAGAGAAAATCACAGCTGAATTGTCTTTGGAGGAACAAGTTGGAGCCCCACCATCTTTCATTACTTTAAACTCTCTGCTTTACAAATCCTGGAGACAGGGTTACTTGGCACTCCACAGCTCTTTCCTACTGCATTGCTAAAATGAAATGTTTCAATATTCTTGAAATGAAACATTCTGACATTATCAAAATGCAAGGAGAAGATAGAAATGATTCATTTGGACTTACTCCCATAAAAATGTCACTGAAATCAGAACATTTTCACAACATGTTTTGATTTGAGCAAAGCTGCATATACCTTTTTTTTTTTCCCTTTGGAAAATGACTTCATTAAAAACAAATGACCAGCTCTAATTACAACTCACCGAGCCTTTGCTCCAGAAGTCAAAGACCTTAAAACAGCATTTTGCATGTACTGGAAGATTCTCTCTTACAGGTTGCTATGAAAAGTATCTTTCTTGCCCCACAGAAGAGCTCGTGTTTGATGTCCCCAGGAGTGCAAGACGAATTTGTGTCTTGCCTTTAAGTGGCACTCACAGTTTGTAAGAAAAAAAAAAAAAAAACAAAATAAAACAGGAATTTAATAATCAAGTCAAAGGTAAAATGTGAAAGGCACTTCCCAAACCTTTGAAGAAAATTACCATTGACTTTTGAGTTTAGTTCTGGAAATGGAAAGCAGGAGCTACAAAGTCGTGTCTGCAGGGCACTGGATCCTGAGTGGACGTCTGCGACAGGACCAATTGAGCCATCTTCCAAACCAGAGTCGATATGGCCACACCAGAGCAGCCCTCTGTCCCAACTGATTAGTCTGCTGAAAAGCTGGATTTAGTGACTTTGTCTGTGTTATTAAATTAAATGTGCCTTAGTGCACAGCGTGACACCGAGACCAGCTAGCACGCAACAGTTCACGTCTCTGTGAACGTTCCATCCCCATGCAGCAGGTGCTGCATCCTGACTGCCCCATGCCAACACCCAAAAAGAATACAGACATGGTTTGGGGGACTGACTGCTTGCTTGAGAAGAAAATACACCATGAATTTACCTATAGAATTTACCAGTAAAGTTTCAGTGCTCAACGCTGTTTAATTTAGTGACATAAATATGGCAAATTAATCTGCCCATGTGCCTGACTGAAGTGCTCATACCTTTTAATGAGTAAATGTCCTGGCCTTTCCAGGGTTGTGAGTGCTGCTACAGTGCCCATTGCCTGGGAGAGACCAGTGCTGACCTGAGCCCTCACCTGTTTACAGGACTCCAACAAGAGACCTTGTTCAGGGCAGGGTCAGCTCTGCCATCCTGCTGCAGCCTCAGGTGCAGATGCTGACACATGTCTCTGACTCACCCTGGGCTGTGAGAGTTTTATGTTGCTTTTAAATCAGCTTTTCACCATGTCACAGGCCAGTTATTTTGGGTTTGGGTTCCCTTCAGAGAACTTCCTTTCCCTGGGAAGCTTTGCTGGTGTCCTTGGCTGACCAGGACCACAAGTCATAGAATCATTAAGGTTGGTAAAGTCATACAGGGGCACAGAGTCCAACCACTGACCCAGCACTGCCATGTTCACCACTAAACCATGACCCTAAGCACCACATATGCACATTTTTGAACACTTTCATGAATGGTGATTTCATCATTTCCCTGGGTAGTCTATTCCAATGCTAGACAACCTTTAAGTTAAGAAACTTGTCCAAATAACCAATTTAAACTTCCCCTGGAACAACTTGAGGCCATGTCCTCTTGTCCTATCGCTTCTTACCTGGGATAAGAGATTAATCCCCACCACTGGGGGGATTTGTAGAGAGCAATGAAGATGAACCCAATTGAGGAAAAGGACTCTGAAGGAAGACAGGAATACCCTTTAACCTGCCTCCCCTGTTCTGTACGTTGCTGTCAGTGCAAACCAACTTAAACCTTGTGAGTTTGGGGGCAACCTTTGTCTGTGAGTCAGAGACAGGGAGAAAGTTAGGCTTTAACTCTGCCTCCTTCCCTGCATCCTTCCCAGCATAGCAGGTGCAGCACAGGGGAGCAGACACCAGTCACCTCACAAGCTCCAGGGAAATCAGTAATATTGTCTCACTGAGCAAAGCTCTGAATAAGGCCCTAATTGTAGCATTTCTATGGAAGAATAACTAAGTGAGTAGCTCAGATGGCAAATAAAGGAGGGGGTGATGAACATCAAGATGTGCCTTTGGAGACTTGGATAGAGGAGCAGGGTTGGGTGGGTGAATGGGAAAGGACTGGGAAAGTAGTTGATAAAAGGAACATTAGTATGATATTAAGGAAAACTCTGTGAGAAACTAAAACCTGCAAAAGATTAAAGATGAATAAAGAGCTCCAGACACCCAGAAATGCTTCAGTTGGGTGTCTGGAGTCTTTGACAGAAGATATGATTCACCAGCTCCCACACACACCTTTTTTTAAGTATGCATGCTCATTTCAACAAATGTGAAATTTCCAGGAAAAGCAAGAGCACAGCACACCCACTCAGCCCTGAACAGCCTGGCTGGATACGCTGATGTCGTGCTGGGGATGCCTGCCAAACACAGCAGAACCATCCCCTGCCCTCCTCCCGAGGGGTGGCCAACAGGGAGCTTTTTCCTCTCCTTCTCCTCCCCTCCACTATTTCACTTAGGAAAAGTTTGGATTCACTCTGCTGTGGGTTGGGTGATTCATCTCTTGCATTCATACGGGGCTAAAAAAAAGTGTATATATAATCAAATATATGGAGAGAGAAAGAGAGAGATCTCCTGCAGGACAGCTAAACTCTCAGAAGACAAAGGTTTGGTGGATAGATAAGCATACCTGGAGATCCAAAAGACCTTTGAATAACCACGCAGAGGGAGCTGTCACATGCTGCAAAGTTGTCTTCTGCTATCCACAGTCTGGTTTTACAAAGTGAAAGATAAGTGGGGTCAGATATAGTAACACCTGCCTGAGTCTTCAGCACTCTCATACATCAGCTTCAGTAAGTGAGAACTGGACATATCCATAATGTCAGACAGTTCAGAAAGATAGTAACATCAGAAATATAACCTGTATTAAAATTTTTCTCCTTAATAATATTTGATCAACACTGATCTGATCCCTCAGCCCTCTGCTCCCTGTCACACCTCTAAAGTGTCATGATCACTTAGAAAAAAACAATTTCTCCATCTTTGCCCCTCATAATCCAAACACGACCAGTAATTTAAATAAAATAATCAAACCTTCTTACACTTACATAGAAAAATAAATATAGTTAAATACTCATCCACTTTTATACTACCTTATTCATGCTAATATAAATAATTCAATAAAAACTGATATCAGAAGTAACTGAAGCTGTTCTGGATTTGTCATCTTCTTGAATCTCATGCTGCAAAATTTAGAGATCTTTGACTTGGAATTTAAATCTGACTTGCCACTGAGTACCATCACCTGTGTTACTGAGAACATCCTGAATTATCACTCTGGCTATGAACCGGACTAGATTAACTCAGGTCTTTTCCATCCATGCTTTCTGAAACTCTATTAACGGTCACTGTCAAAATCCCACCTTGGTGTATGCTGCCAAGAGGAAGGGGGCATTTGGATTTGCAGTCAGGGCACAAAATTCAGATATGTAAAATTAAATTTCTATCCTTTCTCCTATCTCAGTTAATATGGGTATAGATACAGAATAACATGACTAATTCCTCACATTCCTCCATGTAATAAGTAACATTCCTCAAAATGTTCAGATTAACTTGGTGACTTACTTAGACTCATTCTCCAAAGAAAATCAAACATTGACAAAAATCAAAGCATTTTTGTTGTTGTTGTTTTTTGTTTGTTTGGTGGGGTTTTTTTGTTTGTTTTTGTTTTGTTTTGTTTTGTTTTTCCATTGTCAAGCTAGTCCACAACATGAGACTGATATCTGGATTATTATGTTAGGACAAACACTACCTTTCAATATGAAAAAGAGATAAATTAGAAAAGATAATTGGTTTAAGCATCTATATTGTTAGCTCAATATATTCACTCTCTGAATTGTGTTGAGTGTGGGTGAGAGTTTGAAAGCTATGGACACAAGTCAGTCACACCACACCCTAATTTCCTCCTCCCTGGATGGGACACAAAGTCCATACTGCCTTTTTATAAGTCTGAGAGGATTAATTACCCAAATATGTATCTACCGTCAGTCCAATATAGGATAATATCGTCAGTATAATATAGTGAAATATGGTCAGTTATTTTTTCATAGCATTACAGAATGATAGGATGGTTTGGGTTGGAATGCACCTTAGAGAATACCTAGTTCTAAGCCTCCTGCCATGGGCAGGGTCAACTTCCACTAGAGAACCTTCCACCAGGGACCTTTCCACAATTTTTGTCCAATATGCATTTAATGCAACAAATAGGCTTTGTGTTCCTGGGCCTGAATTTCTCACTCATGGCTTATGCATAAATTTGGAGCCGGGTCACTTACAGTTTTCTGTACGGGGATTATTGGCCAGTGCAACTGGGATGTTCAGGTCCCACACTGAGCCATTCTGTGGACAAAGCCAACCCCTGTCAGACACCAAAGGTGGGCATCACTTACTGCACAAGCTCAGGGTAATTCTGTAATTCTGCAGTCTATATGTTGGGATTTTGTAGGTTTGAATAATGGGATTTTGTAGGTTCGAATCATGGGATTTTGTAGGTTCTCAAGTCCAGTATGTTGAAACACTCAAGTTTCCCAAGATGAGACAGGTGGATGAGATAAAAAAATTAAAAAATAAAAGATATTGGGGGATGGGAGCAGGGAAGACAAGGCTTTCTCCTTTCTTTCTGTGTTTCCAGGGCTTACACACAGTTCAGATGCCTCCAGATCACAGCAGACATTTAGTGGAAACTGGAATGTCTATTTTGCCTAGATAGGGAGTGTGCATGTCATTAAACATTTTAGATACAACTCAGATTTATACAACTACATGCCAGTGACAGACACACTGAGGATATTTAAATTCAGATACAGGCATAGACACCCAGTCCCACTCCATCTGAATCCCATCCTTAGGGACCTCTAAGGGAAGATTGCAGGGGAAAAAGGGATGAGTGGTGGATTTTGCACTCGTGGCACTTAAATATTCCACAAACATACTTCATATACTTTTTAGAATCAGAACCCATGTTATTTTCAAAAATTGGGCAGGTTATGCCTTATAGATATAACATATATAGATATAACATATATATATGGAGAGTTCTTACAACACACACCTGTATTTCTAGGCAAGGCCACAGCCAGTGTTATGCAAGAGTTAAACGTTGCTGTGTGTTATTTTTAGTTGCCTTGAGAAATGCTCAGGAAAAAATTCCAAAATATAGGCCAATGTGTTGCAAAAATAAACACTCAAAAAGGAACTAAATGAAACTGTAAAATAACCCCATGCATATGATTACCATTTCAAACAGGGAAAGGTTGACCCATTGGATACTCCTGAGAATGCTCCCTCCATGGAAAGGTATTCATATATATCAGCATTTGTAAGATCCAGAACAACGTTGGGGTCATTTTGTTTAAAATAGACTGTGAACTCAGCAGGATACATCTGCTTTATATTAGTCTTGTGGAAATATACTATAAAGGGCTTTGGGGGGCTTTTTGGTTTCTTTCTTGTTTTGTTTTTACATGGTGGATAATTGGGATAAAACTGAATGTGTGTAAAAAAGAAAGCAACCCATGGCAGAAATAGCATAGCAGCATAAGTTATAGGAAAGGAAATAGAAGTCTGAGAATTAATTATGTACTATTGAGGAAATATTTATTAAATACTTCCTAATATTACTAACATTACTAATGATATTTCGGTATTCCCTTTATCATTATGTTGCAGTATGCTGGGTTTTTTTTTCCTATTCTGGCAACATGAAAATTTATATTCTGATACTTTATACAGCCACAGCTTAGGTATCAGATCAACTGATCACTTTTTGGGTTTGAGTCAAGTCTGTTCACCTTGTACTGTCATTAAAGCACGTGCAAAGCCAGGAACTGGTTTAAACTGATCTGATTTGTGGCATCTTTGCTGCAATTTGTCATTCTCCTTGCACAGATGCAAATGACAAAGGAAGGGAGAATCAAGCCCTCTGTGCTGACAAAGGGCTCTTATCTTCCCAATGTTTTGCTAGCTGATCATACTGTTTCCTTGTCCTTTCATTTAAGGGTCATCAAGATAAAAGTGTTTGTTTGAATTCCCTCTTTTTTTTTTTTCTTTCTTTTTTTCCCAAGTCCTGTTACACATAACGTTCCTACTAAGGTCGTACAGTGGTCCCCTACATATGTTTCTACATGGCTTCACGGGCTGCTCTGCTTTTATGGTTTTGCTCAATTATTTAAAGAAATCATGTTAGGTTTTCAAATAGGAAATACATTGGGGATGATGGGGATCTTAAATACCATTCTCTTCACAATCTTTCAAACCAATATAATTTTGGGGGATGTTCCCTTTCTATATGCCCTGTCCTCATGTCTCCAGACCCAGCTCTGTTTTGAGACAGCACAGAAAGGGTTCACCTGAACAGGGTTTTACAGCCTCAGTACCAGCATCTCCTACAATCTGAGACCAGGAGCTGCTACAGTCATCTATTTACTTTCTTTCTCAACTTAAATAAAACACGAGGAGGAATATGTTCTAACGAGATAGTTCCTGCTTATGTGAGAGATTCATGGGGAATAAAAATAAAAATCTATTTACCTTCAACCACCTGCAATGAATTATGAATACAGAGGTGTCACCAATTTGCATAGAGCACGTACATACAGCTCATTTTTGCTTAATCCTTTTGCTTGAGCTTTTTATTATTTCTTATTATTATAAATTCAAGCACAGAAGGCAATTTCAGCACCTGAACTATTTAGAGAGGAGACTGATTATGCTATTATGGAGAAAACTGTTTTTTATCAATTGATTTGGCAAATTCAGGCTCAGACACTCTTCAGTTCCCTGGTCTCCCATCTTGATTACTGTGACATCCTGCTCAACTTACTTTGATTCATATTTCTATGGTATCAGTCATTTAAAGCACAAGCAGCAATGCACAAAAATGAGCCACCATTAGTTTACTGGCAACACTTTGCTTTCTGGTCCTGTTTCTTTTATTCCTTGTCTGCCACATCTCTTCCAGGGGTTCAGTTTCAGCTTCTTTAAAAGTGCTTCTGTTTTATACCCAGGACAACACTGGTGCTGAGGAAAGGCTGGGTTTGCTGGAATGAAAGGTAAAGTATGATTCTTCTTCTGAGGGTAAAGATTATTTCAAAAGTTTCACAAGCTAAGATGGTTGCCAAAAATGCACTACTGAGGTCCTAGGGCTTGTTAGTAGAGCAACATGAACATTGCATCTTTGCACTCGTGGAGAGGTCGCTGCATAGAGTAGGCTGGGAGTGACCTCTCTGGCCCCCCCAGATTCATTGGATTCATGACTTGAACCTTGGCTGGACTTTGCTGCTTTTGACTGCAGTAATGGCACATATATGCCACAGAAGAGACAAGGGGAAATTAAAAAAAAAAAAAAAAAA
>VXAU01004184.1:480160-523693 GCA_013399695.1 Formicarius rufipectus | reverse complement strand
CAAACAAATTAAAAAAAAAAAAAAAAAAGAGCAAAGAGAGTCATATTTAAAATACAGTCCTTACTAAAGCAACAAAACACATTAATTATACTTTATTAGTGGCAGAGCAGAGAGCAAAGCAAAGGCACTTTTTAAAAAAGAACTCATTTGCTTATGTAGAAATTTAAGTTCATTCAAAATGCTTCAGGACATGCCCATGGCCTTTCACTGTCATTCCAAAAACCTACAGGTCCCCATAAA
This sequence comes from Formicarius rufipectus, assembly GCA_013399695.1. Lineage (NCBI taxonomy): Eukaryota > Metazoa > Chordata > Aves > Passeriformes > Formicariidae > Formicarius > Formicarius rufipectus. The sequence goes on along the minus strand of VXAU01004184.1, from coordinate 523,453 downwards.
TCCTAAACCATTTCTGACAGGGCGATGTGGATCTCTTAAACACCCAAGATCGTCTCAGATGATTCAAAGCACCCTGGGGAAAGAAACTGGAATTAACTCAGAGAGCTAAACCTTCCCAGACATGTAGACATCTGCCTCTGGGCCAGGCATCTCTTTCACTATCAACTTCTGTGGGCTTCAAATGACATTTGGCACCTACATGCTCCTGTGGAGCTGACAACAGGATCCTTTTCCCCTGGGGTACCCTCTGTGTGGAGTTCATAACACTGCTGTGCAACCTGGGGGCTGGGTTTTGCTCCTGACCAGGTGAGTAAGTCTTGATGGTCCCTCCTTATCCAACTTCGCTTTCATCTGGTGTCGCATGAGTTTGGTTTATTTAAATCGCTGCCTGCAAGGCTGAATTTCTCTATGCCACTGTAAATGGAGCCCAGACATGTTTGGACACTGACAAAGAGCTGAGGTAACAGATTAATTTTCATGGCCTTTGGATACAGTTTGTCAATTTGGAAGGGTTCTGGAAGCTGTCTATGCCCTTAGATGTCTCTGAGATGGAAAATAGTTACCTTGAGGAGCTGTAAAGCCTCATGGAGAAACTTGTCCTCACCTCCATCAGTACTTGTGGAGCAGAAGGAGGGATATCTCGGGAATATCATGCAATCCCCTTCTACCCATGGACCTCATAGACCAGCGGCATCTGCTCATTCTCCCCTCTTAGTCCCTTGGCCATATAAACCCATTAGGTTCCTGCAAAAGTCCTAGGGTAGATGAAGCATAACTTTTCACAAAAAAATCCTAACAGGTTTTCACATCAGCAGTTGGTTTTATGCATTATATGGATGTAGGAGGTCTAACAGGATAATGTAGGAACCTCTGTTTTTACCAATTGCAGCTGACAAGCAGATGCAGCTGCCCTTACACGTTCTTTTCTTATAATCAGCATTGTCTGAATTCTGGAAATAATGATGTTGGCAAGTTTGGAAGTTTTCTAAACTTGATTTCTTTTGAATTCATATATTCATTCTGTTTTCATGACAAAACAAGTGCATTTTATGTGAATATCTCCCACTTTTACCGAGGGAAGAACACAGTTTCCATGAGGTTAAATATTGCAGTGTAGGTCTGAGCAAGTTGAAATGCAGAGCAACACTCATACTTCCTCCAATGAAATATGCATTTCACCTTCTATGAAGACTTGTTTCTTGCTAGTCTCTGTCAGCAGGAGCCATCAACATAACAGTGTTTTGCTGACCTGTGAAAGAGCTTCTGGTAACCACTACTCAAGAGCTCCATTAAGACAGAATCATTTAAGCTGATTCTGTAACAATGTGAAACTTTTGTAAAATGAGGTTAGGAGGTTGATGCATTTTATATAACCAAATGCAACCATTTTGGGCCTGAACTTGTGAGCTGCTGAATAGTCTCAGCTTCCATTAACGTCACAGACATGCTCAGCATTTTATGAGAACAATATTGATGAAATCTAAAATCTTAAGATAATGTTTTAGTTACAGTAATAGTAATGGAAGTGCATAGGAATCTGAACACAATTCCAAAATAAAAGAAACAAAACCCATGGCATGTTTGCTTGCTACTGATGACAGCTTCTGGTTAAATCTTTGCCTTGCATTACCCTCCTCCCTTGTTAACTTTGATTACCTCTTAGAGCACCCAGTAAAGCTAATCAGATTCATGACTTAATACATTTTTTGACACTGATCCTCATACAATCACCAAGTATTTTAAATAGTTAATAATTACTTGGGCAGCTCTAGCTTTTAATAAGTACAACATAACATAGTCAGCCCATTAAATATAAATGTAAAGGACTGCAATCAATGTAGATGAATCGAATCAGAAATCTAGCCTGGAAAGAATCCAGCCCAGTTCTCTAGTTTTCTTTTCAGGAAAGTTTGTAATTTAGTCACATATGGAAGTGTATGGAACACTGCTGAAAACCTTGTTAAGTCCAGTTAACTCTAACAGGAGACAGGTTCCACAGCCACATTCTTCTAGCAGACATAATTTCTATCACCTTTTCCAGGCTAAATATGCTAATTTCTGGATTATCCCTATTAAAAATATCTTGGTGACGTCAGTAATGCCTATGACATCTGAACCTATGGGTATTTTAGGATTCTTCCAGACTATGTTCAAGATCCTCTGTTCCTGCTGACTGCAGCAGGCCTGAACAGAGCTCACCAGCTAGGATGCCCCCAAAATTAAATTCCATCAGTGTAAGTAGAAACAGCACTGCTAAGAAGCAGGTTAAATTATAGTTTGTGAGAAGTTATAGACCATTTCCCAAAAATATCCTTTCATCTTGAAACTTCTAGTACTTGAGCACACAAATCCCTCCTCTTTCTCAGGCTATTTATCATTTTTAGAGGCTATAAATTATACACACCGAGCACCAATTTTATACACCAACAACCATAACAATGCAGTTGCAAAACAGAGCACTCTGAAGGGTATGTTCCCCTTTCAAAAAGGATAAGAAAGAAAAATAATGCAATGCTTAGGTCTGCAATAACATTTTCCATTCAAAGATCTCAAACTGGTTATAAAGGAGCCATTAACTTCATTAAACACCTGTGAGACAGGAATCTAGCCATTATCTTCATTGCTTCTCATGAAGAGGAAGAGTGGGGAGGATATCTCACATTTGTGTACCTTAAGGCGAAGTTTTACAAATGTTTTCCACTCCTGCTATGACTAGTTTAACTTCATCAGTTTTAAGCAAATTCGGGAGCAATATATTGATTGTTCTGAGCCAAGACAGATTGCATGATATATAACATGCTGACAGCAATGCTGGATAGTTCAGGTTCCTAACACTGACTGTTGTTAGTATTGACATCAAGTTAATTCATCAGGAGGAGAAGTTGTACCACAGAAATCAAAGTGTACATCACCAGCTTCTTTCTGGTGGAGTTTGGGGATCTTCCATTGCCTGGAAAGGAGCATGACTGTCTCTTGGGAGAGCTGGCCACAAATTGGAAGTAGGAATTCACCCTCAACTCCCTATCAAAGGTGGCATCCTGAGTGAAGAGGAGCAAGTTGCAAAGCCAGGGCTGGCAGGATAGAGCCTCAGTGAGACACATTGCATTTGTGTTCCTCCCTGATAGCTCTTGGTGATCCCCACTTAACTGACCTCTGGATCACAGGTTAGAGCCAACCACCTCCCTATTCCCTGGGGAGTGACTATGTCCTAGGAGAGGTGTCAGACCACACTCAGGCTTTCACACTAGTTGCCTATTTGGAATAAACCTACAGCTGAGCCTGGAAATCTGAGCTTTTGTTATATTCATCTGAGATTCGGTCAGCAGCATATGGAGCACTCTCTAACTAACCCAGAAGTGAATACAGTCAATCTGAATGTAAAGCTGAATCCCATCCTGGTTTGCACTGCTGCTCTCAGGCATCTATTTCTTTTTTTTTCAGATACTGAGATGCCAGAGTTGCCTGTCTCTGTCTTTCCCTGTGTTTTTATAGCCTGTGTGACATTATGACTCCTGCTTTTGCTTTATTAACAGTACTTTTAATGAAGTTTCCTGGACAAAGTTTCTTCCTGGTCTAGAGAGGCTCAGTTGTTTACTTGGAGTTACCAGCACAGAAACAGAATCCAAATCACCTGCGTCTTCTGACCCCAGATCATTAGGCATCACTTCTACATATGGAAGACACATTTTCCATCAGTTAGCTTATCTTCCACATAAAGTCTTCTCTGCAATGTCTCCCCGACTGGCTCCAGAGTCCAGTCTCCATTTGAAAATCACTCAGCTCCACTCTGACACAGCCAGTGGTTAAGGCAGGCCTTGCTATATTGCAACATGCTCATCTTTCAACTTTCCTGCCTCTTCACTTTTTAGTACTACATCTAGATGGTTACACATCTTTAGGAGATTACAGATATGCTATATTCCTCCAGAAATGTATACGCTAATAAATAGTTTTGTAGATATCAGAACATTAAGAAATATGTAGTTTCAGACACGACTCAGAAGGAAATTTCCAAATTTTGTTTTGTTTCATACCCATTATGAAGGTCAGTCTTTGTTCACCATTGCTACCAACTAAATTTCTTGATAAATGCCAATATTGCAGCATATATAAAATATCTTTTGCTTCACTTCTGTCATCAGCTTTCCATTCAAGAGATGCATCCTACATGGTGAGGATATTTAGGGAGTTTGGGGCTGAGAGATGTGAAACACCAGTCCCCCAAGCAACAGCATAACCACTGCAGTAAGAGCTAAACATGCTGTGAGTCAGAGCATCCCTAAAGCACTGAATAGGCAAGTGAGACAAAAGATGAGTAAGGAAAAGTCCACAGAGGCACCTGGCCAAAGTTATAGGATAGGTCAAGGGGAGAATGAAACATAGATCACAAATCTCTTTGCTTCTACTAAGTGTTCTTGCCACAAGGTGAAATACAAAAAGGATTTACTTGTTCATCTAGCCTTTCTATTTCAGTGCCTATCACCACATGAGACTCTCCTACCCTTCTCCCAGACTAATTATATAGTTTAAAAATTCCTGAGGTTTCTTCTGGACTTACAGAAGTCAGACTGTGATGCAAAACAAAGCGAGTCAGGAGAAGCAAAATCCATTTGCTTTACCCTTACTGCAGTGATGTTCATAGGAAACATAAACGTCATCTGGTGATCTTCCCCAGGGAAGGCTACATCACAGTTTTGCACTGTGCTCTTAAACAAAAATCCTCTTCTCCCTCCCACCTTTCAAATGCGTATAAAACCCAGAAGTGTGTAGTCTTTGCTCTTTGTAAATATGCTTACCTAGAATATGAATTCAAGTTTGAGCCTGTGATTTGCTTAATCTGGAACTCACTTTGCCAAGAGGATGCAAACAAGAACATATAAGTGCTGACAGTTCTCCAATGCCATTTCCACAAATCCTCCTCCAGGGACAGATAAATAATGAAATGACTCAATGGGATATAACACTAAAGCATCTCAGCCCACAGAACCACAGGATATGCACCAGACACACATGGGTGAATGCTGAAATGCTGAGAACATTTAGTAACACATATAGGACTCTGGGAATCCTCACGCTTGTCTAGGCTAACTGAAGCGTAAATCTGGAGTAAATGGAGCAACAGTGATGCAAACTGTCACAACAGATTGAGAACCAGACCCTGAGCTCCTACCATCTACCTACGTGGTAGAAAAAATCTTCATCATCTCTATATCACAGCATTCTTTCTTGATATTTCTCTATTGAACACTTAACTCTACTGTTTTAGTGGTGCTGAAATGCAGAATATTCATCTTACATTTTCCACAGCTGACTCCCATTCCGCTAATTCAGTTATGCAAGACTTGACCCAAATGATTCTTCACTCTCATTTTTTTTATTACTTTGCTGATATTTGTAGGCAGTCTTTATGTCTGAGGCTGTCAGTGAACTGAGTTTGATCAGGCAAATCTTTACTCCCAAGACGGTGCTGCTGAATTAGAATGGTAGAGTGTGCTCTCAGCTAAGTGCATTAAGTAAAACAGCATAACAGCATGCAGCATTTTAGACCTGAAGCCTACAATTTCCCCTCCTTCCCGGAACTTATCAGGGACATCTATTAACATCCTGCAAGCACAGAGTTTTCCCATTCAATGACCATTTCCTTTCGTATTCTTTACTAACCAGCTATTAACCATTTCAGCCACTGCTGAGCATTGACATAATGTTTGCAGAGAGGTATCTAAAACTATTTGAAGACTGCCTTCCCAAATGTTAACTATTTCCTTAAAGATCTCTCTAATTACTGTAAGCATCTTTCCCCCCTTATTTATTAGTAGATTTAGATCACTCTAACTATAACGGGACCACACAGCACCAGGAATCCATGTACGAACTCTGGAACTTCTCAGATACATCAGGATCTCCAAGACTGATGGTTTAGTGCTTGTTACTGAAAGGACTGACTTCAGTTTTCCCTAAGCAAAAGACAACTGGAAGACCTACACTTTTGTGTTGCCGTCACTAAGCTGTGTGTCATCCCCCTCTTCCCATTCAAGAGCTGACTGTTGTCTCTGCTTTTCTCAGCCAGGGAGATGTTTTGAATTGAGACAATGTCATCAGTGGCCTAATTTTATGCCACTGGCTTTAGATATAACATATCTCATGTATCTCTTTCAGTTATCCACTATCTTTTTTTTTTTTTTTTTTTTTTTACTATCAAGCAAACAGTAGGTTACTTTCTAACATGATACCTGTTGTTCTTTGGGAGTTTTTCTGATTTTCATGAGAGACTGACCCATTCAGATCCACCTTTTAACAACAAGAGGCAGGGAAGGGTCTTAAACTTCTTAAAACCAGCTTAAAAAGGAAATGCTTTTCATACAGCAGCTCTTCAGTTTTCATATGGTTCTTGCTCATTGTGTTTTGATCCTATTGACGCTGAATTCTCTCTTGCTATACCTCAGTGTGATATAATGGAAGGAACACCATGTGGTAGTCTGCAGAAAAGTCGATTAAACTAGCAGACATAAAACTGCAAACAGCTTTTACGCGTCACTAATGGACTGGGACCGCTTGGCTTTTATGATAGCTCAGAAAACCTTACACACCTGAAGTGCTGTAAAAATGAGTAACAGTTAAAAACAGGAAGAAATGTAAAGGACAAGGTGCAAAGTAAGATGGCTTTTGGCATGAGCTGTTCAACAGTGTCAGACCATGGTCTGTTTACAGGTACAAACAAAATGAGCTCTCCTCCTCATGGGAGGATTGCTTTGATCCCAAATGTACCCTGGAAACTTGGTGATCAAAAATTTGACTATTAACAGAGTCCCTTTACATCTGTTAAAATGAGGAAATGGCTTTGGTCAACAGGGATATTTAATTTGGAGGTTCAATGTTTGGCTAACTAAGGATGAGATTTGTCACTTTCCTCAGACTTAGCAGAAACACTGGCCATTAAATACTTCCCCACATTGTATTTAGCTCTGTCTTGTGCTGCCTGTCTTTTACTTTTGGACCCTCAAGGCTTTTTGCCTCATCACCATGTTACCGCATAATGTCTACATGGTGCTGTTTCATCTTTTAGGGCCCAGGACTCAGAAGGACAAAAGTTCTGACAAATCTTTTACTCTTCTCCTCAAATGGCAGACACATGGACTAATTCTGCAAGACGAACTTAAAAAAGCAGTATCAATGAAAAATTTCTACAAAAAATGCTGAACACTGCAAATGATATGTCTGAAAAATCACTTGATCGTTAAACAATAGAAGACATCTTTTGTAAAATAAACCATGAAAGGAGAAGGCATAGTTGCAATTTAATATTAATAGGGTCTGAACTGTTCAGGCCAAATGTGGAGATATTCTCTGTGTCATATACTTTTGACAGATGCTGTCCCCAAAGCAAAGCTGAAGCCAAGTCTGACACCTGACTCATACCAACAGGGAAGACAAGAGAAATCTCCAAGTGTGGTTCAACTAGGCAGGAGACAGCAGGGTGTTTTATGGCACAATCTTTTGACTGTCATAAATTTTCATGCTCAGTACCTGGATACCACAGTGAAAGGCGACGGATTATATCCATTTGTCATTATTAAAACTCCTGCTCATAGCTGGAGGAAAAAAAGTTAACTTGCAGATAGTATAGCTCAATTAAGTGAAAAAAACCCCATATCCTAAAGTAAACCAACCCTAATTGAAGAGCTTTGACCTAAAATGAATCAAGTTTGGTCTTAACTGACTGAGGATGAAAATATATATTATTTTTTATCTTGCTGTGGTAATTAATATAAGGAATGTTTCATGCCAAGTTAGCTTTGACTGTAATGTCCTCAGATTAAAGAAAGTGAAAACAGCATCTCTGTCAAAGTGGTTGCACAGTGTTCTCATCCCCTGAAGGAAATCCAAGCTCTGCTGATTAAGAAGACTTCAGCTTTTGATCATGAGTTATTGGATATTGACCCATCATTCAGTCAGGGCTGCAGACTGACTGTCCTGAGCTGAAAAGCTTGGAATCAGATCACATCCCGAGGGAACAGTTCTCCAAGTGAAACTTCCTTCCCATCTAAATCAAGCCTACAAATGGCAACTCATGTTTGTCAGACATTCATCAAATGTGACATGCTTCGTGGAGCCAGGCCACAAAAACACAGGAACCTGTCATAATAACCTCATGAAAGACAGTAGATGGTCTTGATGCTGTATGAGGTGCTGGGTAGCAAATACTGTGCTTCCTGAGAAGGTGAATGTAAAACCAAATCTCATAGAAATTGTTGCTCATAAATTGGGAAAGGAAAATAACAAACAAACAACGACAAAAACGAATGAAGCAAACAAACAAACAAATAACCCCCCCCCCCCCCCCCAAAAAAAAAAAAGAACAAACACCCAAAAAGCTCCAAATAGACTGTCTGAATTAATTAAAATGTACATTGATTACTGTCAGGTTGTGGAAATGCTGACATGCAGGGATTGATCTTGCTTGGAGATGGTGCACAAAGCTGCAAGTGCCAAAACTGGAAGTTATTGTTCTTTCCAAGCCCACAAGTAGCTTCAAAATCCAGGCAAAAAAGTACTGCAAGCTTGGGTATCTCAGCCTATCACTTTAAAACTCTACTGGTTTGGGCAATAGTTATCACTATTTTTGTTATTTTTCAGTACAGAATGCTGCAGTTTAGACACTGGGTTAAGAACGAGCCCCATTCACTGATCCTCATGCAACAAAGAGCTGTCTGTAGGACTTCAGGCTATGCAAGGACCAGATGAATAAAAACACAGCAGACAAGATACCATGAGCAAGAGTAGTCAGTGCCCCACCAAGCTTACTTACACAGTGCAGCAGAACTGCATCAGAAGCTAGCACGAGGGCAAGGTGTTGAGATACAGCTGAAACAACAGTGAAAGAAAAGCACCGCAAAACTTTTCAAACAAAAGAAGCTTTTAACAAATCGACTTCTTTTTCAAAATTAGGCGATGACAAAGAGTAGGTTTATGTTGGATAATATGAAGAAATTCTTTTTGGTGAGGGCAGTGAGGCAGTGGAACAGCCCAGAGAAGCTGTGGATACCCATCCCTGGAAGTGTCCAAGGCCAGGTTGAATGGGACTTGGGGCAACTTGGTCTAGTGGAAAGTGTCCTTGCCCATGGCAGGGGGTTGGAATGAGATCAACTTTAAGGTCCCTTCCAACCCAAACCATTCTGTGATTTTATGAAAACCATGTTGCTCCCTAATGACTTGCTTCTCCAGAAAAAAATTCCCTTCTTTAACTGGACATTTCATCCTTCCATCATTTTTTCGGAAATCCCTTTCTTCCTATTTTGATCCTCCTACTACCCCAATTTTCCATTGTGAAATGAGAAATAAAATTAGGAAAATGAATTACAGTTGAACATTTTAATAAAACTTTTGCTACAAAAATCTCAAAAACCAAAAAATAATTTGGTATGCAATAAGATATTTTCGTAAAAATATATATGTATTTTCTTATTTAAGTAGATTTACTGGAAATCTCCTATAACCAGTAACAAATTCATCTAAAAGAAAAGAAAGATGGATGGATTTGGTTGGTTCTTGGCTTGTTTTAAATCTTCTTTTGCTACATGTCTACATTCCAACTTGAATATATGTTGGAAGGAAAAGCCAAACAAGGATCTAACTATGAATAAATTCACAGTACATGCATTGCTGAGGTAAAAATAGGTGAGTGCTCCCGTGAGTGGTTCTGGTCCCCATTGTTTCTGGTTGTGTCACATCCAGACACATCTACAACATCCACCCATGGATGCCTCAGTACCAAAGACAATATAAAATGATACCTACATTTTTACTACTCAGACTATATTCCCTAAAGTAAAATTACACCAATTTTCCTTGTGTCAGTTCATTCACCTTCAAAAAAAGGAAACTAATATGCCTCATGACCACTTAAAAAATTCTATTTAATCCATTGACAAAATTATAGGCAGAAAATATTATAATACATTGACCTATCTATCTAATGCACTGATGCATTTTCGATCACTAGATAAAGTGATGCTCTATACCAGAAAAATAGCACAACTGATGGGCCAGAAGGAATGTAAAACTTAGCCTTCTCCTGCAAAAAAAAGCAAACATGACTGCTCAACTTTGACTTTTATCCTTTAGCAAAACAGATAATTGCTGTAGTAGGTAATAGCTCGTAGTTGATTTTTTTTAGGTAAAACAATAGATGTTATAATTTGTGGACTGAAATTTTTTCTTTTTGACAGTCAAGTTCTAAGTTAGTGTGACAGACATGTCACTGATAGTTTGTGATAGTCAGAGATGGATCACAGTGTCCATCCAGTTTATGTTCTGGATATAGCTGTCTGTGAGCCTGAACTTACAAACCTCCCAAAACTGCAAGTCACCTAGGAAAAAATCTCCATGTAGACCTTTACAAAAGCACATCTTTCTAACACAAGGCCTTCTATACCATGATAAAATAAATGAGAAAGAAAAAAAAAAAAAACAAAAAAAAAAAAAAAAACAAAAAAAAAAAAAAAAAAAAAAAAAAAAAAAAAAAAAAAAAAAAAAAAAAAAAAAAAAAAAAAAAAAAAAAAAAAAAAAAAAAAAAAAAAAAAAAAAAAAAAAAAAAAAAACAAAAAAACCCCCCCCTGGATTACTGATGATTTGCAGCTGAAATGAGGTGCTTTATGATTAACGCCCTGTGAGGAGGATGCTGTAAAGAAAACATTATTTTGTATTGCAAATAAATGGGTCTGCTAAGTGCTGTGTAAATCCCCCCAGGTACCAATGGTACATAGCTCTGACAAAAATGCATTTGCAGAGCACTTAGTGTCAAGAAATCCCATCTCTTGATGCCAAAGGGTTAAGAGTCTCTCCAAATCAGAGGATAAACTCATTAAAATGGGCCATTACTGGAGAAAGAAGAAGCCCCAAGACTGCTTCCCCATTTCTCTGCCAGGTTAGCAGGAGGAACCAAAGAGCATAATACAGGTTTGAGTGCACATAAAACAACAGTAAGCTCCATAAGGAGTGAGGATTCCAAAGTAAATAGAATACTGAAAGTCAGCAGAGGCAAAAGTTAACTTAATATAAAATACTTGACTCTCAGGTAGGGCATTAAGATGCTGTTTTGGCAGCCAGAACTAATAGCAGACCTGCTGAAAGGGTATTGGCTTCAGAAAGAAGACAAATACAATCCTAATCCCTTTTTCCTGCCACACACTGGAGATGAGTGAAACCCAAGGGGGAAATTCTTATTACAGCAAATAGGGGCAAGTCCACAGGAAAAATTAAGTCAACTTGACAATTTACAAATTTCCTTTCAAGCATGAAAGGTGGATGAAAACAGAAGGTTATTTTTAAATCCAAACCACAGTATTTTGTATCTGTTAATATCACTGCTGAAGAATAGGGACACAGGAAAAAGGTTCATAATGAACCTAAGCTTCATCTTACTGGCATGAAGCCAGGACAAAATAAGTTTTGTCAGACAAGCAATATTAGAAAATCTAATACCAGGAAGAGACATTTTTCCTTCCTCCTATCAGGGGCAGTGAGACCAGGCAGTTTATCCACAGCTTTCTGGGTGAAGATGCAAACCAAGGTAAAATCTGCTTATCCCTGACTTTGCTGGGTAAGGAATATACAGCACAACGTTCCTCAGTTTTTAAAAAAAATTAAAAAATAAGAAAAAAAATTCCTTTTCTGTGTGCTTCACGTTCCTCCTGATTTATTCCCCTTCAGACAAAAGAGGATTAGGGATAATCAAAGTTTGCCATCAGCATGCCTGTACTATTTCACAAATGAAAGACCTTGAGCTTTCTGGAAAATACCCATACAGTTAGGTGGCCATCTGCTTAACTCTTATGGACTTTTAACATGTGTTTTGAAATGCTCAGGCATGCCAGGACCTAGCAGTATTAAATCTTGCTTTTGTAGGTGGAAAAAATTGCAATCCATGCTCTGTTACAGTGAATTGACCGTACAGATAAAATTACATCCTACCCACTACACAGAGGCAGATATGCTCCTGAATCTTGGGCTGAACTGCTCCCAGCTCTCTTCTGATATCCAGGATGCTGCACTTCCACTTTCCATTTGGGGAAAACACCTCCCTCTACAGATGCATTTTGATTTGGGTGTACACCAACACAAGCAGGATAGAGTCAGTGAGGATTGTACATGGTACAATAATAGCCAGTTTGGGGATGAAATGCCAACTGCTAAAATCATGCATTTCCTTGATGTTCCAAGAAGTGGTTGCTTTCGCTTTTTTTCCCCATTGTAGATCCAGATAACTCTTGCTGTTGAGTGAGGACCAAACCAGGCGACTTTGTTCAAGTAGCTGCATGAGCTCCAGGAACATGTGGCTGCTCGCAAATCATGCTCCACAATGAGAAAAGATCTGATGTTGAGGAGCAGACAGATGCTGGATGAAAAGAAACTGAATCTCAGGCACCAGAAGAAGGAGTTTTACCCTTCCCTTGTAGGCCACAGAGGAATTGAAAGGAGATGGCAGATGAGATTAGAGAATTGGTTTGTAAATTTCCTTGTTGCTTCTCACAGAGGTCACACGGGTGGAGAAACATGCTCATTCCTAGGGGCAGTATGTGAACTTCAGGCTGAAGCTGTGGAGAGTCTTGCAGAGACAACTGCCTCAAGGAGAAAACATCAATTAAAATTCTGAAACGGAAAACATCACAGAGGATCATAAACAGACAACATTGAAACGTCTCTGTCAGCAGATACTCTGGATTATCATTTGCTACCTCAGAAAAAGGATGACCAGTCAATAAACACAACAAAAATGCCCAACCACAAAAAATGCTGCTGGAAATTTCCACATCAAGACAGAAGTCTGCAGAGCAGCATTTTTTTTATGATTTTCCTCTATATGAATTATAGCTGAATATAATATATATGTACCTTAACTAGCATGATGGGTTCTACTGTTATATGGAATAAGTTAATTAGATAATTGCTACCATGAATTGCACTGTAATGCTATTAATACACAGTGTTTGCAGGATTGAGACCTAAACTGCTACGGTATGAAACTTACCCTTAAATTCATTTTATAATACTTCCTTCACAGCACCTAATTTCAAGATTGTTTGGTGAGAGATCTATATGACTATATCTATGACTATACAAATATTCATACAAACAAATATATGTATCTATAGATTAATGTATAAATGTCTTTACATAGATTTGAGCAAGTTTTAGAATACATCTTTGTTCCAGTAATATCAATAAAATTATAACAGATGCAGAATAAAATTTCAGTTGGTTTGGCTTTAAGATTCTTCAGTACAGATTTGTCCTAATTTTATATATTCAGTTAATTGCTGTTAGCTATATCTTGACCACCCTTGTGTTTCTCAACAGTTGAAAGAGAGAAAGAGATGAAGTTATTTTTTGAGAAGGTGATTCTGGTCTTTCTTGGGTTGAATCACCTTCTGAAGGTGCCTATTTTATCCCTCTCTAAGCAGGCAATATAGGAATACTTACAGGAATACTTCTTAGCATGCTGGCTAAAAAAACTGAAGTTGAATCTGCTTCCTAGTTCCAAATTCCTTGATCAGCCAAGTAAAACAATGCTTCCCAGCAAGAAAAGTGTTTGAAGTTAGTGAATTTAGCCTGGTTTGCACAGGGGTTGACCTCATCTTGGGACAGGCATCTGGGACTGCTGACGTCAATTCTAGAGGTGTCAGCCCAACATGACTGGCCTCAGACATCAATGCTACAACTTTTTGACAGCTGAAGATACATGAGGTGGTCCTTTCCCTCCTCTTTTCAATATATGCATGCTTCTACTCAGCTGGGTAAATCTCTGGTTTCCTTGCAAAATCACCTCTTAAAATTCAAGCAGATCCAGGATGAAACACAGTGGGTTTTTATCAATTTCTTACAACACTGTACCTACCATTCAGGGCAGAAAATAATTTAAGTCTGAGCTAGATACCTAGGTTCCATCACAGATAACAAAAAGGTAAACATCTTCAGAGAGCAATTAATCCGCAGATTCAGTCTTGCATTTGGTAAAGTGAAAGTCATTTTGGGGTGGGTATGAAATGTAAGACTGTCTTGAAACAGTGATAAATAGAAGGAGGGGCGTTATGAGACAAGAAGACTGAAGATAACAGTACAGCAGCTAAACATATGAGCTAGGGATATACAGGCTGGAATTCATCTCATACAATGTCATCCACTACAAAGATCATCATCAGGTCCAAGTCAATCACCTAGGCTCCCTACTAGTTGATGGAAAGTGCATGACCAGAGTGTCCACTACTGGCAGCTGAAACATCAATGGCATGTGCCAGCATTTTCATGTCACTGCCAGCAGTGACATCAACTTTAGCACAAACCTTGATAACTAATTATGAGGTGCATTACTTTTAGTTGGCTTAAGTGGGGTGAGACGGATTCCACACCAGATATTTCCTATGGAGACATAGTTGCTTAATTTAACTGTTGAGCTGGGAATCAGCCACAGTCCTTCAAAAGTTTTTCTGTGCTATGGGCTCAGGAATTGTAAAGGCTGTAAAAAGAGTATTAGCTCAGCTAGTCTAACCACGTGGATACCATCAGCTATTTACTGCCACAGAACTATTACTGTACTAAACCCAGCCATTTGCTTTTGCTTAAACTTAATCTGTATTTGGCTACATTTACTTTTCAGTTTTGAACTGAAGACATCAAAAGCAAGAGAGTTTCCCACCTCTCTGTAGTTTGTTCTGAGAGTTAATTCCCTTCTCCACTATAAATGTGCACCTTTTTCCCCATTTGAATTTGCCTGGCTTCCAGCCCCTGACTCTTGTTAAGACTTTATCTCCAAGATTCAAGATCCTTTTACAACCCAGTATATTTCCCTTAGGAAGCAACTTGCACATGGCCACAGAGGAAATACATAACAGAGCAAGGAACCAAACCTTACACTCTGAAATCTCAGGATCATGTCCAGATTATCAGATCATCCATGCTGCTGACAGCACTTTGGAGAATGGGGATGGATAAAGGTTATTAATGCAGCATGCAGAAAAGGTTTTACAGGTGGGACTTTGAGAAAGGGAAGTCATACACACTGCATGTGGCAGCTGGGGCATCTCAGAAGACACCTCGTTATACAGAATACAAATGCCTCAGGAACTCAGCAACATGTGGCTCTGGCCTCTCATGAGAGATTGTTTCCCACATTTCTGCTTCAGCCTGTTTCTAACCTAATAGCAAATGTCTGCCTTGATAGCAGTCTGACTTTCATGGACCAGATGATGCTCTCTGCAACATTACAAGTACAAGTACTAGGAGCCCATGGCCCTGGCATCCCTCACCCTCCTTCTCCAGCTTTCCCTCCTGGCCCTGAGGTTATTATGGCAAAGACACATGAAAGGGCACACAACTTTTATGGAAAGTGGAAAAATTCATATATGAGAAAGCACCTTCTCCCTCCCTGGAGCTTTACCTTGCCATTGTGAACTGAAGCTCTGCTCTCTGTCTGCTGCAGCCCCACATAAAAAGAAAATTGTTTCTCATAAATTACTTCAGAAATGCACATTGCATGTTAATTGTAAAATAAACAGTTTAAATTCATTTCATTGAGCACAACATCAGAAAGAAAATGAGCCAACTGCAGTAGATTATTTTTGTTGGATAGGTTTCAATCATCTTTACTGATGCCCTTCATTCTTCCCCTGATTACCATCACTAAAAAAACCCATAGCAGACTTCATCTGAGTATCTAAAAATAGAGATATTTATAACTTAGCTGTTTTTGTCTCACAGTTCTCCTCCCCCTTTCCTTCTTGCATTTCTGATCAGACTTATTTCAGACCCTGGTGAAATATATAAAACATCCATGCAGGGACTATGGATGGACTACAAAAGGGAAACTGGGGACTTCACCATCTTCTTTTCTACGTGTACTATAGCTGGCCAAAGGAGTAGCCTCAGTACATTCCCATTTGCTTGTCAGAAGTTGTTGTCCCATGAGTCTTCCTCTCTCAGCTGCTCATACAAAGAGTGCTTGTTATCATTCACATTCAGCTGGGTTAGCAAAGAGCTCCTAATTAGACTGGTTAAGCAAACCTAGTTCACTTTCACGAAAAGAAGGGTGAAACAGACAACACAAAGAGTTCATCCTGCAGGCCAGCAAGAACAGAAGGGAATCAATGGGGTAGAACAGAGGGCAGCATCTTCTTCAGCTACTTGCACTGCAGCCAGGAGACATGTGATCAAGGCATTAGTGCATTCTTATTTAGAATAAAAATGCCACAGCTGCACTGACTTCACACCAACGAGGAGGCAGCTGATAAGGTGTATGCAAAAACAGCAAGTTTCACAAGTCTCAGAGATGGGTGAATGTCACCCTTCTGAGTTTGATCTTTGGGTTGACATCCCAAAAATTAAGCAATTCATATTGAAGCCAGGAGTCTACATGTTGAGCCTACATGATCACTTTGTATGTTGTAAGTCATACCTTAAGGCACAAGATAACTTGAAACTTAGCCCATACTTGTTTAAAATTCAGCTCAGGTTCACAGAACTACAAACCTCAGTGAACCCTGTGAACTTGGCTCAGTTTTAGGGTTTGAACAGTCTAGGTCTAAACACATTTAATATACTTTTTCTTTTTTTCAAATGCAGCCTGGGCAACAACTGGAAGCCTTGGGAAAAGTTCCTCTGCATAGGAAAATAGCTAATGCATCAAGTTATGGTTTCTTAATGGCATTCAATTAACACATCACCGTTGTTAGTTGATTAAAAATTAACTGTGAATACACATTTAACATTTAGTACTTATAAATGTTCCTTGATTTATTAAAATTGTCAGGAGTTAAGGAGTCTTGGGATAAGCAAGGAATATTTTCTTTGCCTATTTTGGTAACTCTGTAATGAAGCAAGCAGCGTTTAATAGAGAATTCAGACTTGCTGAAAACTTTTCTGCACAGCACATTATAAATCATTCTTCAGATATTAAACACTCACTTTCCTCAGTTTGTGTTGTTTGTGGAAGTGTGTATTGACTATCAGCAGTTGCACCAGAACAAGCCCACTATTTCAACGGTGCAAAAGAAGGGAGTGCTGAGTGCTGTTGGGAAGATTCCACCAGCAGCACATTTGAGTTTCCTCTTGTACGTTGTTTGCTGGTGGGAAGTCTTCTCCACACTGACTTTTTGGATTGCAGTAGGGCAACAAATGCCACCATCGGCCTTTAGCTGGATGGAATCCTGATGCCAGTGCTGTGTCAACAAGGCAAGAGGTGGCACCCCCAGCCTGTGGCCTGGAGCAAAGCAGCAGGACAGCCATACTCGTGGCAAGCACAGCCACATTCTGGACATGATGTGCCTCCTCCACACATAGGGTTTTCAAGTGACTGGCAGTGCCACTTGACCTCTAATGTGACTTACAGGACCACCTCTGGCAGACCCATAGAAGTAGCCAGCCTGTATTCCCTGTCATTTGACACTGGTGTAGTTCCTCCTCTTACATGGGATCTTCCTAAATCTGGACATGTCAGTATTGATGCTGCATCCAGGGCTGACCCCGACAGCATGTGCAGTTGCTGCAATCACATGTTCAAATAGACATTTAAGCCTCTGAAGAAATATTTGTACTCTCAGATGTGGCTAATGTGTTTATTGAACCAGGTTCAGGCAATGACAGGCATGAGGATACTGTGGAAATAGAAACAGTCCAACCAAGAAGAAGCAATAGCAGTGCAAAACAGTCAACATTCCAGCTAAGAGAAGTCAGGGAAAAGAGGACTTTCCTCCTACCTGAGCACTGACATTTCAGGTCTTCCTGCTTTAGTCCACAGTCATGCTTCTCTGATTAAGGGCATAACATATGGATGCAGATCACGAAAACAAGACCCCTACAATGTGAGCATTTGGTCACCCTGTTCATGAGATGCTGACAAAAATCTCTTAAACACAGAAGTTGATTTCCAACACCATAATTTTCTGCCTTTGCCTTCCCACATTGCTCTACCCTCAGTATAAAGCAAATGAGAATAATGTAAAAGGAAAAAAAAAATAAAAAAAAAAACAGCTTGGGAGCTCTTTTTATCACGTCCCCCTCTGACTTGCTCCCAGGGAACACAGCAGTGTTTTTCCCTAGTTCTGCACCTAATGAAACTCTTGTCATGATGCAGGGATTAATCTGATTATTTATTATTTGCATTAGGATGATACCATCTGCCCTTCCTTCCCCTCTCTTCTCTTCCTCCCTGCATGATTAGAGATCTGTTGTGTTGAGCAAGACGGGTACTGTGTTAAGAAAAAGGTGGTTATCCCTGTTCCAAGGAAGGGAAGTGAGGTGGGGAGAATTTAATGATTTACATGGAGTTTGCTGAAGCACAGTCAAAAGCATCGTATCCATTTCTGTGGGTTCTGTGTCAGGCCCTAAGCATAAGCCTGCTCTGCATAAAACATCACTGTGAGAAAGAGATTTAAATTGGCTCCAAAATAGCTGAGCGCCTGCACTGCAGCATCGCCACCCGAGGAGAGGTTAGCTCTGGCTGTGGGAGCAGAGTGGTCATCCCATCCTGGTGCTGGTAAACTGAGGTCCTGAAGCCTCTTCGTCCAGAGCTGGCTCAATGTACAGCACTCCAGGGTGTCTCAAACCCCACTGCCCAGGATAACCTTCCCCAAATAACATAGGAAGTAGCAAAATGGGAAAAGAGCGTTTACATTAATAAACCGCACTTTACCACCATCCAGCTTAAAGGATATCTTGTAACGTTGATAAAGGGCTCAGGATGAATCAAAAGACACTGTTTTTGCTTTTGCCTCTTCTCAAGTCTTCTGCCATATCTACTGTGTCTTTAATCATGTCTAAAAATCCAGTTCATCAGAGCTCACTGAGAGAGGGTCTCATCAATGTCTGTGAGCATCTGCAGGGAGGGGTCAGAGGATGGACCAGGCACTGCTCTGGGGGGTCAGCAATGGGACATGAGGAATGGGCAGGAACTGATGTCCAGGAAGTTCCATGAACATGAAAAAGAACTTTCCTGTGCAGTAACTGAGCACAGATTGTCCCGAGAGGGTGTAGAGTCTCCCTCACTGGAGATATTCCAGAACTGCCTGGAATATAGAGGACATTATCCTGTGCCATGTGCTCTGGGATGGCCCTGTTTGAGCAAGGAGGTTGGATCAGATGACCCACTATGGTCCCTTCCAAACAGACTCATTCTCTGAATCTGTGAGAACTGCTCCACAGAAAAAGGAATCACAGAATCCTTGAATATCCTGTGTTGGAAGGGACCTGCAGGGATCATTGAGTCCAACTCCTGACTCTGAACAGGATAACCCCAAGAATCCCACCATGTGCCACTATGAGAGTGAGCTCTGGCAGGAAAGGCATTGCTTTATGATATTAGCAGTGTAATTCTTAAATGCTCCAGCAGAAATACTTTTTAGTGCTTATTTTTAAAACGAGGGACTTCCTATACAGCAGTTCTCAGAGAAGTTTTTTTAAGACATCTAGACACTTAAAGATAATAAGTGGTAACTGAAGTTAAGATGCTTATCTTCTGCTGAAGTTAAGGGGAATGAAACACATAAACACTTTTGAAAACTTCCCTTCTATCTGTTGATCTTTAAGCATCCTTGAAAATCTGATTCTTTTGTGCTCTTTAAAATGAGATGTCTGTGCATGTCTGGCACCCCTACCTGTCAGAGTATTTTGCTCATGTTACTCATGGACAGTGATGCCCCAACAAAAATCTAGCACTAACAACCCTTTCTGACAAGTGAGGATGCTGACCTTCACATGGTCAGAAGTCCATGAGCTGACGACCAGACTCCCAGAGCCTCCCCAGATACACTCTACTCTACCTACTAGACTGGTCTTGTCTCACCATCTGCCCACATGACTCAGAATGTTTTTACCAGAATTGACTGCCTAAGCCTGAGCCTGACAGTCTTCAAGGAAATGAAGGGAAAGGGCTTACTCACCCCAATGCTCTTCATGTAACAAGTATGTCAAAGCTTATATGCCTCAGAGACAGAGAAGGATCTACCCAGGCAACAAAAAAATATCTCACATAAAGCAGGTATTTGTCAGGTTGAGAGATAAAAGGCTCATCTCCACACACACAGAGGAGTCCAGAGAGTAATAATGGAGACAGAGAGGACCTAAATAATTTCAGAGAAGAAATGCACCTCAGTCATGCCTCATCCCAGGACTGCCCATGGTGAGTCACAAGAGCAACTCTCTGGAGCACCTCAGGGACAGAGAGGGGTCACTATCCAGGGACACATGGAGTACAGGAGAGTGTTTGGGGATAGAATGGGACTTACTATGCAAAATTTAGGGGAAGTAAAACACAAAAAGAAGTTTGGAAAGAGAGGATCAGAATGGTTTGGGAGAGTTAGATGTGGGAAAACTGAAGGGAAAGGGGATAAACCTGACAGCTGTGTGCAAATACAACTGGTCAGCTCTCTTCTCTGGATGCTCTGTGTGTGTGTTTGTGATGTTGTGTGCAAGGTGTCTGCACCATCCTGGAAAGGGACTGCAGCGTCAAGTCCTCCTGTGTCCTGATGTCAGGGGAACCACAGGCAGCTACTGGTCAGACTGAGTGTCTGAGCCCAGCTACTGGTGGATCCATCATTTTTCCATACGTGCATATTTTGTGCCGACAGACTTTCACTCTTACCAGCCAGAGAGGGGTTGTGACAGGCTGTTGGTGCTGACTGTTTGTGTGAGGGCTCTGTATGTCTGTGAGGTGTATGGATCTGAATGCATCTCTGTGTAAATAGTTATGGTGTATCTATTTGTCAGTGTGCCTACTGGGAATACATACTCTGTCTCTGTACTCATTGGACGTCTGATGTGGATCTGAGGGAGCCCCAGCTCCATCAGGCTGCTGAATTTGGGCTTTCCTTAACAATATTCTCAAGCCACTAAAAAATGCAGGAGTGCCACATGATAACCTGAAATAAATTCAGCTGTCTCAGTATTCAGACTTTGGAGGTGTGGAATGGTTACTGTTGTAACACTCTGATGAGCTTTGCCATCCAGATCCAGTAAGGGAAGGAGAAAAGGAGGTACCTTTGGACAGTCCTGCCAGGAAGATGGATGGGGAGCTTTTCTTTTCAGCTGAATGATCCCAAGCACAATTGCAGGGAACAGTTTATGGCGCAAAAGGAAAGATAATAAGAATCTAATGTGGAGGAAATTTTCAGATTAACAACTGTCTTCTCTCTCTCTCCACAGGCTGATATTGCTTGGTGCTTTCATTTTCTGTTATGCTTTAAATCCAAGCTGACTGTGATCTCTATTGATGAAGGCACTGAGACAAAGAGCAGTTGGGTGCCTAAGTATCTCTGAATATCTCTGTGGACATAGCTCTAAAGACCCTGAGCATTCAAAACTCAAAATGGGGTTAGATTCCTCCAGCTGTAGAACAATAACTTTTATAGCCCTTTTCCCCAGACAGTCTCAAAGTCTAGAGTTTGAGACTATAATGAGAAGTTTAGAGCAATTGAAGTCTCTTATTTCATATTCATCTGAATGAGGACAGACTGGAACCTGGGATATCTCACTTTTTCGTTTAAATAGCTAGACCTTTTTTATCTATGAAAAGGGCCTTGAGTAAGGCCTTGAGCTGAACTTGAGGACATGAGGGGTGGTTCAAGTTACACCTTTCAGAATCAGAGGCTTAACTTTGCCTAATTCCTGGATCTCACTGGGATTTTGGCTAGCGTTAGCCAACACACTGTTCAAATTTAGGAGTGCCCAGGGTATGTTTTCAGGGTAAAAGTATAGACACCCAGAGAGCTTATGATTCTCATAGATTAAACAGCTGAAAGGACGTGGGGTTCAGATGACAATTTGAGAGTATATATGGCACCAAATTCCTTCTTTGGTGGTGCTCCTGAGCTGAATTTATGAGGAACAGAGTAATGAGCTTTACTGACTCTATTTGTAATTGTAAAAGGTTTCATCCCATCTACCTTTTCCCATTCCACAATGGAGCACTAAACCTGGGCTCCTTTCACTGACAGAGATAAGCAGAAGGGACTCCTTCTTCTGTAAGCTATGCAGCATGAATTACCTCCTTCATAGTTCTGTCTCTCTTTCACCTATAAGGAGGAAATTAGATGTTCAGCTTAAAAAGGAAAAGGGAAGAAAAGATGGATCTCACTTGGAACCACACTCTATCTTCCCAAGACCCTATCTTACCACACTCTATCTTCCCAAAACTCTAACTTATCTGGTAGTGAGTTTTAACCAGAAAAAAACTGTGAACTGACCACTCATTTCAGAATCTTATTCTATAATTGGAAGATGTTCACTAGCATGGTGCAGCTTGTTAATTATGAAGCATTAAACATGCGAGGCCAGATTTTGACATCTTGACAATGATGGCAATCTTGTATACAAATTGTCCTGCTGTAATAAATTGGACCATTTGTATAATGGGATCTACCCAAGGCTACGAGTGACTCCATGAATCCAAATCTGACACCTAATATTTACAACAGGGGACTAGATGACTCAGGGCTTTGTAACAAAACACAGAGTTTTTCAGCCTCAGGCTACCTGCTTTAATCTCACCACTGTTAACCGTGACAAAAAGTCAGCACCACATGACAGCTGTTCAGAGACATCCTAATGAGTAGGTAATGTTGCAGGTCCCAGTGGACATCACCCCGGGAAGCAGAGCTGTGCCCTGGGCCCCGTGCTGGTGGCTGCAGGGTCAGGGTCGGAGCATGTCGGGTGGCACAGGGACCCCAGCACCACCACCGCTCCCGTGGACACCGGCACGCCGAGGACAGAGCCTCCCCATCAGCATGCACAACCAAAAATAATCCCCCCACCCTCCACCCTGACAACGCTGGCTCGCCAGTGAGGCCCAAACTGTGTATTCTTCAGGGAGCACAGCAGACCTGGAGACCATAATTAAAATATGTTAATCTACACTGGGCACTTACCCATGGATAAACACTTCCATTTGGCACAGTTTCCTGCAATCTTCTGAGATTTGTGACTGATCTCAGAACCCCACTCCTTTTCCTTTTGACATTTTTGGTCTTACTTTTGAGCCAAAAAGAAATAAACAAAAATAAATAAAAATTTAAGGGAGGAAAGGAAAGAAAAAGAAAAGGAAAAAAAAAAAGACACTTGTTTTCCTCATAAAGCTTTGTAATTCCAGTACATTTTTACTGGGGGTGGGGGAATGCTGTCGCTAAGCTATGTGTTCATTACAGCCAGGGGGAAAAAATGAGGTTGGCTCCCAGTTTTGCTTATGTTGTTAAAAGAGCTTCTGAAGCTGCAGTTCTGGAACAGGTCTTCTCTTTCTTTGAAAGCATGCTGTTTGATAGACTGTCATTTGTCCCCTCCTTTCAGAAGAGCCAGCTGGCAGCTAAGTGCTAAAGCCAGTGACTTGCATGTGTTTTTCTGACATTTAACAAATGGGAACAGCTTGCAAATCTGCATTAACTCACTCTGTCTCACAAATAATCATCGGCTACGCGGTGTAGACATTCGGAACATTAGTGCAAACACAAAAGGGAGTGGGAGTCTGTGGGAAAAACAAGTTGGCAAATAAAAGATGTTTCACTAAGGCACAGATAAAGCTTTTTGGTTCAGATGGAG
The DNA here is from genome assembly GCA_013399695.1 of Formicarius rufipectus. Classification (NCBI taxonomy): domain Eukaryota; kingdom Metazoa; phylum Chordata; class Aves; order Passeriformes; family Formicariidae; genus Formicarius; species Formicarius rufipectus. Next base: position 499,879 of record VXAU01004184.1, on the reverse strand, counting down.
GGTTTGGATATAGATCCTAAAGATGAGGGGTGGATTGGAGGTATGAGAAGAGCGTGGTGAAGGAACTAATCCTCTCCCTCGATCCACAGGGGAAGCTATCGGATTTGTACCTGAAATGATAGGCTTCCCCCCACCATTCACAAGTGTTGATCAGTGGAGCATTTTCATTCTGCTGCCAGCACCTGAGTTAGTCTGAGGAAAATACAGAAAGCACCCCCAACACCAAGTTGCTTCCTCATCAATGCTTCTGTGTGGGAGCTTATGGACATTCATGATTCTCACCCTTTGTAAATTAACATAAGAGCCTGTTACTGGGATAATGAATACAATGACACTGTTCAGGTAATAAAGGAACAAGAGTAAACTCACCACGTGATCGGTCTGAGGCTAAAATACAGCAAGTGAAACATTTCCCTTCTAGGCTTAGATCTGAGATTTGGAATTTTCACTTGAAAAAAAAATGGATACATAATTCCTTTAGCCTCTGTGAAAACTATAGCCGAAGCTTTTAGGGAGTGAGAGAAAAATCCAATTGTTCTTTCATCTTAACCTCTATTTCCCCCTTCTGAGGACTGACAAAGGCTCGTGACCAGGTAACAATGTGGACATTTGCCCCTGCTGTAAAAACACCCCCTGCCTTTGCAGGCTCACATTCCTAAAGGTAATGGGGGGAAATGAAGCACACATAAAATGATGGGAAAGCCTTGCACACAGACTGTATCAGTTTAGGGTGATCATCCTCCTTTGCAATAGAACTCAAGCCAGGTCTCCAGCATTTAGACCAAAACCCCTCTCTTTCTGGTCCTAAGTTCTGTGCCTGGGAGTCATTACATGCAAGTGCATCTCTCAAGGCTGTGAATAATGACTTTCAGCAACAGAATTTGTCCCCCTCCCAAGGCAAAAGAAAACCCTGATAGCAAAGGCACAGTACCTGACAGATTTGAATGCCATTAAAAATAATTTTTTCTAGTGGACTCAAACTATTTTGCATTACTGATATCTGAGAAGGACACATGCCTTGGCTGCCTCACGTAGCATACTAACATTTCAGAAAATACCGCTCTGTGTGAATGCACCCAGACTTCTGACTGAATTCAACAAAGATGACATAAACTGTATACTGTATCACTTTGTCCGTGAATTATCCTAACCTCACGCTAGGTTGAAGTTTAACATATTGACTATATGCAAGGTTTTAACTGGTCTCACTAATGCCAAAATATCCCACAATCAAACCTTGTGCTAGCTTTTCCACTGGGCAGAATTCACCTGCCCATATGATCCCATGAGGACACAGCCCTTCAGGAACCTGCCTGACCTCAAGGCAAAGCCTTATTGTGCTCATGACACTGTGGACAGCTGTAGTAGCAGAGCCATAGGTGCTAGCTGGCTGTGTCGCCCCTCACCTGAACACTTGCAGGTGTGTTTTTGGTTTTTGTGGGTTAAAGATTCTGGATTTATTGAATCAGCAGCCTGATCCAGTCGGTGGCATCCCTGCTCATGGCAGGGGATTGGAATTGGATGATCTCTGAGGTCCCTTCCAACCCAAACAATTCTATGATTCTAGGCAAATAAAGAGTTACTATTTTTACTAAGCTATGTTCCTCCCCACCTCCTTCACCCCCTGCCTCCCTCAAATATTTAGTGTACTAGTAAAAATCATCTGGTCATTCCAATCAGCTACAGGAAGTTCAAGACCATGGATGATAAATTATATGCACCATCTCTAATTACTCTGTCATCTGTTTTCCTGTAAGTACTGGGCAATTTCAGTGAAGCCTGAAGTAGGGAACTCAAATCACACTTCCTTGTCACATGTGCACTGTACTTTCCCTCTCTGAAATATAAATACCACCATGTTTCCATATTTCTTTTCACTACGTCCCTCTACCTCCTTCTCTCTTTCATTCCCTCCCTCTCTCACAACACTTGGCAAGTCTCTTCCTGACAAAATGTCCATATGTAAAAAATAAACAGAACAGTAACACCTTGTAGGCATGAGGTAAGTGTTGCTTAGGTTTTATTTTTGTACTGATACTTATATATTTAATTAAACACAGTCCTGGCAGCTTTGTAATTGCATAAGAGTATTCTAACAAAAGCCTAACTGCTGAAGTGGGCAGAATTGATACTCCTTCATTTTTCTTGCTCTACTTTACTGCATTCTGTGCAGTGCAGCACTGAATATATGACTTACTGATGTCCTGGAACAGGCTCTGCAAAACCTTACCTTTGATTCCTTTCCCCACCTCAGACTGCTCATACACAGGTACACATTTTTTATCTGCAGTGGTCCCAAGGGAAGATCTGATTCATTCCTTATAGCTATCCAAAGTCACTGAAGTTTCACCATCACAGATGAGGTTGGCCCCTTCAAGAAAAGCTCTGTAGCGGTTACAAGATATATATGAAACAACCCAAAAGGTATTCCCTTCCAGATTATGAAGCAGCAGATCAGGCAGACAGATGGAGCAGCAGGCAGACAGGAACAGATAGGATTTTCTCTTAGAAAAAGAAATAGCAAATATTTTCATGGCTGAGCTAGGAGTAGTGCAGCTCTGGAACAAATATTTGAAAGGAATTTCAGGGACTTGGAGGCAAGTTGCAAATAATAAAAGAGATGTTACCAACTGGAAGAAAGAGCAAAGTGTTCTCAAGCATGCTTGTCAGGTTCTGCTCCTTGACCCCCTTAATGTTAGAGGACACAGCTGGGCAATGGATACAACCACTGTGTGACTTCTGAAGGTGCTGGAGTGCATCTTTATAAATAAACACCAGTGAACAAAATAAAAACTGCCCAGAAGTTTACTTCTGAACAACCTTCATCCTAGAAAACAAGCAGCTTCCAGCCAGCAGCTGGTCAAACACAGGAACTGCAGGGTAAAACTCACATCCAAAGGCTTCATGCATGGTCTCATTACCAAAGCCAAACACTTTGGTGCAAAGCTATTACGCAAGAGTAAATCTCAATGACTAGATCAATGCTACAGCTACTCCTGAAACTTAGTTTTTGTGAAAAATGTTCCTGCTTGCAGGGGCTGCCATGAGACTAATGAGTGGATTTTGTACACCGGGAGAACTTGTCCCCCCACAAGGAGCTTTAGGTCAGGCCCAAAGCTGTTTTTTTGTGATGAGGTTTGCCATGGACAACCAAAGAAATATGAAGCAACACAAAGAGACTAAACTTTCCTATGGAAAAGTTAGGCCTAGGTAACAAAGTCATTTACTACTAACTCTGTGCATCATTTAACAGTGTATAACATTTTTAGATGCACCTTTCCAAACTTAATGTCATTCATGGTTGTTTGTATAAAGATATCACAGCATTGTTTGGTTTGGTGTTTTTTGGTTTGTTTTTTGGTTTTGTTTTGTTTTGGCTTTTTTTTTTGGTTTTGTTTTGGCTTTTTTTTTTCTGTTTGTTTTTTGTTTTGGTTTGGTTTGGTTTTGTGTGGGTTTTTTTGTTTTTGTTTTTTGTTTTGGTGGGGGGTTTTTTTGTTTTGTTTTTGGTTTGGGGTTTTGGTTTTTTTTCTGTTAGCTAATCAGAGATACCAAACAAATATTTGGAGGTTTTAGAGCTCAATAGCACACAATACCTCAGAGACGAATCATTTAAAATACTTTTAGAAAAAAGACCTAGTGTCATTTTTTTTTCAGAGAATAAGAATCAGTGTAACCTTTCCATGTACATTAAGCAACAGTATCGATCTATAAACCTCCAGGGACAGCTTATAGGCAGAAGAGGTCAGGACAAAATGCTCCCAGTTGCACAGCAGGGTGTTCATGGGGAGGAACTTCGGATAGATATTTGTTATTCATGATTTCCTGGGAAATTTCACTGACCTCTCTGGTGCTACTCCTTCCTGTAAAAAAAATTATGTGGGGAATGAAGTCAAAGTAAAGCACCAGGTTAAACTGTTGATGGAATGGGAGAGGTCACCCAGCACAAAGAGAACAACAGGTTTGAGTCAGTGCTATGAAACTGGACTGAAAATCCAAAATCTGCAGGCAAGGTACATTTTCAGATTTCTGGGTAGCCACTGCAGCACCATTCTACAGATGGAAATTTCTCCCCTTGTTACTTTGGGAAATAGACTGTTGCTTTTGTTGCTTCTGGAAACTAGAAGTTCAAAAAGAGAGCTGCTTCAATTCAGCTGTCATTTCTCTAGACCTGCTCCCTATCTCTTCTAACCTTTCCTCCAGAAAATGTGAAAATTGCAGAAAGTCAAAAAGTAACACACAGGCATTTATGGCTGTGCAGGCATGTGTTTGCATGCATGTGAAAGAGACAGATGGGGAAAGGATTCCTGACCCAGAAGTATGATTAAATCCAAAGCAGGTTGATAAAGAATCTACTGTAGTAGGATGCATTAAAAAAGAGAGTTATTGTATCTTCTGAGCTGATCAAGGTGATAAAGTAACTGATCACACAGAAGAACTGCTGGAATTGCACCCAATTCTACTCTATGAGTAAACAGAGTCCTGTGGCTCATTCAAGAGGCTATAAATTTAAGCTTAGTATTTCAGGTCTATATCTAAAGAGTGACAGAACCTCATATCTCCTGATTCATCCAGAAAGAATGCATCATCTTTTTGTACCAATCTAATCAGGAATGCTTTTGTCATGCCCATTTTTCTTTTTAAGTCAAAAAAGGCACAGAAGAGATTTAGTTCCTTTTTTTCTTTCCTTCTCCCTTTTTTTTTTTTCTTTTTTTTTTTTAATTTTTCCCCCCTTCCTCCTGGTTATGGAGAAAATAAAACTGGCCTCGACTTCGCTAAGCCTCTGACACAGGTACCCTCACTTCACATTTCTGAGCAGAGCAGCTCATTCCAACCCTGTTCTTTAAGTACCATCTAGTGGTTACAAATATATTTGCATTTCTGTTTTTGGAGGACCTTAGGATTCATATTTCTGCATCTTTTATAGAGATTAACTAGTCTTACCACTTTCTGGTAAGAAATAAAAACACTTACACTTAATATTCCTCCCTTTTTTTTAGAGAAAGGAAAAGCTTATGTCGTTTTACCACCTTGTTTCGGTCCCACTGGGAACAAATTCAGAGAAACAAGGGCTCAAGAAAAATATAAATGTGTCTTTTGTTTCTTTTACAGATAGAAAATAAATATCACTCCATGATCTCCTGCATTACCTTACATATTTAAAAAAAAAAAGATTTATTTCCATTAAGAGCTCAACCCATATGTCTTTGAATATGCACTTGAGAATTGGCCTTCAATTTGAGCCATTTATTACTTTTGAAAGTATTGCTCCATCTATCTGCCTGTCTTAAATTAATATTTCTTTTTGTGTGTTCCCTTTTCCATATTGCCTGCCATCTGTTATATGATCACTGAGATATAAGCCTGGTTCACTTGTTTGATTAGTTATCTTGCTTTCTGTTTCAGTGCACATTGGTTAAATGTACTCATGGTGTTCCTACCCTGATATCAGTGAAGTTACACCATGACCAGGAAGAGGTGACCTGCTCTTTTCCACCAAATCTGTGTGATTCTCTTCCAGCACAAGATTCCAAATGTCAGTCTTCTTCAAACAACTATTTGGGAGAAATCAGACTTTGCCTCATTCTAAAACAGGCATTTTTGACAGGTTAAATGAAAATGTTGCTTAAGGCACCTGTCTTCTTCCTGCATTACGAAGGGAGATCACTGATGTAGGTCAGGTGGAGTCCCAACTATGATTCAGTTCCTTGCCATCGATGTCCGATATTGGTCAAGTTCCCCATGAAAGAGCCCTCAGGAGATCTGTCCTCTGCCTGACCAGGGCCAGAGGGAGCAACAGCAGTTCAAAGGGCCTGAAGTCAGGTAGGATGAGTTGAGTCCTAGTGTGCTCAGGCTTTAATGATGTGCAGCAGAGAGCCACCAGTGCAGCACATGGAGCAAGGGGATGGTGCTGTTGAACCTACTGCAAGTTCCAGGACTGCTTCAGTAGCTCCCCAGGAGCCACAGGTTGAGCCCTCACTAGCTCCTTACCAGCTACAAGGACAGACTAAACACCAGCATGAACATAAACATCCCTAGGTGACTACTTTCAAGTGCTTTACTTACACACTCTATCCCACACAATACTTCAGTCAGCTAAAATTTGGCAAGACAAATTCCACCACAGAAAGTTACTAATTTCACCTTGTAAGTCTAACTGGCAAGTGATGTGAGAAAAATAAAGACAATAAAACATTTATCATTCTCACACTGCCTCAGCACGGGTTATTACCCTCTCTGAGTTTGTCCCCACAAACATTCAATTTGGTGTTTGTCACAAGTGATAGAGCAGGATCCCATAAAGAAGGTCGTGCTGCTGATGGAGAATGTTTCTGTCCCTGGTTCTCAGTCCCAGCTGCTTATTCCCTCTCCTCAACACTGGAGATTTCCAGCCATATCTGCATGTAGCCATAGTCTAACCCTGGAGATACCAAGAATATGTGCATGGAAAGAATTCTTACATGACAGTTTAAAAAGTCAGTAAAGTTTCTGAGAAAAACATCATTTAACTACTTTCCATTCAACAGAATTTATAGATTCCCTCTTTTCCTGTTAGAATACTGCTCATGTTCCTTGTATCATATATCATAAATTGCTGCCTAATGTTGAGCTGTGAATTTTCATCCTAGAAATTCTGCTGGAGACATTTTGACATGAGCACAAGATTTATTACTGGGCAGCCAGTGGATCTGACGTCTCTGATGACAGATATTCTTTTTTCAAATGAGTATAATGACACTGAAAAGAACAGGATCAAACTTAATGTCTCTGAAGTCTTTTTCTGTGAGTTGCAGATGTACTCACATGCAGATTTCTGAGGAATCCCCATCAGCAGGAGCAGCAGCATCACATATGTACAAGAAAAATGTACATGTTTGTTTTATCAGGCAAAGGTATTTTGCCTGCAGAGTTGGGGGGCAGGAAGGTGATATGTGGAGACCTTGAGCTAAACCAGGGGGGAGATCCTGCTCTTACACAGGAAGATATGGCACATCTGTGGGCTAAGCACATTTCTGTTACGTTACCCAGAGCGAATAGTTTATTACGTATCATTACCTCTGAACAACAGATAATCAATTTGGATGTGTCCTTATTTACCTGGACAAACACTGGAAGGCTTTGCAATTTAATGGCCTAACTGTTTGTTAGAACAAATAGACCTATTCAATTCTGAGATCACAGTCAATCTGACGGTTTATAGTTGGTTGGTTTCTGCTTTCAAACTGTGAAACCCTGATTTGTTTTCAAGGTGTAAAATTAGCAGTAACATTTTCAAATGCTAAGGGATAAGTCCCTTATTGAAACATATGACTGCACTTGCTCGATGCAGAGAGAAAATAGCCTTGCTCAAAACACCAGCACAAAGCCTGTGGCCTGCCTGAATTTCTCACAAGCCCTGAAGTGATACCAAGTGTGAACCAGCCCAGACGCTGTCTGCTCAAGAGTAAATTTCTACTATTAATTTGCAGGCTGGAGCAGGATGTTTTCCATTCATTATTAAATTGTATGATTTGTATACAGTTCTGCAGAGTAGCAATGGAGTGCTTGAACCGAGCACAGGTATTTAAAACAGTAATTCTTCATTTCATCTCTGAAATGATTAGCCTTGGTAAATCATTCCAAACCCTGCAAAAGGGTGTTATATCATCTCCCCTTGATTTAGCAATATATTCCACATTGTAATCACACCAGTGTAAATAATCATAAGATTAAAAAATGCAGAAATACCTGAACTCAAACCTCTGCCTGCAGATCTTTTAAGCCAAAGGAGTGGAAACAGCATACAAGGAAAGGAAAAGCAGCAACACAAGAAAAATCATTTTACCATATTAAAGTGTTGGATATTTTTTCAGTTTAGTTGGATGAGCCAAATTCAATCCTTAGAATCAGACAGCCAAAGTAAATTTTGAAAATATCAAACCAGACTACAGTGAGAGAGTTGAACTCTAGTGAAGGAAATATCCTGTAAATCCTATCAGTATGGGATGAGCTGCTGTTTCCAATGCAAATGCCATCTTTTCCAGTAATATCCCTACATTGATTTGTTTGAGAGACTTATTGGAGTTTAGAATTATAAAACTTACACCTATTAGGACTTGCACATGGAACATACATGGAATGTATGAGATAAAGGATATACTCCAGAATATACAGTGATGCTCAAAGAGGCTGTTTCAAAGTGCCAATGGATGCTTCCAGCACTTTCTGCCCAGGACACAGTTGCACCCAGATGTGCAACTTATCTGCACCTATCTGCATTTCTCATTGCTTTTCTTTAACTTGCATATCATTTTTTTCCCATGAGGAAAGGCAATTACACAGTAATAACATTACTTTCCTGCCTTGTCACTGCCCTTTTTGTTTAAAAGTCCAGTCTCTTTTAATCTCTCCACATAAAAAAGGTTCTATATTCCCTTGTTAATTTTAATAGTCCTTGTCCATACCCACTCCATTTTGGATTTGCCTTTTTGTGGCCATTAGTGCATGCAAGTTCCTGTCAGAATTTTTTTGTACTTGCCTTTCATTTAGTTGCATCCCTTTAATATTTCACAGACATCACACAACTACTATAAAGCCCAGATTTTTCCCTTTTCTCAATAATAACTGATGACCTGTCTATTTAAATCAGAAACGGCTAAATTAAAATTCCTCCAAAGCTTATTAATGATACCACAGAACCAGTTGAAAAGGGATCTTATCATCAACCCAAGGGGAAGATCTACACTCAACACAATTTTTTTTATGAAGTCCATTTATATTTTGGTTATCTCACCCTTGGCCATGCTGAGATGGATTACCCTTTATTTAATAAATATTCTCACTTAGCTTATAGAGATTGAATATAAAAAAATTCTGAATTGTGTGTTACTTAATCACCAAGCTACAGAGAGAAGATGCCTTACTAGATGTGTCATGAGCACCTCAAGCAGGTTGTATGTGAGAGGTAAAACTGCACAAGACAAACAAAGCACAACTGCCCCAATATCTTCCACTCATATGCGGTATCCATGAACACAGGATGGTTCACTGCCTTATTCCACTAATGCCTCTGTTTAAAGACTCAATCACCTAATAATAAAGCTAACACACACCTATCACTTAGATTTCCACATCAGAGCTTCTAAAGCATTAGATTTTTTTGTTTTTCAGCTCTTGACATGTGTTATCAATCTTTTACTGCATATTCAATTGAATGTTTTCGTCAAATGGAAGAAAAAAAACCAAACCAAACCAAACAAAAAAAACCCTCCGAAACACAGTGAATCCTTATCTTTCTTATTACCATTAACACTAATATTATCATTATCTGGCACAGAAGTTCTTTAGCTTTTCACTAAGGCTTCTTTCCTTGGAATATCCGTGAATGACATAGGACAGACTTTTAATGGAGATCCTGAATAAACTTCCAGAAACACTTTTGGATCAGGGTACTGTGAGGATTTATTCAGTTATTGCCAGGATCAATCTTTAAATTAACTGTGCCTTTATAGTACTAAAATTCAGCTTTTTCATTAGTGACATAGCTTAATTGCTTCACAATCAGGGGAAAAAATTAGAAATAAGAAGAAAGAAAAAAAAGAAAAGCAGCAAATACCTGCCTGACTTAACCACATTAAGCAGCATGGTGCAGAATATAACTTAACAGTCCAGTGAACTGTCAGTGGCAGAAGTAATTGGAAATTGGTGGGATAGTTCTTCATGTGATGGGGATAGGAGTTTTTCATGCCTGTTTTTAATGGGCAAATAGCTCTCAGGGCAGCTTCATATTCTGTCATTAATTTGTAAAGATCCTTTATAATGTAGAAAAGTTAAGATAGCAAAAAAAAAAAAAAATCCAATTACATGTTTAATGACTTGGCATTTGTGGTAATGCTATCTAGCATTAATTCACCTGCTAGAAAACAGTCTATCTTTTAGCCCCTGGGGTTAATAGAGTGCAAAAGCCTAGTCTTATCAGAGAGTGGGAGAAAAGTGAGTAATTTTTTCCTACCAATAAGAAAGAAAAGCAAGAATGACAAAGTTGATTATGAATTTACAACTTGCTTTTTTTGAGCTAAGCACTATTATTTATTAAATGCTTTTTAAAAGGAAATAACAAATTTCTAATTGCAGGTGTCTGACTGGTCCTCAAGATTTTTCAGTGACGTGTGGGACTCCTTTCTCTTTGTACCCAACATGAGTGAAGTGTACACCCAAATCATGTCATGGAGGTGCAGTGGTGATGTTGCAGAGTCTGCCCTTTGGATCAAGGCCTGTTTCATTTCTACATGGAAATGGGATCCATAATCAAAAATAGGGTTTGATCAGTCAATAGGAGGACGGATGGATTTATCCTGGCCTCAGCTGCATGTTCACAACTACACTGAAATCAATGTTTAAATGGAACTAAGAGCAGAATTTGTTTCACTACAGCAAAGAAATACAGCTTATGCAAACATAAATGTTCATTTACATGTCTCCCTTTATCAGTCACTGCTTTATTTGCATCTCACCCTGGATAAAAGGTTAGCGAAGGCGTTTGTAATGAATGCTTCCATTTTAAAACATTTAAATAGTCTGCAGTATAAGTAGCATATTCTAACTGACTGCTCTGGTGTGAATTTCTAAGTCCACCGAAAGGAAGAGAGGCAGCATTTACTGAGTTTATGCAACAACTTCTTTGCTTAATACCAGATATGTCTGCGTCATGGCTAAACCAGGATTAGCAGCAGAAATACTAAATGATGTCAGCATTCATACAATTCTGCCTAGTCCATGCGGAACAGGGAAATACTGGTAATGTCAAAAACTAAAACAAACAAACAACAACAAAAAAACCCCACAAAACACAAAAACAAACCAACTAAACAATTGTCATTAGTCCAATCTCTAAAACCAGGAGTTTCAACATTGATGCTAAGTTCTGTCTGATGGCTGGGCCACAAGCCTTGAAATCTAGGCCCTGAAATGACCCCTGTTCCTAGCTTGTGGTTCATCTGCCAGGAGTGAGATAATCCAGGATGAACACTGAGTATCCCAACTTTTTAAATCCAGTCATTTCATCTGAAATTCTGTAACCTTTAGTCTTCTGAGCAGGAACTCCTACAACTTTTTTTAAGCTCTCAGGGTCAATAATAATTTTGTCCTTAATCTCAGTTGGGTAAGGAAACATCGAACTTCATATTACCTGTACCCCGTCATCTTTCATCTGTGGCAAATAAGCTACAAAATCCAACACAACCTGAAAAACCTGGATGTGTCTAATGCTTAGACAATTAACACTTCCAGTGTGCCTTTTAGTGACCTGGAAGTTACAGAGAAAATACATAAATCTCAGCTAAGAGAGAGGATTCACCCCATTTAATATTAGCTTATAAAAGTAGAGTTTAATACAAGTAGGTCATCCAGGTTCCTTTCACAATTTTTTTGAGAAAACGAGGACTACAAATGGTGGTATCCTGACCTCACACAACTACTGAAGGTGGGTATTATTACATCACTCTTGTATCTTACTCTCACCTCCCCTTGACTCTAACTCAAGGGGAGGCTAGCCCAGACAAGGTAAAATTATGTATCCCAATGTAACAATTTAATTTTAAAGAAATTAACAATCTTTTGTTGATGGTCAGAATTCTAATTTGGATTAGGATATTATGAAAATGAGTATGAAAATGAAAATGGAGTTCTGTAACTGGATGGGTGGATGGATGGATGGATGGATGGATGGATGGATGGATGGATGGATGGATGGATGGATGGATGGATGGATGGACAGACAGATTACTTTTGCCTTTACTGCATGGTCAAAACTTAAGTTTGTGGTTTTCATGTTTGCTATTTTTTAAAGTTGATATTATTGCTGCTCTTTATTTGAAACAACCTAAAAGAGATGTTCAGCTACTTTGGAGAAGCATGGAGTGCCGATTCAAACTTGTTTTCCCTAAGTTAGTTGAAAGTGATGTGCCCTCATTCCCATGGCAAGGAACATTTCCTTTAGCACAGCTGACAAGTTTTTCAAGGTGTTCCTGCACTTCCTGTAGGGAAAGCAAATTGTCATCAAAATTGAAAATTCAGAATATGTTTTTTTCTTTTTTTTTTTTCCCCTGAAGGTCCTTAGGGCTCTTGAAATGCTAAGTAGAAAACTGAGCTCAATGCATATGGAGGAGATTTTCATATTTTAAAGTCAGACAGAGTGTCAGCTGGCAGACGCAGCAACTCCAGGAATCTTCAAAAAGGCAGAGGAAGGAAAGTTTACTGCTTGTTTGGCGGACACATTATTTTAGCCTCTGTTCTGCAGAATGAGAGGTAGATTGCCTAGGGTCAGAGGGTGACCCTGCCCTGCAGCATGAGTATTACTCCTGCTTTTTTTTTTTTTTTTTAAGTGTAAATTTACATTTGGCTGCAACCTGTCTCCTTAATGATGGATCAGCTTTTTGTGCAGGTATAAGCTCTGATTGATGGGGCACAGGGATAGGAGAGGAGAATGGAGAAAACAAGTTTATAAATTTGACATAAGATTTGAATTGCAGCAGGAACTCTGCCAGTCTCCTTAGGCATAAAATTGGACTGGCTGGAGATATGTACTGCATGTGTGATGTTTCAGCACTTATTGCTTTCATTATATCTTTACTTACTCAGTTAACAGACTACTGAACTTGCAAAATCCGTCAGACCAGTTTTTTTTTTTTAAACAAATTTTATGATGGGGAAAGGGAAAGAAAGAACTGAAAAACCTAAAATCATACACCACATCTTCTTCTGGGGTAATCTAATACAATTCACTTGATTTAACTGCAGTTACACTGATTTTCTCTAGGTGATGACCTGACTCACTACTCTTATTTTGCTGTAGCTTTCTTTTTTCCCCCTTCTGAATAGGCTGTGTTGACATTTCATGTTTACTATTATTATTATTTCTTCCCCTTCTTTGATTTGGGAATTATATGGATTATTGACTAAACAGCATTAGAAAACTAAAGTTAATGGGCCAAACTCTTCCCAAGTGCAACTTTATTGAGTTCAAGTTACACAGAGATGCATGAATTCGGGACTCCAAAGAGGGTTGTTACTGTGTGTGATTCTATAACAAAAGGGAAGTCCACAGCTTTGTTCTCATTTCAATGGAAATTAAATGTTGCAAGAAGTCCAGCGCTTCTTATTCAGCTGATGTGATGGAACCTGAGAGTACTGAGCACAAAAAGGTAAAAGCACACCCTTTTTTAAAGGATTAGAACCAACACTTTAATATTATCAAGAATTCCTTTAATAATACACTTTACATGTCTATCTGTTCCCTGGAGAACTCTGAGTTGTATGACCAACCACAAGGGCCATCTTTGCCACTGTATGACCATTCCTGGAGGGATTTTAAAGACATGTGATACTTTGGTACATGGGATAGAGGAGGGCTTGGCAGTGCTGAGGGAATGTCTGGACTTGAGGTTCTTCAAGGCCTTTTCTCATCTAAAAGATTCTATGATTTTTAAAGTCTATCAATGGCAACTGAGGGAGGGGCTCAGAGAAATCAGACTCTTATGGCTGTGTCAAAATAAAGAAGGTTGTTTCTAACCAGGAGTTAGGACAACTCTCTCACAGTATTAGTAGAGCTGAAACCCTTTCTGCTTGTAAAGTGAAACTCGCTAAGACAGACTGAAACAGTTGGTGCTGGTAACCAAAAAAGATATGACTGAGTGTGTGAAGACATGGTGGCAAGTCCTGGATTCATGTGAGCACAGAGAATGATGCTGTTGTTCTTGGGCAGAAGGCTGGAAAAACAAGAACTTGGAAAGTGCGTTTAGTGGTAGAGTCATTTAATGAAAATAGGCCAGGCATGCACTAGACAGAAGGTGCAATACTAGTTACTGGAAGAGTTTAGGAGAAAAGTCATAAGTCCTATAACAGCAAAGCACTGTAGAAATGCAGAAGGACAGATGACTTCTTCCTCAAAGAACTTCAATCTGAATCTAATAATCATGTGTTATGCAAAAATACAAAATCAGTTGGAAAGTGAACCTTGTTAGGTAAAATATCATTCCATTAACCTGAGCAATTCTTTTCTGTTTGTTGGTTTTTTTTTCTTTGATGTTAATCTGAGATGTTAATTGAGAGGCGGTGGGCGTTGGCCAAGTGGCATACGCCCCCACCTGTGGAGCCGGCTCCTCCTCTGAGGACGCCGGTTCGAATCCTGAGGAACTCGCTGTCACCGTCCGAGGGTGCTCGGCAGTGGCAAGATGAACCTCAGGAGTAAAGGGGGTGGGGCCAGTTCCGCGCACACTGTGCCTCACCTAAAACATCCATTGCGTAGGCTTAGCCCAAAATCTTCGTTCGCGAAGTCCAGCCAACAACCTGAGCAATTAGTACTCCAAGTTTTCAACTAGACCTTTAGGAATGGCTTTGTGTTTTCTGGATCAGGATCCACAGGGTCACTCTTGTGAGAGCCTCAGCTCTCTATAGGCATGTAGAGTGCTGGCTGAACACACTCTTTTTAACTTTGGACATTTCCTCCCTCTCCCACACCATCTAGATATGAGATTTTCTGAGCATTTTAGAAGGACAGCTTTGTCCCAAGTCTGGATCTGTGAGAAGGATCAATTTTTAGACCCAAATGGTTTCAGTTTAACTCCAAAATAACTGTTTTGTGTTGACACTCAAAATCCTTCAGTATATACAGGATATGAATCAATGACCTTTTAATACACTCATGAAAAATATAAAACATACATTTGAGGAAAAGCAAGGTGCATTTTTTTCTAAAACTCTATTCTTATCCATTTTTAAAGGAAACACAAGCTAACCACCTCTCCATTGTGTTCTGAAAACCTGATCATCACTGTGGTATTCAAACAGCAGAAACACTCTCTGCTGTACATGCAGCATGTAACGTCTTTCTCGGGATATTACTTTCGAGGGAAAAAGGTAGTTGCCAAGTCAGTTTTGTTCCAGTTCGTTAGTGACTGAAAGTCATTATAGTCTGACAGATGTACTAAGGGTTATGTGTAGTTCCTAGTTGTCTCAGTCCAGTTTTCAGTGGACAGATGTCCACATTCAGAAAAGACAAAACAAGTCTGACAACACAGCTACTTTCAGCAACTTTGCTGAAACTCTTTACCAGGAATGTGGGACTTGGTTGAACATTTGAACCGATCAGTCCTCTTGCTTATTATGGTAGTTCCACTAGCAGAAAATAGATGGTGTATGAGGCATTGATGTCCTCTGGAAGATGGTATATACCTCTTGGTAGGATTGAGAGGTTACATCTTTCTCTGTGGCTCTCAATCGAATATAAACTGCAGGTGATACTTTTGCTTCAAAACAAGAAAAATAGCTCCATTCCCTCCACAGAGAATCGTGTCAGCAGCAGACCTCTCTATTGCTCCCACTGCTTTCTCAGTGCTTCACCTCATCAGACTTCTGGGACCTGACAAACTATCAGACTAAAAAGCAGAAAAGGGACTGGGGAGATTTTAAGGCATGAGCAAAGCAATATCATGATTGCTATGTTTTCTGGTGATAAGAATGGCATGATATCAACAAATATCTAAATTTAGGTGTAGCTAGTCAGTTACTGGTAGTCTTTGTGAATAGATTTTTCTTATTTTTTAAACAAATTGAAAATACTTACATGTGTTGAGTTAAACTGGTGTTCCAACACCACTCAGGTAAATGTTATGACACTAGGAATGTGTGGCTGGGCTGGGCTGTGGCACACTGCCAGAGTCTGTCCCACTGTCAGAAAACATGGAAGACTTGTGGGGCACTAGAGCAGGTCCAGACCTGGGCATCAGGCACCTCTGTGAGGACGAGACTTCAGTCTAGTATTCAGTGGAGTCCATGGCTGGACCATGTAGGGCTGTGGTGAAGCAGGAGACAGATTTCTGTGGCACTACTGGGACACACAACACTCTGAAATGGGGTCCTGGGCCATAAGTAAGGGAGACTGATGACCACCAACGCCTATTATAGTTCCTTAGTTGCTCTAAGTTTTCCCCCAAGTGTAGAAGAGATAGATGTCCCTTCTTCTGTTAGCATGATAAAGGTTAGAATTTGCTTCACAACACACTTGGAACATCAGCAACCTTGACACTCTGATTTCGGCTATCACATCTATGCAGCTGACTCTACAATGTTGACATTAGTTCACTCCCAGACTCCCATCTGGAATACACCAATTAGTCTCCTTAAAGAAGAAACCCAGGTAGAGTTGCCAGGACAGTTTGCGTATGGAGGTGCTGCAGATCAGCAACAGGAGAACAGAGGTGCCTTCTTTAACACCCAACAGTTGTAGTAATCCTGCTCTACTTCAGCAGGGCAGAAATAGAAACAAGCAATCACCACAAAGTGCCCTCAAGCCATGCTCTAGATGTCACACTATAAAAAACTTCCTACAAGCAGCAAGACAACCCTTATAACACAGAATCATAGAATGGTTTGGGTTGGAAGGGACATTAAACATCATCTTGTTCCAACTGCCTTCCATGGGCAGGGACACCTTCCCCTAGACTAGGTTGCTCCAAACCACATCCAACCTGTCCTTGAATGCTCCCAAGGATGGGACACCCACAACTTATCTGGGCAGCCTGTTCCAGTGCCTCAGGCACTGTCTTGATACTACATCAGCCGCTTTTTGCTGGGAAACACACACATAAACAATCATGCCTTTTGGCCATGGGACTGGTGACTGAAGCTTAGGGAAGAGACAAAGTATTATTGCAGCTAGGATATGAATGGACCACTCTGCAGGGGACAAGCTAAGAAAGGGCAGATGAGAGTCACATGGACTACTTGACTCAGGGGCAGCAGCCCATGGTGAATGTTTTCATCAGTACAGACACTGTCACAAATGCTGAGTGTCCTGAAGGACACACAGAACTGGCAGCAGCTCTGTACCAAAGGTACAGCTCCCTGTTCAGCTTCCCTGTGCCACCTTGGCTGTTGATGTGTGGCATTTACAGACACTGCTCCTGGTCAGACAGCTGTGAGCTCCAGCAGGATCTGTGTCAGCGGTGTAGCAACAACTCCCAGACATGCACAGGATATTCACCACTGCCTTTTTCAAGTAGTCCAGGACCCTCTAAGGTGAAAAATACTCTATTTGCCTCTATGGCAGATTTTGATAATCTATAAATGTAAACTTATTATTACAAGACAGTAGTATAGTCACATTTCTGATTGAAATAGCATCTTTCTTCAATTTTATTGCCAAAATTGTCTCTCCTAACCATTTTCCTCTTCTTCTGCTTCACCAAATTTACTTATCTAGTTAGACACACTGGAATCTGAAAAACTTGGGAAATTATCTTCAAAAACTTTTTTTAATGCCAACTTCTGTAATTTTTTTCCCTTTGCTTTTTTTTTTTCCCCTAAAAAACAAACACAACCTCAATTAATGACTTAAAAATACCTGTAATGGTGAAATAGATAGTGAGATTATTTAACCGACACTATTAATTCCATTAATTGAAAAACGATTTAATTTTTCCTGAGAAAAAATAATACCAAAAGTGGAACACACATATGAAGGTACATGGCTGTTGGTGTACACACAGAGACATACATTGCTGAGCTTTAAAACTGTGAGCTTTGTCTTTTAAATTTTTACAGTTTTATGTTTTCCTGTTTCTCCACACCCAAGAAGAACAATATGGTTATTCCCTTATGTTATGGAAAGCAGAGATTTTATGTAAAGAAAAAATGGGCAGAAATCAAACTGAGAAAAAAGAAATCAACAAAAATTTTGAAGCAGGCAATAAATGAATGGCAGCTGGTAGGACTATTGAAACTGTGTATGTGATCAAAAAGCGACAAATTAAGACAGAAAAAGCTGGATAAAAGATAACTTTCCTGTGCAAAGGAATCTGCTCATTTAATTATGTTTTAGTTGTGTTTTGCACTCATGACACAAGACAGCATTGCAGTACCAGAAAGTAAAGACTTCACTTTGGTAAAATATTGTTCTCTGTTGTGGTCCCCTCTAGTTTCCTAATTCTTTTGGAGAAAAAGAAAAGACCTTCAAGTCACATCACCTGAGGGGGAAAAAACGAGTGCTGAGGTGAAAAAGTTCTTTCATTAAAAAAAGTGTTGCTCCCCTGCTTTGGCTGCTTTCCCTTTTAGCTGATGGCTTGAAGAGAAGAGGATTATCTGATGTGTCCTTCCACATCCACCCATTAAGTTCTTCTTGCTGTGAAAATGGAAGAGAACATAGTGGTTGTAAGTGACAATTATACTTTGTTTTCTGGCTGCGAGAGATCACCTCTGCCTGGACTCCTCCTCAGCACCAATCCTGCTCTAAGCACAAGGAGTTACAGCAAAACAACACTTTACACTCTGGTTCATCAGTGCTGCAAAGTTCAGCAGCTGTGGTGGAACATAAAACACAAAATTCCTCCTTGTCAGTGTTGGCTGCTCTGCCTACACCGACAGAATAAGTATAGGATAGTAATGACTATATGTATATAATATCTATATTTTTGTCACTCAAAGATGCCCACAGTCTGAATTAATATTCAAAATGCTACAGAATATTTACAATCATATCAGTATTTACAATATGTGAGCTATGGGTGGTTTCTGGTTGCCTGTGTCAGACGTGGAGTCATTCTGTACTTGCATTTTACAGTGTTGTTCTCTGTTAGGTGATGACTGCTGGTCACCCATTGCTGCTGACAGCTGAGGTTTCAGGAGGAACAGAACAAATGGAGATGGGAGGAGGGGAAAGGGGCCCCAAAGTCAGCAGCGTGATAATGAAGCAATCACAAGCCATTCCATGACTGTCCAAAGGAGGGCAATGAAGGCGGTGAAGGACCCTGAGGGGAAGAGTGTGAGGGCACTGAGGGCACTTGGTGTCTTCAGCTGGAGGGGACTGAGGGGAGCTCTCCCTGCGACCTTCAGCATCCCCGTGAGGGGCAGGAGGAGGGCAGGCTCTGATCTCTGCCCTTCGGCTGCCTGTGACAGACCCTGAGGGACTGCCAGAGGCTGAGTCGGGGCTGGGGGGTAAGCCTGGGTGTCAGGAAAGGCTTTTTCACCCAGAGCATGGCAGTGGCCACAGCACCAATGCTGACAGGGCTCTCAGGCACACGGGGTGATTCTCGCGGTGCCCTGGGCATGGCCGGGGCTTGGACTCCAGTGATCCTTGTGGATGCTGTCCCTCAGCCAAAACCACTACAGTCCTTTCCAACTGGGCGTATTCTATGGTTCTCAGAGATTAAGTCAGTCCAGCAGTTCACTTATCTGGGAAGCATCATTTTGTCAGATGGTAAAATTGACACTTTAAGAGATTGACAACAGGTTAGCAAAGGCATACAGAGCTTTTGGAAAACTCCATAAAAGAGTCTGGCACGATAAACACCTGAAGAAAAGTACGAAGATCAGTGTCTACAGAGCCATTGTCCTGTCTACTCTCCTCTATGGGTCTGAATCTTGGGTCATCTACCGCCACCACCTGCGATTCCTCGCGCGCTTCCACCAGCGCTGCCTCCGTACAATCCTAAACATCCACTGGTCTGATTACGTGACTAATGTGTCTGTTCTGGAACAGGCAGAGGTCACCAGTACCGAGGTCATGCTGCTGAGAACGCAGCTGCACTGGGCAGGGCACATCTCCAGGATGGAGGATCACCCCTCTCTAAGATTGTGCTCTATGGTGAACTTGCCACCGGCTGCCGCAAGAGAGAAGCCCTGAAGAGGAGATAAAAGGACTCACTGAAACAACACCTCAGCCTTGGCCATATTGACCACCATCAGTGG
>VXAU01004184.1:392346-477847 GCA_013399695.1 Formicarius rufipectus | reverse complement strand
GGGCAGGGGCAGGGGGGGCGGCCATTTTGGTGACGGGCCGGTGGCGCTGCTTCCTCCCTTACTCAAGATGGCGGCTCGGCGCATGCGCAGGCGGCCCNTGCGGTGCCGCTGTCTGCGGGGAGCGGGAGGGACGGGCTGGGGATGCGCTGCACAGCGTCCTGAGCCGCGGTGCTCTGAGGTGAACGCTGGTTGGCAGAGCAGTCTGGTAACTTTTTACCTGTCCTAGAGTCGCAGAATCGCAGCGTTGGTCGGCAGGGATCTTAAAGATTATCCAGTCGCACCGCCCTGCCGTGGACAGGGGCGCTTTCCACCAGCCCAGGTGGCTCAAAGCCCTGTCCAGCCTGGCCTTGGACACTCCCCGGGATGGGACAGCCACGGTTTCTCTCTGCAACCTGTGCCAGGGCCTCACCACCTCCACAGGGAGGGGTTTTTCCTGATGGCTAGTTTAAATCCTGTTTCTCTGTGAGAAGCCGGGATCCCGTCCTTGTCCTGTCACTCCAGGCCTTTCTGCATAACCCTGCGCTGGCTTTGCTGAACGTTCGCTTCAGTTACTGGAAGGCCACCACAGTGCCACAGCCCCCTCGGTGTTAGGGCAAGCAGATAAACTTTTTTACACTCTCCCTATTTGTTTCCACACGCCGAAGCTGCTCTTAGGCATGTTTTTTACTGGAAGGTCCAAGTGCTGCAGCACTCAAGTGTGTTCCTCAACAGGCATGTGGAAGTGCTTTTGCTGAAACTGAAATTACTGCTCAGTGCAGTATTTGGCATTTAAGTCACTGTTGTGCATCACTGTAGTGGGATGTTTACATTTGTGTGGGAGGGATGTAGCTGGCTCTAAAATTAAATGTAGCTAATAGTAGTACTTTAAAGTGCATTGCACTTTTCTGGCAAACTAACTTGGAGACGATTATTAAGGGTCATTTAACTCTTGAAGAGGATAGTGGAAGATGTCCTTGCTCATGGCAGGGAATTGGAACTTGGTGGTCTTTAAGTTCCTTTCCAACCAAACCAGTCTGTGATACCTGCAGTAAGATTCATGTGTCCTCTTTGCTATTTCATTCCACAAACAAAATTAAACTAGTATATTTTATTTTACTGCATTGGACTGTGTGTCATCCTGGAATGAGCAATGCTAGTTTCTTTTTCATCTATTCTGAAGTGTTTTTGTGGTAGATTTCTGTTTGCGGGAAAATTGATCTTACCTGTTTTCTTGTCACCACCACCACAATTCCTTTTTTGTTTTAACATGTGCATCCACTATCAGATGCTTAATTGCTTGATTGTTTTCACTGTGATCTAATTGAGGCCTAAGAAATTCCGTCTTAACAGTAACGTTGTGCAAACTGTTGCAAGGCTTTTACCAAGTTCGATTTTAACAATCTGCTTAAGTGAATTTGGATTTGTTCTTGATTTGAGAGATGGCTGACATACAAAGCCAGTCATATATTTCGTAAATCTGAAGATTTACTTACTGTGGCTGTTTTGTGTTTTACTTTTTTTTTTCCAAACAGTGTTTGAAGCACATGTAATCTGATGTTTGTTTTGTTAATAATAACGGTATAAGTCACTGTTGCTCTACTTAAGGTTCTTAATTTGATGCTCCCTGAGAATCTACAGGTTGTACTAGAAAAAATTCTCTCAATTGAAAAGTCAA
Source organism: Formicarius rufipectus (assembly GCA_013399695.1). Taxonomy (NCBI): domain Eukaryota; kingdom Metazoa; phylum Chordata; class Aves; order Passeriformes; family Formicariidae; genus Formicarius; species Formicarius rufipectus. The sequence goes on along the minus strand of VXAU01004184.1, from coordinate 476,193 downwards.
ACAAATAATTCTCGCCTTCCCCGCTTTTCCTCCCCACCTTTAAGTCAGGATAGAATGCATTCTGTATTCATAATTTCTCATCCTGAGTTCCTCTCTTGTATTTGGATTTCACTACCAGCAAGTAAGGCAAAGTGAGAATAGCCTTAGTACTGGGTAATCTAAATATAAGCTATGGAAATATGGTAAGATTTCTATTAAAAAAAAAAACAAACACCTGGTTGGTTTGTTTCCCCCTCCCCCCTTTTCTCTTTTTTCTCCTCTGTCACCCCCATAGAGGAAGTCTGGAAGGGAAAAGAGAACAGAAGAGCTACAAAGCTCTCTTAGAAGATCCGATGCTGAAGTTCTCAGGCCTGTATCAAGAGACCTGCTCTGACTTGTATGTAACTTGTCAGGTGTTTGCAGAGGGGAAGCCTCTTGCCCTTCCAGTTAGAACTTCCTACAAGGCTTTTAGCACTAGATGGAAGTAAGTGACCTGACTTTTATTTCATATTCTTTTGGGTTGCTGGGATATGAAGTTATATGGATATATATATATGTATGTTGTTTATTTCTATCAGAAGGATTTGTTTTCTGTTGTTTTTCCGAAATGTCTCTTCAAGTGTCTGTATTGGTTAGTGTTACCCTGACAGCACAAAAGCAGTCTTTTTGTGTAATGGATAAGTCATAAAATTGTTCGTCGTGTGTGTGGGAATGTTTTACTTCTTACGTAAGTACTGGAGCTTGGGCTAGCACATTTTCCTACTGTTTGCTGACAGCCTTGTCATTTAGTGATCAAGCCAGAGTATTTTTCTTTCAATCTAGCCTTTTAGTCATGCTCAAGAGAAGTATTTGAATGGTTAAAGCCTGCAGGAAAATAGTCCATCTGTCCTTAGAAATTTATATTCTGAGGACAATCTGGGTTGTATAAACTCATACAGAGTAACTTGAATTATAAAGCTCTATGACTAATAAAAAGTGTTTCCATGCAGCTGGAATGAATGGCTGAAACTACCTGTGAAGTATCCAGACCTGCCTCGCAATGCACAGGTGGCCCTGACCGTCTGGGATGTGTATGGACCCGGTAAAGCTGTTCCCGTGGGAGGAACGACTGTCTCGCTGTTTGGGAAATATGGGTATACTGCTTTTCATCCTGTGGTACACTTTTGAAGCTCACTTGTGAGTAGGAAGGTAGCAGTGGTTATGAGGGATACATGGATACATTTTAAAACATTTTCTAAACCAGGTTAAAAATTCCATCTTTGAAAATTCAGATGTTTCAGAAAAACCTCTTTCTTCTTAACTGTAATTTTATATGTGCTACAGCATTGTATAAAAGAAGTTGTCTCCTGCATAACACCAAAATTTAGGCTTTCTTGTAAGGTTTGCAAGCTTGGATTTTAAGGTAACAAATACAGAATTCACTTCATACCTATACTTATGCAGTGCATGGATTCCACTGCTCATTACTTAAAATAGTTGATTTAATTGGCTTGCATTTGGGTGGTTAATGCAGTGTTATTTATAGGGAATAAATTCTCACTCAGTAAATCAGGAGTTTTTAAAGTTAATATTCTGTGATCCAATAGAGGGTGTAAATTTGTGGATAATAAAACTAAGGAAGGATTACAAGCGTGCTGGAAGTGGAACAGTACATCAAAAGAATCTTGACTAAGTGCAGAGGAGGTGGAAAAAAAGTAGGATGTTGTTTAAATAAAATTATGAAGTGCTGGTACTTTTTGCAGTTGATTGTTATCAGATACAGAGCAGCTGCCCAGGAAAACAGAGGAAAGGACTTGTGATTTAGAGTGAGTGTTGAGTTTTGGATGGTTCAGCATTGTAGTGTTCTGTAAAATATGACATGAACAGTTTACAAGTGTGTACATCAGGGATGCTGTTGTATCCATCTCCTTACTCATCCACTCAGCTGGGATATAGTCTATTGTCTGTGACTACTAGGAACCCATATCATTGTGTGTTTAGCAAATAGGTGTGAGGGAGGAGGTGTAAAGGCTAGTGAGACTGAAATAAAGGCTAGAAACACTTTCCTAGTGTGTACATGGTGTTGGGAAGTGGGGAAGAATAGCCTGTTTTGTCTTTCCAGTGTGTAAGAAGTAATAAGGTTAAACTGAATTGCAGGAAAAGTTCAGGTTGACTTTTTAAGGTACTCCTTTCAGTTGTATTTCCCTGAAGTTGTTATTCAGGTGGTCAGCTCTGACAAAGGAAATGCGCTTGATTTCTTGGAGCGTCTTTTATAGGTGGATCTGCACAAATATGCAAGGGAAGCAGGGTTTTACACAGAACAGACATGGTCAGTTGCCCTGAAAAGTTCTGTTCACTGCACATTTTCAATTACCAATTCAGTTTCAGGCAGAGGTGCAGAAAATGGTGTGTGGAGGGTTGTGGCATTTTTTTCTTTGTGTAGCCTTTTTTTAAATTTGCCAGCTCAAAAGACTGCTTTCTATCAGATGACCATCAAATGAAACTTAGGTAGCTTTTTAGTTGATTTTTTTCAGATTGACAGACCCAATGTTACTATTATAATTTGCAAATCAAGAGGAATACTTCCTGCTTCATTACAAATAATAATATGATGATGGTTGAGCTATGTCCTCAGTTTGTGTTTGTACCACCCCACTGACCTTGGGAATTACCCATTTTTCTTCCACTTGCTAAATTAGTTACCTCAGACTTGGTATTTCTTCTAAACTTTATGTGCCAATAAAGTGAAGGCTATATATATACTGGCTATGTGCCAGTAAAAGTGCAAGGCACTTTTACTGTTGAGTTAAATTATGAAATTTCTTAGTTCTGGCAAAGGAAGCTGCTTCGTTTTCTTGTTGCTGTACTTTGATTCCTGACAACTGTTTTTCATTGAATTTACTGAAGTGATTCCGCATTTCTCCCTGCAGTATGTTTCGACAAGGAATGCATGACTTGAAAGTCTGGCCCAACGTAGAAGCTGATGGCTCAGAGCCCACCAAAACTCCTGGGAGAACCAGCAGCACAGTCTCTGAAGATCAGATGAGCCGCTTGGCAAAGGTAATGGAATAGAAGTAACCTTAAGAAGGTGACAAACTTGCACTTCACAGAAGTGAAATGAGGACAGGCTGCCCATTCTGTTTTCTCAGGTGAAAGCTCCCTTCCTTTAGTTCGTTAGGTATTTCATGGGATTTATACAAAGGAGTGACTGGGTCATGCTCATTTGCTTGTCAGGTGTTTTTTAAAATGGCACCTATAAGTATCTTCTAATACACAGAGCATTCTGTTGCAAAAATTTAACATCCAAATTCTTTATAAAGAATGAAAATGTCAATATGCCCTGAAGATGCTTGAAACCAAAATTCCATCAGATTTAGTAAGAGCATCTCGTAACAGTAACTTTGGAGGCCAGGCTAACTTTTTTCAGAAGCTATACTTTGTCTTTAAGGATGTCTGGTGTACTGTTCATTGTGTGTATAACATACCTCTACAGTAGGAAAAACTTGAATAGAACGGCAAAAATTCATTTCAGTTTGTGAATATGGATTTATGTTAGTATTTTCTTCTCCGAGCTTTTCATGACAGAGTATATTCTTGCCATCTAAACCACTTCGGGAATTGATCCAAAAATTTTAGTTATTGAACTGTTTTACTAGCTGATCTGTAGTCATTCCGGTAAACTTACCCCAGGCTTTGCGAACCTCTCATCTTTCTTGTTAGTCTTGGTCTCCTAGTTTTCATCCTCGCCTTTGTATTACTCCCAGTGATAATAGGTCCAGTGCCATAAACAAATCCATTTTCTCATCGAGACTTAATCGCAGCAATCAACTAACTTTCATTTAGGCTCTGTCTTTTATTAGTCTAGTTCACATAAAATTTATAATGGAAAATTCATTAAAGCCAGTGGTGCCTCATTTCTTGATCATAGAATAAATCTCCTCTGGCCTACAGAATCTCTGTAGACAGACACTAAATATCAAGGCTTGTTTACAGTTCATCAGATGGTTACATAATGTATTCAGTGGGCTCCTGAGAAGAGGTTTTAGAGTGTAGGCCACCTCTTTCATGTTAGTTCTGTAAAGCAAACATTAGCACGTTCTTATTTATACTCTATAGCTCAAGAAGCACAAATAATATAGACTATTTTAGTCTTAAAATTACTGGTTCTTATGTAGCCTGTTCTTTTGGCCTTTCCTCAGAACCTCTGAGGAGTAGGAAGGAATTCTTTCACATCCCATTTAAGTTGTAGTTAATGACTAACAAAAAGCTGATAACTTCACTGCTTCCTTTCTTCTGAAAGCTGTATTGGGAGATACTAATTTCTGAAAGATGAGTGTTTTCACTGATATTTTGTTGTGGTTTTATAAAAGCATTTAACAAAATGATAAGGGCTTCTGAGTGGTCTGTGTGTGGGAGCCTTCATTTGCACAACTGTTCCACAGCAAAGGAGGCCTTGTCATGTGTCATTCCTACATAGCCATTTTTTGAGCACAGTCAGCTTCAGTTTTCTGTTCCTTGCTCATCAGTTGATGAATGCGCTCATGCTACTCTGTGTGAAAGTTTATTTAAATATAGATAAGAGGATAACAAGAGCTTGCTGAAGGACGTTTTCTCTATCTAGAAGATAAACTCAGAAACATGTCCAGAAAAAAGTTATGTTTGTATGTGGTATTTATTATTGCAGGGAATTTCTTTAAAATCAGTGACTGGCTGGTGAAGAAATTACATCCTTTTACAGTAAATAATTGATACCATATCAAGTCTCCCCTCTCACATGCAGGTACCACATGGTTGAACCCCTACAAAACACACGAATGTTCCTAGTAAAATGTTGCTACTGATGAAAAAGCTATGTCTTAGCGTCCTGGAAGGAGCGTGAATGCAGATTTTTTTTATGTATTAGGGGATATTAGTGCAGAGAGTGTGGTATACCTTACCATACTCAGATATTAATGACATTAAGATATTTCTCCCATGAGTGATGTGTTAATTTATTCTGATTAAACTAAGTTCTTTTTTAATCCATTCATTTCCCTCACACCCTCTGCTGACTGAATGAAATTAGGTAATAGTAATGTTGAGATACTATCTAAAGGGACACCTTTTATTTAGTAGCAGATGATGAATACATTTTTCCCTGAAGGGAATGCACTAGCTTCTCTCTTATTTTAAGCTTTAAATACTAATCCAAGAGAGCAGTTCTTCATGTGTACATACATGCTTGCAGATCTTCTGGGTCTTGTATGCAAACCTAATTAATTGCTGACTTTTTCATCTATAAAGGAGATTTAGAGGTGTAAGATATTAATAATTTTCTGCTAAAACATATAAAATTCCTTTTTTTTCATTTAGTGCAGTGAACAAGAAAATGAACTAAGAATTTGTGACCAAGTTATCTAAATAAGCTCTTTTTTTTCCCCAAGACTCTGGTAAATGCAATCGTCAGTCTGTGTGTCAGTACTAGATGTTAATATGTGGTATTCTTAATACTCTGATGTTTTGGTTTAAGGTAGAGGTTAGAGGAGCTACCTTGAGCAAGTAAGTAAGAAAAATATTTTTGTTAAGTATAAAACCAGTGGAAAGTAACTTAGAAGTGGGTAAATTGGTGAACATGTAAGGGTAGGGAGTTTCTTCATTTCTGAGAATGAGATGACCTGTTGTGTGAACTGTGTAGGGCATTTGTGAATGCCTTAAATGAGGATGTCCAGCCTGCCTGAAACAGCATTTTTGGTTATAATTGGGGTGCCTGCTTCTGGTTTTCTGCTTACGAAGTGTATTACAAAATAGCAGGATGTCACTGTGAAAAGTGACCAAGCAAAATGGTCTGTCGTTGGATATGAAAAGGCAGTTGATTAAAAGACAAGGATGAATTCTTACCAAAACGGTTTTTGATAGAAAAGTTCCATTGATTAAAAAAACACTTGCAGGAAGACTGCGCAACACTGACAGCTCATTTTGTTGATGGTTTTATGGCTGCTTACAGTCTTTTGTGGACCAGACATTTAGTGGCATGTACTGTCAGCATGGCTTCTAGGAGATGTAAAAAACTCTTTGGCTCAGTGTTTCTGTAACTTGGCTTCTTGGGAGTTTGTCATGTACATGCTCTCCAGATCCATCAGGAACCTGTAGCTGGATGTAAACCTGATGCTGTTTTCAGAGTGTGTCAGGATGAGGTTTGTATTTTGTCCAGGTCATCCCTGCTATGCAGTAACACTTGTCCCCATACTGGCAAGACATCAGTTTAGTGGGAATTTGAGGAGAATAATGAAGTAGTACTGCTGGTGCTAAGTCTTCACCTCTTTATCTTCACAGTGGTTTTTATTTTTGATCTGTGTGTAGTGGTGAGCTGTAGAAGGTCTAGTGCAGGTATCTGACAGACTGTGCAACCTGGACTTCTCCCAGTGTATTCCAAGTCTTAAATCTTCTGTGGCTTGTTTTGCTGCTGGTTGGGCAGAATGCCCACAGAACCAAGTTAAATAAATAGTAGTTGTAAACTTCCGCTAATGAGAATAATTTTGGGGGATCTCTTCACCAACTGTTTTCTAGACAGATGCTAATTTCTTTAAGACATGAAGGACCTTTGTGTCTTCTAGTTTCTCTGCATCTCCTCTTACATACCACAGAGAACTACTGATTTTTTTAAGTGTCACTTGTGATTTCTTAAGAGCTGAAAAAGTTGATATTATTCATATTCAGGTGGTCTGCTGCTCGGTGTTTTATAAGCAATTATCTGTTACTGCATCTGAAACTATAGGTGGCATGTTCATGTCTTATCTTCTCTTCCACTCCTAAGTAGTCCCTCGGACAGCATCCTTGCTAGTACTGCAGCAATTCGTAGATGTAGGAGCAAAACTAACTGCTTATCAGGTGACTAAAACAGAAAGAAGAAGCTGTCTGTGACTTCCTCTAAGTCTTCAGTTGATCCTTTGTGATCCCAGTCTGGAAGCTTGTTTAGGTAAGGCTGATAAAGGCAGAATTATATCATATGAATAGTTTTTGAAATACCTAATTTTTGTGTGGCTTGGTAAGTTTTACTGTATGAAACATAGTAACACAAAAAATGGAATATCTTTCTAATGTGACTGTACTTAAAAAATGGGTTCCTTGTTTTGATGTGTTAAAAATGCAGTGGTGATGTGCTTGGATAGCAGTCTTTGCTGTGACTGGTATTTTAGATAGTAAAATTATTTTTATGGCATGGCTTAGCTCTTACTATGTGTATACTGTACAAGGTTGGTTTTATATTTTTATTTTTTTTCCCCAGGTTTCATATTATTCTCTGTTACCTTACAACTTTGGTAATCTTTTTCTTGCTCTGAGCAATTTAGATATTATCACTGTGTTCGTTCATGCAGCTGACCAAGTCTCATCGGCAAGGCCACATGGTGAAAGTGGATTGGCTGGACAGACTGACCTTTAGAGAAATAGAAATGATCAATGAGGTAGGTCATTGAACATCAGATCTGTAATTTTGAGGGGTGTTATCTTGCTAATACAGACCCTTCGGTTGCTTAAGAGACTAACTCTCCTAGTACTTGTCCTGTTTTAGTTGAACTAAAGGTACATGTGGTAAAGAGAAAAATAATTCATTAAACTTCCAAAGATGATTTTACTTTAGCAATAATGAGACTAATAAAAAAGTTTGGGTTTGGAGGGACATTTAAATGTCATCTGGTCCATTCTCCCTGAAATGAGCGGGGACATCTTCAACTAAATGAGGTTACTCTGGGCCCTATCCAGACTAGGCTTCAATGTTTCCAGGGATGAGGTTTCTAATATTTCTCTGGGCAACCTGTGCCAGTGTCTCACCACTCCCACAGTAAAGAACTTTGCCTAATATCCAGCCTAACCATGCCCTCTGTCAGTCGAAAGCCATTTCCCCTTGTCCTGTCACTTCATGACTTTGTCCAGAGTCCCTCTCCAGCTCTCTTGGAGCCCCTTTAGGCACTGGAAGAGGCTCTGGGGTCTTTCTGGATCCTTTTTCGACTGATCAGCACCAACTCTCAGCCTGTCTCCATAGCAGAGATGCTGCAGCCCTCACAACCACTTTCATGACCTCCTCTGGATTCACTCCGACAAGTCAACATCTCTTTTGTGTAGAGGTCCCATAGCTGGACATAGCACTCCATGTGCGGTCTCGCCAGAGCAGAGGGGCAGAATCCCCTGATCGCCTTCTGCCCACGCTACTTTGGGTGCAGCGCAGCACGCAGTTGATTTCTGAGCTGCCACTGCATGGTGCTGGATCGTGTCCTGTTTATCATCCACCAAAACAGACAACTGTCTTACGTGTTTTCAGCTTCAAGTGAACCTGATCACAGAAGACAGACTTTAATAATAATTTGGAACAGCTTGGAACAAACACTGTTGGGCACGACTAAGTTAGCTCTAGGATTTAGGTTGTGATGGAAAGCTTTTTAGAGAGGTGATCTGTTCCTTGACTTTAGACCTATCCAATTCTGTTTTATTGATTTTTGGGTACTGAGGCAAAGCATTTGTAAGATTTGAATGAATATTAAAAAAAAATCTGGTAATTAAATACCTGAAAGGTTTTTAACCCTCATTGAGTAAAATCAGCTTCAAACTGTTTAACTTGTTACATTCCTTTTGCACCACAGTTCTCTGTTGTGCTCTAAGATTTTTGTTATCTAATTTATAATTAGACCTTTGGGAGTCAGATTTTGTTTTTAACTGAAATTTATGCTTTTATAAGCCTTGTGAATATTTTAGAGGTTTTGGCTGGTTGGTTGGTTGGGTTTTTTTGGCAAAATAAGCCTATCTTCTTTTTTATCTCTTTCTTTTTTTTGTTTTTTCCCTCTTCACTTCCTGTAAGTGTACAGAAAAATAAAAATTCCTAGTTCCTAGAGCTGTGCTTTAAATAGAGAACCACTTTGCCTGTGCTGGAAAGTCATCCATTATTAATACCTTAAATGAACTGAAATTGCTCAGTGTTGAAAGGAATGTGTGAAGGTTTTTTTCATTAAATGTACATTCCTGGTGGTGGTTATGTATAATAACTTTTCTCGTTTCCTACCTAGATTTTAAAACTAAGCACTTTTTATAGGTAAAGCATCTGAAAAATGCATACATGAGCAAATCTTCCTCTGAAAGGGCATGAGCTGCAAATCTTGTTTTGTAGTCCAGGCCCACTTGGCCTGTTTTTTTGTCTTTGACGTGCATGATTGTGTGTGATGATTTAGAAGAATAAAGCAAAAATTAACAGCAGTCACCAGTGGTCACCCGGTTGTTATTTGTTACCTTTTTTCACGCCTTTAACCCACAGCTAGAAGCTACTGATGGAAACAGGTTTTTATCTATTACATGAGAATGTTTATCATGAAGTCAGAATACGAGGTAGTAAGAATGTCAGGAAGGAGGTGATACAGTCTGAAGTAGTGCTGTGAAATGATTAACTGAATAATTGCTACAACAACTGATAACCTAATTAATCAGTTACAGCACAAAGGAAGTAGGGTAATTGCTGTACTGAGAATGCTGAAGATTTATGCCCTGCAATAAATGATACACATCTGTGGTGGTTCTTTTCTCAGAGGGAAAAACGAAGTTCCAATTTTATGTACCTGATGATTGAATTCCGCTGTGTCAAGTGTGATGATAAAGAGTATGGAATAGTTTACTACGAAAAGGTATGTTTCTTGCAGGCTTTATGGTTGTCTTTGAAAAGAACATATGCACCTCAAATGGATGGAGTTTGTCTGCTGAGGTGAAATACTCTGCTGCAAGATAGCAGCAGACAGCTGTCAGGGCCAACTGTTCATGTACATGCAAATAAAATAGTATAAATGCTGCAAGATTGCAGAAGTCAGTCGTTTGTGTAATAGAGTTCAAGATTACAGAATTTAACAAGTGTGAGTGATTAAAAACTTTCTGATTTATAGTTCATTCAGTCATCCAGCAGCACTTTCAGACTAGCTGTATGTAAAATTATGACTTAGATCAGGAAGAAACCTACCTATACTGAGTGGTAACTTTATAAAAGATGAGTTATTGAAACTTTGCACAGGAGCTCTGGTTGTGAGTATTTTCTGTAAAATGAACAAATACAGAAGTTTAGTCTTTCTATACTGAAAATGCTGTGGAAGTAATTGAGTAAAACACTTCTGAATTGTAGTATCTTGCTTCTTTTCTTACTGTTTATGAAACAGATCTCCAAAGCAGTGCCTTCAGTATTTTTCTTGAGATAAAATTTAATGGGATGAAGGATTAATGGTGAGCTTAACAGACATCAGTGTGGCATTGGGAGGCATTATCAATACTTTTATGAACCGGTGTATTATGGAAAGATCCACTCGGATAGAAAAAACAGTGTATCTATAACCTGTTTTCAAAGAAAAATGCCTTTTTCAGTGTGCTTAGATTTTTAAGAACTCAGAAAATTAATAATGCAGCTTTCTGGGAAAGAGAATGTAGAAAACGTGAGTAATTTTAAGAGTGGGGCACTAAGTTTAAGAAACNTGCAAGTTAAAGCTTGGGTTTTTTTTACTTCTCTGGGTATTCCCTAGCAGTATTGTTCTTTTGGGTGAGGTTATTTTTTGGGGGAGGAGGAGGGTGGGGGTGTGGATTTGATTTCCTTTTCGTTTTTCTTTCGGTTTAGTTTGTTAGTGAATTTTGGTAATTTTAGTGAAACTGTGCCTTAGGCAGTTGTCTGGTTTAACTCTTAAGCATTTCTTTTTGTGGACTGTAGTTGACAATGAGACCTTTCCCCATGTTTCAAGATCTTTTTTGCCTTTAGAGTTCCTTGTGCTTCTGTAAGCTCATCCTAGAACCAGTAATTTTAGAGGACCGTGCTGTTACAAAATTCCCTTATATTACAAATCACAATGGAACCTACAATGTGTAAGATTGCCTCCTGTGGAAGTCAAAGAAATATTTGTTTGGAAAGCATTAATGATCAAAATACTGAAATGCTTTACTAACTGTTGGCTTTTTACATGAGAATGTGCTGTATCTTTCTCGGGTGCAAACAGATCAGCATGGCTGCTCTGTGGTTTGGTATCCTCTTGGCTCTTTTCGTAAATGAACATGACATTTCTAAAAATGACTTCTCTCCATTACCTCCAGCAACCTGCCATTATGGATGAATTATTCCTGATTTATACACATGACTTTTTCCTTTATTTTTAATCGTTGTTTTACAGATGTGCAAGATGTAGGGAAGAAGATTCAGACTTTGAGCATGCATCTTTCTTTTAACATGTGTTTGTGAAGCCTATTAAAAGTGCATGGAACAGAGTAACTGAATTGGCTGCTCTTGCGGAAATAAAGTAATTGAATGTGTAATAGTACATATTAGAGCTATAGCTAAATGCAGTTTGAGGGATTTGTTGTTATGAAGTAGGTTTTCAGCGAGTTCTTGACCCTTTCCTGACAGCAGTAGGAAATGGTACATAAATTAGTGCCTGTTTCCTCAGTTTTGTCAGGCTTCCAATTACAGCCTTCAGTATACGTATCAGGCATCACCAATCCAGTGTACTGAGCATAATGAAAGTAGGTTCTGTTGTCACCTGCCTGTGACCGATAGTCGAAGTGGAGATTACTTGTCACAGTTTTGTTGATGTATTTGTTTTCAAGTGTTTAGGAAGAACTAGCCTGTTAAACAGTGGCTGATAGAATTTGAGATTCTTTGACTCGGCATTCAATTACAATGAAGTGAAGTGGCAGTGTCTCTTTGCATGTGCTCTTTTGACTTCATTTTAATACAGCATTGAAGATGTGAGGGATAGAGTCTGCTGGTAATGAGAGCATCTCTTCTGATTCTCCATTTAGTCAGAAATTCTGTGTGACTTACCAAGAGCAAGGAATGCCAGCATTTATAATTTATGTGTCTTTGCACAGGTTTCAAGTGAAACTTGTGTTTGAATAAATGATTGCACTGCTGCATCCAGTTTATTAAAAAAAAAAGTTTTAATTAGCAGAGACTTTTTTATGGATTTAAAGAAAATATAGTGTCTGCACTGTCATCTACTTTTTGTGTGGGAGAAGTTGGATCTCATTGGTGTTACTTGAAACAATGTTTTGATTAAAGAATAAGATAAATAGAATTTCCTCATTTATTGATGTAGTGAAACTGATTTTTATGCAAGTACAGAATACTGTTGCTGGTTTGGAAAATTGTAAATTTTGTGAACTGTTTTAAATGGAACTCTAATACGAAGTCACGTACACTGACCTTAACATAGTGAAGAACCACTAAAGCTCTGTAACACAGCACTTTAAAGCAGGTTAGTGCTGTTCAGTGTTGATAATGCTTTTGTTCCCTGGAGGCGGAGTAGGAGGTCATTTCAGTTTCTGGGTGTTCTGGGGAGTGGTGCAACCAAGAGGAGCGGATTCATGGAGTGAAGTGGTTGCTGAAGGGCCAGTGTCTGCACTGTGTTCTTGTGTTCAGGACTGGGTTTCATCATGTCCCATGGGCTGTGTGACTGGGCAGCTGGACAATGTCAGGAATTTCTAAAACTTCCATGATACTAACTAAAGCTCACTACATGGGGATAACAGGACAGGCACTTCAAAAGCACATACCTGACCAAATTGGAATGATAAATATAATTTAGGCAAATTATAATGGATTGTATTTGGTTGTGGTTTATAAGTTTGTATTGTTAGCACTGTGGTGCTGCACATGATTCTCTCCAGGTTTGACGGGGTTAGAGCTGTGTATTAATCCAATCAAGAGAGTAGTTGAACAGTTGACATCCTTCACAAGAAAATTAACCTTTTTTGAGATTTTCATGAAACTGTCTCTTGAAAAAGGTTAACTCCTGACACAGTTACTTGTCCCACAGATGCATGATAAAAGATGATTTCTTAGCCCTTCATTAAGGCTTTTTTCTATAAGAGGATAAAACACTGGGGAAATATTTCCTGGTGCTTGACCTCAGTGCCTAGAACTTCTCAGCTTTGCTGTTCAGCCTAATCCAGCTGCATTTGAGCAGTTTAAAGAGAGGTCATTGCAGTTACTCTTTTGAAAGGTTCAAAAAGGGATGTGAGCAACGAGCATAGTAAACATTCTTTTAACAAAGAATAAGAATCCCCAGTTTTTGTTGTAGAGGGTATTAAAAACATTTGGACATGAGGCACTGGAAGGCTTGGTGCACGTTTTTATTTTTGTAAGCAAATTTTAGGCATTAGTGGTTTTTTCATTCTCATCCTGGTGAGTTCTGAGCTAATAACTGTCATAGACTTCTGGTTGTGGGGAAGGTGTTCTACTTTCACTATCCTGAAAGCTTTCCTTTGCAGCTTCACTTAGGGAAAGGTATAGTAGTGTGAGTGTTACTACTGCTTATCCCTAGAGAATTCACATGGGACATGAATGTTAAAGTGCCCCATAAGAAGTTTGAATGCTTCTAAGTTGCTGCTGAATCCGCTCTTGCATCAATTTCTCATGCAGGATTTTTATGTGAAGGTTTTAAACAGAGTGGAAACTTACCACTGGAGCATTTGAATCCTGTGTTGTTCTATAAACGTGAAGTCAGATTATGGTCTTATCATGGTTTTGAGTTGGAAGACAGTAAGGTGGTAGAAATCAGTCTGTTGTCTCTTGTCATCATGATTTGAACATTCTGTCTGATGAGATGACACAGGTTAGTACAGTGTGGATCCTCTAGCTCTGTTCAGTCTAGTGTTAGATGTTTTTGTTATAACGGAAATTCTTTGGAAATACTGTTAATTCTATGCAGCTAGGTCAAAGCTAAGGTCATTATTTTGGAAGTATTCTTTAAGAGCAGAGAAACTGTAAGCAAATGTCATCTTAGTCCTCCTCAATGTTTTCATGTTTTTTGTTTAAAGACTAATTGGGAAAGCAATGTTCTGGTTCCATTGCCAGCAACATACAGATTGTATGTTTATTTCCCTTAGCTAGGCAGTATGTCTATATTCTTACTGCTTTTATTTTGACTGTAAAATTGTTATTTCAGAAAGGCTTAGGACACTAAGAAATGTAACACAAATATCTTTCAGAAAGTGCATTTTAGTAATAAGAGTCATTTTACTGTAGTCAATGACACAAAAATTATGTAGTTGAAGAAAAAATGTTTCTCCTGGAAGGTTAATGGCAATTTTAAGTCCTGTTTCTTGCTGGTGATGAATAATTCTTTTCTTCCTTAAAACAAGCCTCTCTTTTAAAAGCTACGTTGAAAATTATAGAAGCAGAGCTATCCCAGGAGGCATATGTGATTAGAAGAAGAAGAAAAAAAGAGGGTGGAGGCAGAAAGAAACCAGAGCAAGTTACCTCAAAGCTAACATGACTGAGAGAAGTGCTGATATATCAACAAAACTAATCTAGTCTGAAATTTACAGAAAAGAAAATGAGAACAAACTATACAAATAGATCATAGCATACATTATGCCAGTTGTCTTGTTTTGTTTTACTGTTTTGAACTGTCTTAAATAACATATTGTTTTGTAGCTCATGGCAGTTAATGCTTAGGAACACTTTCAAGATTATAAAACCCAAAACCACACTGCTGTAATAAACTGAGGAAGATGGAGTTGGTGGAATTGTTACGTGGTGGCAGGCTTTTAATTTCTTTTTCTTCTGTCGGGTTCAGACAGAAATCTTTTAGCTTCTCACTTCCCTTATTTATGCAGCACAGGTTAGACCCACCTGAGGAAAGCATGTAGCAAATTCTTCTTCTCATCTGTGATGCCAGCACAGTAGTGAGTGTCCAAGCTGTATCTCCTGTGTTTAACTTCCATTTCTCTTGCCACGATGTTTATCATCTGGGAAAAACAAAAAAAAAAACAAACAAAAAAAAAACCCAAAAAAACCCAAAAAGAAAAATAATTTCTCTTTTATCTTTATCTTTTATAGCTGTCAAAAGTCAATAAGGTGCAGTTGCAAGTTTTTTTCACTGTAGTACAAGTCACAGTGAACTAATACAATATAATGTTTTTTTTTTTTCCTAGAACTTGTGATGTGTAATATGTCTTTAATTTTTTTGTTACGCAGGATGGTGATGAGTCATCTCCAATTTTAACAAGTCCTGAAATTGTTAAGATTCCAGATCCTCAGATGTCTGTGGTAAGCATTCTCCATGTAATGCCATCTGTGTTACAGAGTTCTTGTTGAACTTTCCATCAATGGAGGAGAAGGCTTGCTGTCTTAACTATTTCAAAATTCCAGTGGAAAGATGTTTTTGAACCACTGAGAAATACCAGTGGGTTTGAATTTCATAATTGTTTTTCTATTTCTGCTGCTGCTAGATTAAAATAAAAGATGCTTATGTTCATCTGCTCCTTTCCATATCTAATGTGCTTGCTTCTGAGGTGTAGGAAAGCAGAGAAAGGGGCACTGTTGGCAAAAGATGTCAGAGGGTGGGAATAGAAGGTAAGGGGGAGCTTAAGAAAAGCAGAATTTTGAGGCTGGTGCAGTAACGATTGATCACTTCATCTGTTAAAATATTTTCTCCCTACGCTCTCTTGTATGTTGTCTTCCATGTAGACAGTGCCTAAATACAGTTCTAGAAAAGATTTCCATTATTGTGGATGCCAATTCAGTGGGACTGGTATTGGCAGCTTTGGGAACCTTAATGTAAGTGGGCTTGTACTGGCAACACTGTTTGAGTGAGCACTGTGTAATCTAACACTGCAAGAGCAAGTCTGACAATGCTGGAAACTGCCTTGGCTGCTGAAATCTTGTTGGCACTCTGGCTCCTATTGTGTCTCCTACTGTTGCTAACATGATATTAAGTGGGACAAGTTTTCTTGCATACAAAGCTTCATGCTGCAAACATCATCCTAAAAAGGTGTTTATGAACTGTCTAGCACGTTTGAGTGCTGTCAATCACGGATGTGTTGACTGAAATGCTTACCTTTTGCAGCAATTCACCAGAAGGCAAAGTAGGGTTTGTTAACTGTGTGAAGCTGTAAACTGAAACAAACCCTCAAAATTCCCAACAACCCTTCTCATTATTAAAGGAGTTTTGGTAAAACAAGCAATAATCCAGAAGACATTGTCATTTTAGATGTGAATTTTAACTGCCATGCATTTTCCAGGAAACTGGTGGTGTCTACTAGATGGTTTCATTTCAATAGTAATTTTCTCTGACTGACCCTCTGCGTTTAGGAGAACTTAGTAGAAAGCAAACATCACAAACTGGCTCGAAGTTTAAGAAGTGGACCTTCTGATCATGACCTGAAGCCCAATGCAACTACACGAGATCAGCTTAATGTAAGTCAGTCAAATAATAGCTAAATTCAATTTTATTAGGTAGGTTTGTAATAATACATATAATAATATATCATTGGTAATAACATATTTTATTGGTGACAAGTTAATTTCAGTTTATAGGAAACCATTAATGATGAAATGCTGTTAAGGGTTTGTTATAAGTGCTTAGTTAGAAGGGTTTAACTCAGGAAGGAACAGAAGGTATTTGTTCATTTTTTTGTAAAGCAGTTTTGTGCAGGTAAGAATATGTGTTTTGTACATACCATGTAGGTGTGAATCATAGTCTTAAAGTAACTGTGCATGTTTGCCTGCACTCTCAGTTTAATCAAGCATGTAGGTGAGGGGCATCACTGTGATAGCATGAGAACTTTGTTGTTGGAAAGCTTTTTTTTTCTCCTAGCTGTTTTTGTGTGTTGTCAGTGTTGTGCTTTGTCACCATGTACTCTGTTAACTTCCTGCTTATTTGCCAGTTCAGTGTTTTTTTAAGTCACTTTCTGACCACGTATCTGATAGATCATAGTGAGTTACCCACCGACAAAGCAACTGACGTACGAGGAACAGGATTTGGTTTGGAAATTCAGATATTACCTTACTCATCAGGAGAAGGTAAGTTGAGTCACAGAATGGTTTGGGTTGGAAGGGACCTTGAAGATCATGTAGTAATGATCTGGAATTAGTTGATAAGACTTCTTGTTGCAAGAAATGCAACATCTGGCAGTCAGTCCACAACACCCTGTCCTTGCAGAGATACAGAGCTTCAATGTCCTAGACACTAGTCAAGATTATTCTTTCTGTAATATTACTGCTTTAAAAATTAGTGACTGTAATTTTCCCCAGTATATCATATGAACTAGCTATTACTGTAGTAGTCTTTCTACGAACACTGTCAGCTTAAAATACCAATTTTGCCAGTTTTGTCTTCAACAAAAAACAGTATTAAAGAGGAGCTTCTTCATCACTTTCACACAAGGATTAGCACTATCAGCGTAAGTAGCAGCACACCAAAAACCAAAAGTAAATTAAATAATGGAATAATCGCTCATCAGTGGGCACTCTTTATGTAGTGGTAGTTGTGGTAGAGCAGTAACAACTGGATACATTTTATTTAAATAACATAGCTGCTGTTTTTTGGGACATAGTAAAACAACTCAATTTTGTATTGTCACTTGTATCTACAAGGTCTGTGCTTATGTAAATATAATCCAAGACTAGTTCTACCCAAATGTGAGATGATAATTTTTGAAATAATTTCTTTAGCCTGACTTTTTAGCAACAAATTGTCGGATCTCCTTCTGCTCAGGCCCTGACAAAATTCTTAAAATGTGTCAACTGGGATCTACCACAAGAAGCAAAGCAAGCCCTGGAGCTGCTGGGCAAGTGGAAACCCATGGATGTGGAGGACTCCCTAGAACTTCTGTCATCCCATTTCACCAACCCGACAGTTCGACGCTATGCGGTTGCCAGGCTTCAGCAGGCTGATGATGAGGTATTCACTGGTCTATAGGTGCATGGAAAAGTCAGCTGGTCTAAGAATTTTTAGTCTCATTGAATACTTGAAATGTTTGCTACTTCTTTAGGCACTTAAATGAGCAATAGGGAAGGAAAATAAAAACTAATTAACTGTTTTGTTATTTACTGTAAGCTCTCAGTGTAGCAAAGTCTTCACATTATTAGGTGTCACTCATTGGTAATTGTCTTAGCATGAATAGCCAGTAATAGCTGGTTTTGTCAAACAAGATAAAACAACTGTATCTTCTCCCCAGAAACCAGTGATAAATTTGATTGTTAACCTGCATAGAAACACTCTGAACTTAAATCGTCTGCTAAAAGATTTTCAGCAAATCCATCTGGTTAATTGAAGCAGTATATCATCATACTCTTGTGCTAAAGAAAATGAGTAGAAGAGCATCTGTGGAAATAAGGTGTTTCTAATTGTATACTGATTAGAATATGATGAGCTGTGATTTGTGAATAGAGCCCATGTAACGGAATGTATTCTGTTAATTTTTAATGAATTATATATTTTATTTTCTTCTGACAGCAGAAAAGAACCAAAGCTAGGCTTGAATGCATTACCACAACTCTGAAATCATTGGTGATGAGTAGAGTTTAAAATATGGAGCATAAATACATGATATTTTTTCAAACCTGCTTCCACAGCCAAGCTTTGACTCTAAAAATATACCTTTTACAAGGTATTTGAAGGTAGCTAAACAGAGCAAGTTGAATAGTTGGCATAAAGGCAACAGTTCATTTTAAACAGCAAGTGATTAAAATTCTGTTCTTCAGTCTAAAATAATTCAGATATGGGATCTTTGATTTTTTTTTTTTCTTGGGAGACACAAACTGAAGGTTTTTTTGTGGATGCTGAAAGCAAGTAGGGCAACTTAGCTAAAGAAAATTTTATAGTAGTAATTGCACTGAAATATTCACTAAACTAACACTTACTGTCTTTGAGTAACTAAAAATAGTAGTGTGATAATTCAGGATCTTTTGGGAATCAAACTGCATCCAACACCAGTTTTTCTTCTGTATAGGCCGCTAAATCTTCTTTTTCCATAAATCAGAATTTCAAAAACATGATGGAGTTCTAGTTTGCCCTGACTGACACCCTAATTCACTTCCTTTTTTTCTTCCTCCACAAGGATTTGCTGATGTACCTGCTGCAGTTAGTCCAGGCGTTGAAATATGAAAACTTTGATGACATAAAGAATGGACTAGAGCCTAGCAAAAGGGACAGTCAAGGTTCGATGTCAGAAACTATGTCAACATCTGGACCTAATGCTGCAGAAATAGACAGGTAAGAAGCTGGAGGCTTCCAGCAGAAACACAGAAACATGTAACATTCTAAGCCATGGAATTCTTTCTTGTTTTTAGGGATCTTTGCATATTGAACATGTTATTTTATAATCTGAAGCAGTGGCAGAAAAAGAAAACCCACAAAATGTGTTTCCTGATTACAAGTAGTTTACAGGGCAAACATTCTTAATCTTGAAGTTCAGGCCTTTGACTTTACTGTAAAAAGGAAGACAACATCTGGAGAGCAGGAAAATAACTGTCCTTGCTTCCTTCTGTCCTTGCGAAAGTTAAGATGTCTTCAGTGGAGTTATGTGAGGCTCCACTTCCTAGCTTCTTTACAGAATGTGGATGTTGAAGTCCAGTCATGAAATGGAAAGAAATTCATCCATATAATGCAAAAGATGATGCAGGAAGAGACCTGGGGAATCACACTTCTTATTCTTGCAAGAATCCAAAAGGAAGGCTGAGATACCTAATTAATAGTGTATTAAGAAAAGTGCAGACTTGGTTAATCAAAGTATCCTGTGGATACTTTTTACAAATTGCCAGGATATTTAGTCTTAATATTCTTATCACTTGTATCATTAGGGTGTATTTTTTGGGTTATAATTGTACAATTTCTCACTGACCTTGCTGCAAAGCTATAGAGTGGGTGTACTGGAAATGTATGGTGTATTTTGAGGCTGCAGCGATACTTAGACATTAGTAGGGCTATTTTATTACTTCCTTTCAGGTAAGTTAACTGTCTGAAAAATTTGCTTTGCAAATACTGTTTGTCTACTCTGTTGTGTGTAGTTGCATTCCAGAGATGAGTGCTTGCAGGTGTTGTGTATTAGCAGTTTCATCTTAAGCACACTAGAAAACAGCTTCTGAAAATGCAGACGTGTTAGATTCCTATCTGTGTCTGCTCATTTTGTATGGAAAATGAAACAAAATGCAAAGTTTGATGTAAGTGAATGTCCTTCACAGTCATAAACTGTATAGTTACCCAGACACGGATTTTTGCTGTTTTCAGGAACTGCAGCTGTCAAAGTTGCTGTTTAGCAGTTTGTTCTGAAACAGGGTTGGAATGCTACCTTCAAAGATTTTTCTCTTCTAGTTCTCTGAATTTATATGCTGTGGAAGTGAAAAGCATTGTTATTTCCAGGCATGCTCTCTGGCCCCCAAGCAAAAACTTTGAAACATGCTAATTACATGTTTTCCTTTTTGTAGTTCCCAGATCATGACTCCTATTCCACCTGTCTCCTCACCACCTCTTACTTCTAAGACAAAAGAGCTTGCAGAAAATGAAAACCTTGATGTAAGTCAGATTTATCTTGTATTTTTGATACTGTTTTAGTGACTGCATACTCTAGCTTTTATTAGTGAATATTTTGGTCTTTCTCCTGTGTCTTGCTGGATATTTAAAGAGCCCAAAAATATAAGTGTAAGCTTAATGCTAAAAAGTAGCAATAGCTTAACTGATTTTGGTTTTTTTACAGACTATTTCTGGTCACACTATCCAAAGCTAGGGAATTGCGCATTGAATTTTTCATAAAATTAAAGTGCTCTTCTTCGAAGGAGAAACTGACAGCAAAGGCTATCACATACTGATCAGACATTGATAGCTATATGCGTTCATGGTGTTTTACAGGAGGTTTTTTGATGGAAAACAGTTACCCAGATGTTTTAATCTCTGCAGTCTGTTCTTCCTGTAACCATATTCCTTGACATTTCATCTTTTTTGTACTTAAGTGAGACACTGTTGATTTATTTCTGCAAAGAATTAAATTCAGTTTATGCCGCAATATGAGAAGATTAATAGAAATGGGACTGGAGCAAGGGAAAGATAGAAGGTAAAAAGAGTTAGAGGGAGTATGGTTTTAACTTGGTATGCAGATTAATTGGCCATTGAACTAAAGATCTACTGCCTGTTGCAAGTCTTCCTATTTGAGTCTTAGTAATGCATAGAGAATAAGCCTCAAATTGAGCATATCAGTAAAGATACACAGATTTCTTGTTAGTTAAAGTATTAAACCTAAAAGAAACAACTAAATGCTGTGTAGCCGCAACCACTATTTTTATTCTTAGAGTGTAGAACATCTTTAAGATTTCTAGATTCTCTGATTACAAAGCAGGGTAGAAAATTCATTTTGATATTGAATTTTACAGCAGGATGTAGTTGCATAGGAGGAAAGTAACATATAAACAAACTTTACATTAGATGTTTGTTTTTGGAGAACATCATGTACTATTGATATGTTGGTAAATACATTACTGGAGTAGCCGACCTTCTTGTTCTTCTTATGGTGTTGATATATTTGATGTCATATTAAAACTAGTGTTTAAATATTAGGTTTGATTGAGTTCTGGTTGTATAAAGGAATCTGTTGCTCAAAATTCTTTTAAGTTTACTTGGGGTTTTTTTTAAGTTTGTGTCTCTTTCAGGTACTTAGACTTCTTCACAACTTATTTTTGTTCTTCTTAAATCCCCTTCAGCAAGACCTTTGCACTTTCTTGATATCACGAGCATGCAAAAATTCCACGTTGGCAAACTACTTATACTGGTATGTTAGAAATGGTTTATTTATACTCTATCAATATGTAAGTCAAATCAAAGTATAATGCCCAGAAGCATGGTCAGCAGAAGGTGACCTGTCTAGAGAATTTCAGAATCTCAGTTTCTCTTGGAGTGAAGTAGTGTATTTAAAATAATATGCATTTGAACATATTAATAAAAGGAGATTTTTAAAATGCACAAATATGCTTTACTGTTAGCCAAAGAAGGGTTACGTCTAAGGTGTTAAGTACAGGGTTACAAAATACAGCCCAACTACAGGCTGTAAGTTGTCATTCAAATTTTTTATGATGTTGGGGAGGAGATAAAGTTCATCTTCTGCTCCGCTTTTCTGTTTGTTTTGTGTTTATAGTTTGGGCTGGAACACTGGAGTTACACACTTAATGCAGTATTACTGTATGAAGTATTATATTCATACAATACTTCATACACAGTATTAATCAAGAGTGTATTTTATGAAGGCTCATAAAGCACTCCTTTTTTTTGTTCTAATATTTTTGGGGGTTCTATTTGTGGTTATGTCATGAGCACAATCAAAATGTCATTGCAGATGTGTGCATTCTGTTGGGGGAACTTTAGCTGTAAATAGGTCATCTAGACAGTGAAGAGGTAGGATTACTCAGCTAAGGATCTTGTGTCACCTCTCTGATTTAAGAATTAAATGCCAAAAATAGTTGTCTGCCTTCTGAGGAAGCATTTGCAGATACAAATTACCTCATTTGAAGAAAGCTGAGATGAGCTGTGCAGTGTGACTGTGTGTGTATTAATGTACATATGTCTGAATATGCACATCAGGCATGCATTTTATAAGCAAGAGCTTAGGTGCCTTTTGCATGGCTAAACCCAAGTCAAATGAGTCCCATTTGTATTCTCTGTTGCTTCATCTAATAATTAAAAATACTGATGCACGTGATCCTGTGTTAATGTACTAAGAACATTAATGACAGAAAAGTTGTGAATAGTGAATGAAGTGTGATATGTGATGTAAACAAAGCAAACTTCTCACGAGAATCCTATAACCTATCCTGGGACAGACTTCATTTACAAATATAATTTCTAACTTTTATTATTTAATTATTTTTTTATGAACTGAAATTTTAATATATTAAGCATGATAGGTACACTTGTGAACAGTAGTTAGTTCTCTTGCTGTGGCCAAAGATAATGTTTGGCTTGAGAAAAAATTGCCATTAAATTTAAATGATTAAAAGAATTGCAGGATGAATTGATGTGAGTAGAAACAAAGTGCTTGACCTAATCAAATAGTCTTCATTAATATAAGTGTTGGTATGTTACCATCTTTCTATCATATTGATAGAAACTCTCCACTTAAATTTTGGCAAACATCTCAAACATTCAGGCTGCAGAAAGTTCAAACATCCATAACTCTGAAGTTCTTAACTTATGACTTCAAAAAAAAATTCAACAAAACAAAGAAAAACAACCCACCAAACCAAAACCTCCAGTCAATTTATTCTTTGTTTTCTTTCCAGACATCTCAGTTTCTCAGTGACAAAATAGAAATGTTGCAGCCACTGTTAGAGCTGACGAAGCCATAAATCCTCATGGCTCCTGATCAATTGTATGTTTCAGCTATCCAGACACAGCATGCACCTAAAATAATCAATGGAAAAAGTACAATAACCCTTGAAAATCAAACCTTCTGCTCAGTCACTTGTCATTGCAAAGCTATTCTGTCCTTTAACAGCAGCCTCAGAAGTCAGTGCTCCTGCTTTTTCTGTCTCCACTTTGAACATATGAGACACCTGTCCAAATATTACTCTTACACCTTGTTTCAAGGTAGCTTTGAGAAAGCACCTAAGGCTTTTTAACGAATTAAGATGAAAATGGCATGTTTTCAATTCATTGCTTCCCCTTTTCCTTGAAGTTTAGGTGCACAAAGTTCATAAATATGGACTTGTTTGTATACACATATTCATGAGGGAACAGTGTATAACAGTATAATAGCAGAGTCCTAGAAAAAATACTTAGTTACAGATTTCATGAGATAGTACACATGGAATAAGTTACATATGCATTAATGTATGTAATATATTGTGTATTTATAAGTAAGAAAAATCTCATTAATTGCAATGGCTGACCTCTAGTCTTGTCCCCCAGTCATTCTGCCCAAGTACATAAGGAAGGGGTAATTCAGCTGCCAGTGCAAAGTCCTGGTGTGTTTCTTGAATATGTCACTTTTAAATCCAAACGCAGTGTTTACAAATCAACTTACTAATGTCTTGCTTTTTAAAACAGTGTTTATTATGTGTTTTTAGATCTGTTACGTGTTTGTTGTCTGTTTTTACTGGGTAGTGCCAGGAGAGCTGTTGACCAACAGAAAGAAATTCAGTGCATAGCTACTTTTTGCTTGTCAATGCTGCAATTACAAATAAGCACAAGAACATTGTAAAAGACTGCTTAACATCAAAACAGATTTTCAGTATAACTCCCAAATTGCACTGCTTAAATCTTGTACCTGATTGGTAATTTTAGAAATGGAAACTTCTTTTAGAAGGTAGATTTTGCCTCTTCCACCATTGCTAATGGTAAAATAGGGAACAAATAGGGTGAGATTCTCCTTGGTTTTGCAGGTGTTCCTGAAGAGCAAGTTTGCAGCCACTGTATTAGGCAAAGGGTAGTAGTAGAGTGGACAGTCTGCTCCTCTCTGTTGTACTGCTTGCTTGGAGTGTTCACATGGTTTGAACTTCTGACTAGTCCTCTTTGAGTAATAACAGTTCACTGTGAGTAAAATACCTCAGCAGCTTTGATACTCAGATCTGCTGAGGCAAGTGGAAATTTGAGACTACACAACTTTTGAAGAGTTCACCTGTCGTTTGAGATAGAGATCTCAGTCAAAGATGGACTTATTTTAGTTCCTGGTCTGTAATACAGGGGTAATGTGTTTCACTCAAATTATGTAACACAAGAGTACAGCTTAACTTGGGTTGTTTTTATACTGCAGGTATGTAATAGTAGAGTGTGAAGACCAAGACACTCAGCAGAGGGACCCAAAGACTCATGAAATGTACTTAAATGTGATGAGAAGGTTCAGTCAGGCTTTGCTGAAGGTAATACCTCTCTGTAAGGAAATGTGTGGTGATTTGGAATAGTCCTTCCTTAGAAAGGCAGATGTGTCTAAGAGAATGAGGTACTATTTCATCACATGTATTGAAATTTTATAGAAGCTTTCTCTTTTTCTTGAATATTGAATTTTACCAAAACCAAAGAAACTACCAAAAAGTTAAAGAACAGATAGTGAGAACTCTTCTGTTTTGTTCCTTGTTCCTGTTAGTAATATATTGTTTCTGAAAATCTCTGCCTTATGCTGGGTTTAAAATTCTCTAAAAACGTAGTGTAATCAGTCTGGTTTATTTACTATTCCCTTACTGGAAGCACTTGTCCTTGAACTACAAATGGAGAGGTGACTCTTAAATTTACGAAGAGCACTCGCCGTTCTGTGTGTCGGCAGCAGAGGGTGCTGGAGCAGCAGAGAACAAGCTAAAAGAAAGCCAAAGAAATTTCGTGAATTGCAAGTTGTTATTTACAGCAAATGTGCAGTTGTTCCTGATTTTCTTGTATCTCACACTTCATATTATTTCCAATTTTAGGGGCGTTGCTCAGGTCTTTACTCCATAAGAATATTCCACACTTACCCTCATTATCTTACTTTGGCTGTGTGAATAGATTTATCATGCATGACTGTTCACCACTGAAATTGTGGATGCAAATTGAAGTGCACTATAAGGTCAGATAGTTGATTGCCACCTACAGTGATTCTGACTGTGTTTTACAGAAAATACCTTTTGAATTGACAGGAAATTGATCATTATTCACTTATCTCTTAAAAGCCCAGAGGTCTAAGAATAAAGGAATAATTTCTAGGTAAAACAATTACAGAACAAGGAACTAATTCTGTTTCTCTTCATGCTCTTAGGGTGACAAGTCTGTCAGAGTTATGCGCTCACTGTTGGCAGCCCAGCAGACATTCGTGGATCGGCTGGTCCATGTGATGAAAGCTGTGCAGCGAGAAAGTGGGAATCGCAAGAAAAAGGTAACTAAAGCATTGGAAAAACTATCTGTGGCTTGAATCTGACAACAAGAATGTTAGCTTTTCGTTAAAATCTCTTACTACTGAGATTTTTAGTAGATCTCCATGTTCTGTAATCATTTCAGTTAATTGTAAGCAAAATTTGGAGAGGTTTCAATGTATCAAAGTTGCGAAGTATTCTGAAACTTTGTAGATGAAGAACAGAAGAGGTCCTTCGGAACACTCCTGGTGTGTTTTGGCAAAAAAAAGGATATGAGCATTATTCAATAGCTGATGGTACAACAATAAACAAGTTGTGGGGTGTGTGGGAAGGTAACAGAGGATATTGTGATGTGAGTATTATGCCAGGATAGATAGTTAAATTTAATTAGCAAGGTTTCATTTGTACCAAGAACAACAAAACTGTTCTTTTACAAGGTATGTGTTTAGCAGAATGTTGCCTTCTCTTGCATCTTGGGGTGAAACGTTTGTATCATAAGTACATATTAAAAACCTTTGTTTAAAATATTTTAAGTGAACTTGACAGGCAGGTATGGGAAGGAAAAAATAAAAAAGGCCAACACATGTTAGTCTATTTTCTTTTCCTCTGACACACATCAGTATTTTTAAACATGAATTTTTCAGCAGGATGATGTCCGTCACTTTCTTTAAATCTATGGGGTATATTTGTGCAGATATATAAAACAGTTGTTAACAAAATGATGCAACACTTGTTCTGCGTATCAGTAATAAAGGTGCAATCATGAAAAGAGGAGGAGGATTTTTCAATTTGTAAGATTATGTTTTGTGGTTGTGCCATACATTGGCAGTGTCAGTCATATATTCTTTTATAATTGCCAGGAAATTTCTGTAAAACTAAGCAAACCCATGACTTTGACTTTTAGGTTGCAGTCTAGTGAGCAGCAGTTAACCAATAGAACTATTCCTGGAGCAGTCAGCTTCCTTGCTACATTTTTATGCCTGTTACATTCACTAGGGGAACAGACTAGAGACTTTCATGTATTCAGTCTTTCTTACATAGGACACCAAATGTAGAGTACTCAAAAGTTGGCAGGTGGTGTGTTTCTGATAACTACAGATGTAAGAGTGTAGAGCCAGCCTTGAAATCAGGTCTGCGCAAGCTGTTGGCTGTTTAGTATTGTGGTGGTAGGGAATTTCTTGGAGTTGAGGGATAGAGTTTCAGAGTTAGACTTGAATCAAGTTTCTGAAACAAAACTAACATTTACTACTGTTATGGAGAACAAATCATCCAGTGACTTGTGCAGGCAGTTCAGAAGTTAATTTGTCTAAGACTCTTATATCTGCAACTTACAAAGCTGCTTGACTGTACTAACACTAGATGGAATATCTCCTTTCTTATTCAGATTGTTGCAAATGGAGGAATTTTATTTCCCTGGATTTTATGAGTGAAAGCTTGATTATTTGGAACAAATAAGAATTGAATAAATTGAATATTTGATAATAATGCATCCTTTGCTTTAACTCTTCATATATACTTAGTATATGTTTTATGTTTTGTAGGTTTTTTTCTTAAACAAATTTTCATTCTTTTAGAATGAGAGGCTTCAGGCATTATTAGCTGATAATGAAAAGATGAATTTAGCAGATATGGAACTTATTCCACTTCCTCTGGAACCTCAAGTGAAAATTAAAGGAATAATCCCTGAAAAAGCCACACTCTTCAAGGTAAGTGATATCTTCTGAATAGCTGAAATACAAAGAAATCTTGCGAGCTCTAAGCTTAGAAACATCAGTGGAAAGATTTAAAGGGGCATACATAGTTGAGGCACAGTGTAACTGCAGCATGCTTTTAAAGTGCTTAAACAACTCTATGTTCTTTTTTTTTTCAAGTTTAAGTTTCAAAGCAGCTTTTATAGGCCGGATACAGATTATGAAGTTCAGAATTTCCTAGAACTTCCTTCCTGTGTTCACGAGGAATACTTACAATCAAAAAATCATGCAAAAGGGCATTTAAGTCACAGAGTGATGCAATAAAGTGGTCATGTCCTGAAGTAGCTGACAGGTAGATCCTGTATCTCTACAGTAGATAATTCCTTAAACCAATCTGTAGCACTGCTTGTGATCATATGGCCATCCCTTAATATTAACAGCCAATGTCCTGTTAAAAAGACTGGAGTTAGATTGTTTATTATACTACCTGAGATGTAAGTTAACGCCTGCAGTGTTAGTTACTAGTTGTGGTCAGTGATGTACGGCCTCTTTATAAGTTTGCTTTCAATTCATGTATGTGACAGTAATCTAATTTTAAGATGACAAAAGTATGCTTTGGAAGCCAGGCCTATGTCCAGGAGGCATTCTCTGCCAGTTCAAAAAAACATCCAAGCTGCTGTCACAGCTAGTGATAATTTGTCATCCCTACTAGGTTCTGAATGTATAATGTTCAGTAGTTTTAGCATGCTGCTTGTTGACTGTGATATGATTTGTGTTTACTTAAAATGGGATTATTTTTGCATGGTTTTCTGCCAGCTTCAGCTTGCTGCTTTGTATACCTGCTAGTCATTTTGAAGGGTGTGCTTCTTCAATTCCATGTTCTTGCACCTTAGATTAGAGGCAACATTAGAAAGACTTTGTCAGGAAAATAAGATTTGCGAATTTGAGTCAGCATTTTGTGTGAATGTGGTTTAAAGCTTTGGGAAAGAATGTGGGCAAAAAGATTGCTGGAACAGCAAGTAGATGTTTCCTGTCAGTAATAAGAGCTGAAATTGTTCAGGACAAACTCAAGTAGGAGTTTCACATACTGGTCTTCTGTAGCAGTGCAAAAGAACTAAGATCTCAAAGGCATGGGGTTTTTGTTTCAAAATCAGGCATTTTTTTCTTCTCCTGATTCTGGAAGGTTACAGATTTCCATTTAATATCTCACTCTGGGCTGTGGGATAAAAAAACAGACCTAAAAAAGGGAAGACTTACTAATTTCTAATGCCCTTGGACATGACATGTTAGATTTTGTAGGACTACATAAAGAATAATTTTGCCTTCATGAAAATATTTTGAGACATTAACTGTACATGAAAATCTAATATAACTACTCAGTTTTAAACTCTGTATCCTCAATTATTTTTGTTCATACAAGTTTGGAGGGAAGCAACTTGGTCAGTTGCAGTAGATTATATCCTTTTTGTAGGTCACCCCATTTTATTCAGAAAATTTGCAAACATTTAAATGAGCTTTCTGAATAATGTAAAAAGGGCATTTTTGCTTTTACTAAATAGGTTAAAGAAGCAATTAATTAAGATGTCTTGCTCTTAGCAATTCTTTGTTACATATCCGATAATTGTGTCTTTTTTTGTACTGGACAGTTTAAATTTGTTTTGTTATGACCTTTTGCATAATGCTTCTATGTTGATTGGAATTAAATGCATAAAGAAAAATTAAATACTTCTTTTCTGCCAATGTGGGAGGTGCTGAGAGGGAATGTGTCTTTTGTACTCCTTGATAAAAAAAGAAGGAATGTCTTAATGTGTTTTTCTTTTTAAAAATATAGTCAGATCAGACTTTTGGTAATTGGAAATTGTATGCTCTGTTGAGTCAATGCAAATGCGGTACAAACACTTCTATTCATTGTAGTAGCATGTTCATATGAGCTAGGATAATGGACTAGCTTAGTAGAATATTTCCTTTTCCAGAGTGCCTTAATGCCTGCTCAGTTATTCTTCAAGACAGAAGATGGAGGCAAATATCCTGTAATTTTTAAGCATGGTGATGATTTACGTCAAGATCAGCTTATTCTTCAGATTATTTCACTCATGGATAAGGTGAGGATTATTAATTGACAACCGGGTTTTTCTATTTTCATTGATTTTCTTGTCAAAAGGAGACTGTTAAACACTGTTAATGCAGCATGTATTGGTAAGATATTGTAGACTTCTTAGATCTGAGGTGTCTTTCTTCTTTTCCTTACAGTCATGCAATTATTCTGTGTAGATTAAAAAAAGAAGTTGGTTTGTTTATTTGTTTGTTCTTTTGTTGTTTTGGGGTTTGTTTTGGTTTTGTTTGGGGTTTTTTTGGAGGGTGTTTTTTGTTTTGTTTTTTGTTTTTAATTTCCAAACAGGCTTTCACTCATCAGTGTGAAATTTTTCAGTTATCATCAGTTTTCACTTACCAGTTTCAGTGAGAAACAGTGGAGATCAATGTCCAATACACATGCTTTTAGAAATAGAATCTGCCTTTCTGTTGCGTTCATCTTTGCTTTTGTATGTTGTTTTTTCCCAGCTGTTAAGAAAAGAGAATCTGGATTTGAAGCTGACACCCTATAAAGTGCTGGCAACTAGTACAAAACATGGTATGAATACTTATATTTCCTAAAAATATGGTATGGAGAGGGATCTTCTGCCTCTATTAATAGTGTGTAAGACAATCTTGTTGTGTAAGTTATGGAAGTAAACAACCTGAGTGACTACAGTATTCCATAGGTGGTAACTCAGATATCGTCATAAGCCTGGTCTAGATTTTGGAGTAGGTGATGATCAGTAGCCGCTCAGTTTGTGCTGATAGCTTGCTAAGTGATCTTGAACAAGTGACTCTCATATTTAGAGATGCTTGCATGAAATTGAGGAGAAAAGCAAAACAGAGTCAAACTTGGCAATGCTTTTAGATACATTTTGGATTAATATTTAGAAAACAGTCAATGTGCTTTCTCTTCTCTGGAAAATTTGGAACAACAGATCTTTTGCAAGCTAATTTAGTGTTACTGACAAATGGTTTTAAAGGCAGAAAATTGGAACATGAGTTTTCCAATCAGAAGCTGTTGAATCACTGTGTATTAGTATTGTCTGTTCATAAACATGCATTATAGAGTAGCTTGAAAGTTCTGTGTGTTGAAGATACTCTCTTTTGGTTGTTTTCTGTCACAGGCTTCATGCAGTTCATTCAGTCAGTACCAGTTGCAGAAGTTCTTGCTACTGAGGAAACTATACAGGTATGTAAGGGGAGAATTTTAAATTGTCTCCTGATCAAACAGTAGGTTGCAGGAATAGATCTTGTACAAAATTCCTTCTGTCTCTCAAATAATTTTTTTATCCAAGGTTAGAACACGTATTACGGTGTAAAATGTTAAGACTATTTACAGCAGATGTTTTGCTTTGAAACGGTTTATATAAATGACTACTTGAGTATCTCATGTTCTAAAAGTACTACAATTTAAATAATTAAAGTGTAATTTAGTTGTGATACTGAAATTCTGGCTTTGCTGTAATGATGAAGGGGAGATACCTGACACTTTTTTCTGCACTTTTCTGTTTCACACTGTCATTCATTTAATGGTTTTGACTTGGCACCTTGTCAAAGTATGTTTTATTTTTTTGAATGTTTTTTGTTGTTGTTTGTTTTGGGGGTTTTTGTGTGTTTTTTTGTTTCTTTGGGGTTTTGTTTGGGTTTTTTTGTTTGTTTTGGGTTTTTTTTGTTTGTGTTTGGTTTTTTTTGTTTTTGTTTGTGGGGTTTTTTTTTGTTTGTTTGGTTTTTCCTTTTCTTTTTCATTTGTAATGGGACAACTAAATAGTTTGCTTACATAATTTCTGAAGCTTGTTTCCCTGCCATAGTGGATGTATAAGTGTCATAAATTGGGTTTGTTAGCAAATTTCATGTAGTTCTTATGGGATTGAGTGGAGACATGTAAGTGAATAGTGGCACACAAAACTCAGTTTCAAGCACAGCACACGAGCTAGTTAGCCGAGCTCGGATGGTTGAAATAAATGTAGCTAGATAAATTTTCATGAGGCAAGTAGCTAACAAGTTTTTTTTCATGAANATCAGCTTATTCTTCAGATTATTTCACTCATGGATAAGGTGAGGATTATTAATTGACAACCGGGTTTTTCTATTTTCATTGATTTTCTTGTCAAAAGGAGACTGTTAAACACTGTTAATGCAGCATGTATTGGTAAGATATTGTAGACTTCTTAGATCTGAGGTGTCTTTCTTCTTTTCCTTACAGTCATGCAATTATTCTGTGTAGATTAAAAAAAGAAGTTGGTTTGTTTATTTGTTTGTTCTTTTGTTGTTTTGGGGCTTGTTTTGGTTTTGTTTGGGGTTTTTTTGGAGGGTGTTTTTTGTTTTGTTTTTTGTTTTTAATTTCCAAACAGGCTTTCACTCATCAGTGTGAAATTTTTCAGTTATCATCAGTTTTCACTTACCAGTTTCAGTGAGAAACAGTGGAGATCAATGTCCAATACACATGCTTTTAGAAATAGAATCTGCCTTTCTGTTGCGTTCATCTTTGCTTTTGTATGTTGTTTTTTCCCAGCTGTTAAGAAAAGAGAATCTGGATTTGAAGCTGACACCCTATAAAGTGCTGGCAACTAGTACAAAACATGGTATGAATACTTATATTTCCTAAAAATATGGTATGGAGAGGGATCTTCTGCCTCTATTAATAGTGTGTAAGACAATCTTGTTGTGTAAGTTATGGAAGTAAACAACCTGAGTGACTACAGTATTCCATAGGTGGTAACTCAGATATCGTCATAAGCCTGGTCTAGATTTTGGAGTAGGTGATGATCAGTAGCCGCTCAGTTTGTGCTGATAGCTTGCTAAGTGATCTTGAACAAGTGACTCTCATATTTAGAGATGCTTGCATGAAATTGAGGAGAAAAGCAAAACAGAGTCAAACTTGGCAATGCTTTTAGATACATTTTGGATTAATATTTAGAAAACAGTCAATGTGCTTTCTCTTCTCTGGAAAATTTGGAACAACAGATCTTTTGCAAGCTAATTTAGTGTTACTGACAAATGGTTTTAAAGGCAGAAAATTGGAACATGAGTTTTCCAATCAGAAGCTGTTGAATCACTGTGTATTAGTATTGTCTGTTCATAAACATGCATTATAGAGTAGCTTGAAAGTTCTGTGTGTTGAAGATACTCTCTTTTGGTTGTTTTCTGTCACAGGCTTCATGCAGTTCATTCAGTCAGTACCAGTTGCAGAAGTTCTTGCTACTGAGGAAACTATACAGGTATGTAAGGGGAGAATTTTAAATTGTCTCCTGATCAAACAGTAGGTTGCAGGAATAGATCTTGTACAAAATTCCTTCTGTCTCTCAAATAATTTTTTTATCCAAGGTTAGAACACGTATTACGGTGTAAAATGTTAAGACTATTTACAGCAGATGTTTTGCTTTGAAACGGTTTATATAAATGACTACTTGAGTATCTCATGTTCTAAAAGTACTACAATTTAAATAATTAAAGTGTAATTTAGTTGTGATACTGAAATTCTGGCTTTGCTGTAATGATGAAGGGGAGATACCTGACACTTTTTTCTGCACTTTTCTGTTTCACACTGTCATTCATTTAATGGTTTTGACTTGGCACCTTGTCAAAGTATGTTTTATTTTTTTGAATGTTTTTTGTTGTTGTTTGTTTTGGGGGTTTTTGTGTGTTTTTTTGTTTCTTTGGGGTTTTGTTTGGGTTTTTTTGTTTGTTTTGGTTTTTTTTTGTTTGTGTTTGGTTTTTTTTGTTTTTGTTTGTGGGGTTTTTTTTTGTTTGTTTGG
The DNA here is from genome assembly GCA_013399695.1 of Formicarius rufipectus. Lineage (NCBI taxonomy): Eukaryota > Metazoa > Chordata > Aves > Passeriformes > Formicariidae > Formicarius > Formicarius rufipectus. The sequence goes on along the minus strand of VXAU01004184.1, from coordinate 443,140 downwards.
TTTTTCCTTTTCTTTTTCATTTGTAATGGGACAACTAAATAGTTTGCTTACATAATTTCTGAAGCTTGTTTCCCTGCCATAGTGGATGTATAAGTGTCATAAATTGGGTTTGTTAGCAAATTTCATGTAGTTCTTATGGGATTGAGTGGAGACATGTAAGTGAATAGTGGCACACAAAACTCAGTTTCAAGCACAGCACACGAGCTAGTTAGCCGAGCTCGGATGGTTGAAATAAATGTAGCTAGATAAATTTTCATGAGGCAAGTAGCTAACAAGTTTTTTTTCATGAAATTAGAGTATATTTATTTGGATTTGATTAGAGTATATTTATTTGGATTTGATTTGCCATAGTACATGTTTTTGGTATTTGATACTGAATTCGTATTTGTTTAGAGCTCAGAAAGTGTGAGTCAAAGCAAATCAGCTCCTATAAACTATATTAAAAATATGGGCCTCAAAAGTCTCCATTGGTCATTATCATTTACTTGAAACAAATAAGCATATTAAAAGCTTATCACTTATAACAGTGTTTATCATTCGTCAGTGAGCAGCATAAAATTATTATGAAGTTGTGTAAGTTTATTTACCTTTCCATACCATAAACATTGTGATAAGCTACATCTGCACAGTCAATAATCATACAGATTATAAAGTGTCTTGGCAATCTTTGGTCATCTTGAAAGTGTACTGTTCATAATTGAGGCTGCTACATCTGTTTATAAAATAATATGTTTAGAAATGCTCTTGCAACTGACATTTTGCGATTACTTATGACATCATATTTCCAATAGGAAATTGATGCTTTTGTTGCTGTGCAGAAATAAGCAGTTTTTCCTGTGAAGAATTGTTAATCTAAATAGACAAGATGCCAAAAGAATGAGATCTAAATTTGCTTCACTGATCAATGGCAAAAATACATTATAGAGCCCAGATTTCCTGTGTTGAGACATGATAAAATAGCTGGGCATTGCAGGCCAGGGGAATAAAAAGAACACTTCTTGGTGTTGTGCAATTTTGTTTCACTGCTTTTGTAAGTATTCATTCTGGATTTCACAGCTGTTCTGTTACAGATGAGCACTGTACGTAAACACTAACTTCTGAAAAGATTCAAAGCAAGTAATCCAATATTGCCTGGTAATACAGATCTGCAGGAAAGAAAAGTTGTTTTGGTGTTTGAGTGTTACTTTTATTCTATCAGCAGTCTTAAATTGACAGTTCATGTTGTAGAATGTCATTGACATAATTGTCTTAATTTTTTCATTATCATTTTAGTCACCTGTAGGCCAACCAGGTGACTACTGTGCTCCACTGACAGTGCATTCCTAAAATACTGCTTACTGGAAGAAACTTGTGTTTAGGCTTGGATTTATTTAGTTATCATGTATCCCAGTCAAGAAAAAAAACAGTGGGAAGAACTGTTGGCCCTGTCCACATTTCACAGGAAAATTCAGTTTTGCATTGTAATAACTAGAAAGAAAATCAACCTAAGTTATTGTAATATATTAAACTTCGTAGCAGTAGTTGGTTTTGTTGAGGAATAGGGAGACATATAATGACAATAAACCCTTTAGGACTCTATTCCCTAAATGTAATTACAAAGCAGGACTCTTACGTTTTGTTAATTTGACCTCAACAATTTGCTTTGAAGGGATTGTCACTCGTAAGTTTTCAATGCATTGATAATTTTCTGGAACATCTAATAATGAAAACTGCTTCTGATTTTGTTTGTCAAGTGTGAGAATTTGATGATTGAGATAGAAAATAAAGCAATATTAAATTCATTCTTACTTGATGCTTTGGCTGTGGTTGTTAGTTTAACAGATTGTAATAATGGCCATTTGTGGTCTTGATTAATTTTTTTTTTTTTCCTAAAGATCCAGTTTCATATTGTGTAGAATAACCAAATATCTTCATGACATTCTCTCCAGAACTTCTTCAGAAAACATGCACCCAGTGAGACTGGCCCTCATGGGATAAGTGCCGAGGTGATGGACACGTATGTTAAGAGCTGTGGTGAGTTACAGTCTTACAGCTGGTGGCTTCATACCTGAAGTCTTAAGGATGGAGCAGATGAGCTATTAAGATATTTCCGTTTAGATGATTCAAACAGGGTGCTTTGCATGTACTTGATGACACAATTCCTGTAAAATTAATAATTTGGAACCTGGCTTGTCATACACAAGTCCTCTTTTTGTTCTTATAGGAGAGTATAAGTTAAATACTCTTCTTTTCAGCAATAATCTGCCCTCTTCCCTCTCTGCATTGTGAATGGGGGGGTCTTTGTAATGCAGGAAGACCTAAAACATTTATGTAATTCATCTGTATTAAAATTTTAATTTCTTTTGAAAACATCAGGGTTTTTTTGGGAGTGTGGCTGTATTCAGCTTCTTCAGTTTTGCTGACAAATAGTAGTGATAGTGTAGTTCATGTTCAGTAAACTGATGACCATGTTAAAATATCATATTTGCTGTCCATTAAATTAAAAGTAATTTAATTATAAAAAAAAAAAAGAAAAAAATTCAATTGCGACTCCACAGTACCTTCTCCTTTCCCAGTCTCTTATTGATGGTGCAGTCTTTAAAACTGCATCAAACTGTTCTGGTTAGTGGGTGAAGGTAACAATTTAAACAGTTTTCTCTTTATCACCACCAGGTTCCTGCTGAGGCTATGAATGCTGCTGACGTACATCCAGATTCTTATCAGTGGCTAGTGCTTGTTTACAGTGGCCTTATAGATCTTCAGTTCAAAATGTGTACAGTCATTTTGCTGAAAATGTTTCAGCTTCCTTTGAAGTATCTTAATCCCAATATTGAACTAATTTAGTCTTTCAGTGTGTAACATGTAATTGTATATCAAGAAATTAAAATCTAGGTAGTACTGAATAAATTACTTCAAATGTTCCTCATAAGGCTGATAATCTTGATTATTCTTGAGCAGCACCATCCCTGCCCCAAGTCTCCATGGTATATTTATTGTTCATGAACAAGAACTAAGATAATGTCGTACACTTTTGTTAATTGTGTGGAACTTGTTGCTCCCAGGAAAGATGTTTTTATTGATGTTTACAATTTACTTGTTACAGCTGGTTATTGCGTGATTACTTACATCCTTGGAGTTGGAGATAGACATCTGGATAATCTGCTGCTAACGAAAACAGGTAATTCTTTTTAGCAGTTTAATTTTACAGTAGCAGTTGTTTCATTTCTGATGTGTTGGTACTTTTTTGTTCCATTTTCCTTGTGAGTATAACCCACTGAGTGTTGTAGATCAGAATATGTTTTAAAAGGTAAGTTATATTGGCTCATTTAAAGTAGTGTTTTAGCCAGTGATTAAGAAGAAGATAAATTCTTAACTAGAGAAAATGAAGGATTTGAAAATTAAGCTAATTCAGCTATTAGAATCAGTGCTTTAGGATGGAGGAAAATCAAGTGTTGACATTGAAAATGAGTTCAGATATAGCTGCATTACAAACATCCCAAATTTTTGAGAAATAGCAGTTCTTATAGGAGGGAATTTTTTCTTAGTGTTTGGTTTTGGCTTATTTTTACTTGCTTGCTTACTTTTGAACTACAGCTTCCCTGTGAGTTCCAGTGCCTTGAATACCTTCATTACCAAGTGATGGAGAGTTGAGAGTTGTGGTTAAATGTTTATAATAACGTGAAATGCTTATTGAATGAGAAACATAGACAATGTTATTTGGAAAAAGAGACATTTTCACATGTAAGACTTGTTAGATAAGACTGAAGCTTGTATTACTTTGAACAGGCATAGTCTGAAAGGGTAGAAAATTAACCATTGGACCTTTCATTAGGATGAAAGATCTGAGTATCTAGGCTCAAGGGGGAACAACTGGAGGAAATGTATTTTTCCATACCTGCTTGAAAATGTATGAACGGTCATTTGAAAATCTGTCCTGGGAGGTCTGTGTCACTTATTGGTGGTGATGGGTATAAATCTTTTCCGCAGGCTCTGCTTGCTGTGAGTAGTAATAGCTTAGTGTTTTGATTTGACGTAAAAGACATCCTGCCTGTCTCTGTTAAAGAGTAACAGCACAGTGGCTTAGTGGAAGAATTGAGGGAGTGCAGCAGAGGGCAGTGCATATCCACCGTACATCCCGATTCTGACTGCACGTTCTCTGCCACATACTGAGAGGTTTTGTGAGCTGTCAGGAGAAATCTTCATGTTCCAAATACAACAAAGACTTGCTACAAAGGCTTGTATCTTGCTACTGAGAATCCCTTAGCCTTAAGCTGGAAAAAGCTAATTTCATTCTTCCCTTGAAGGATTCATGACTCTAAGTACTTTCAAAATTATATGTCTCTAGATCCATCCTTTCTTGATATTTATTTAATGAATTGAAGCCTTCCAGTATGGTAATGAGTACTGGACACCAGCTGTGGGTTCATATACTTCCCTTGGATTTATTAGACAATAAGTATTAACATTTTTTGGCTCTACCTTTTAGTTTGGTGAATGCAGCCACACCTCTGTTAGACTCCTTCCAATAGAAATGATTCACCACTTTCTAAAATACAGATGTCTATGCTTATAATAGATATAGTAAAATTTAAATATTAAACAATATATTGATGTTCATAAAAAACGAATGTTTCCTACCGATGGTTAGATATGTATCTTTTTACATGACCATATCAGTTATCTTGATGAAGTAATTTCTTCTGCCATTCATGGCTCTTATCCCTACAGTTCCAGAAGCAGTGTGACTTTCTCAGTCATCTTGAACAAGACATCTAGATTTCCAGGTTTTTAAAGGCTGTATCATTGTACTTCAAGGACAGCTGTAGAAGTTTGTTTGGAAAGAGATATAGGGAACCTTCAGACCAAACTTCTTAATCTGTCAGTAATGTTAATAGTTGCAAGAATACTTGCATCAGTGTCATAAATGGCCTTAGTGGGTGATCCAAAGGTCACAATATATAGTCAATATTCGATAACAGGAATACATATTTTCTCTGAAAATGTTGAACTTTCTCCTTCTTCTGGAGATGAAATACGTTATCAGTTGTTCTGTATTTTAATGTCTTGTTTCCAAATCTTTAATAGCAATTATTATTGTGTCTTGTGAATACTAAAATGCTGTTCTGCCGCTGAATGCCCACTTTTAAGCAACATGCCTCCTTTCAGCATGACAGACTAATTAATGTATTGACGCCAGCATCTGATGTAACAGCTAATGTTCCCTTTGTTGCCTTGGAAGGAAGAGTGGAATGGTTGTGAGGCTGGATTGTGATACATGAAGTGTAGCATGTTCAGTTAACTTTCATGGAGTATGCATGTAGGCAAGTATGTTGCAACTCACGCCATCCCCTGAAAACATTCTGCATTTGTTGCATTCTCTGATTTTAATTGCAGGTTTGGGGTCAAGGTACTGATAAAATAGAGATATCTTCATGTTTCCTCAGACTTTTCTCAGACAGTACAGTCATTAGTAGAGCTCAGACAGTGTTTCAGGTTTCATAGGCAAGTGAAGTCTCCTCTCCCATTAATTAGAGTTATCTTAGTAATTTCAACTTGCTTTGTAGATGTTCAAAAATTTCCCAGAGGTCCAGGCTATGTGTAGACGTTTCAAGGTATCCTAGACATCCATATGGCTTTCTTGATTAGCACTGCATGTCGTGTGTCTGAGCAACTAACCCTAGTGACTGGCCAGCCTCATTTTCAATTACCTTTAGGGACCTACCTGTAAATTCTAGTTTCCAGTATGGATTCCCAAAGTATGTGTGCTTTGATCTGAGCTATACACCTGAAATTGTTCTGTAGCAAGGAGGAAAACTCGTAAGTGGATAGAATCAGGTTATAAATATCTAAGAGCTAATCGAAGACTAGAACTCAGACCTTGAAAACCACATTTGCTTTTCGCATCATGTGTACATGGGTGTAAGGACTGGACTGTCTTCTCATTTACTGCTTAGAGGTGGAGCTGTGGTCTGTCTCCAGAGTGAAGTGAACCAATTGACATCTGATTTGTTCTTCAGTCTTTGTTAGAAAGGGTTTCCAGGTAAGACAGCAAAGACCTAAACAGATCCATATTTGAGATGACTCCCTGTGTATTTGTACTTCCAGTGCTTTTCAGTTAAAGAAGTCTATGCTAAAGCAGGTTTGAAAGTGACAAAAATTGAAAAACTTCGGGATTCAAACCTTCCCTCTATGTCAGTGTTTAGATGGGTACATTGTTAAATACATTTATTAATGTTACAAACCACTGTGGCATGTAAAACGTAGTGCATTTTTTACATATGTTTAAATATTTCTGGTCTTAATAGAGGAACGTCCTTATTTAAAAAAAAAATGAAACTGGCACATATTTTTATCCTGTAGATTTCTCTCTGTAATTCCATTTTCCATGCAAAAAGAACATAACCTTTTAGCTGTTGATCTGCTAAAACATTTTCTCTTACATGTTTCTTAAACAATATTTCTTATTTAAAAATGTACATCCAACATGTTTTTTCTTATATTATACCTTCATGGAGTGTATTTTGAGAATGGACAGCTTGAGGTGACAATCCTTAGGACAGGCTGGGCTCTTACTGGTTACATGGATGACAGCGATAAACTTTACCAGCTGTTGCTGTGTACTGACTTTAAAACCTGTATCCTGATTGGGTCATTAAAAATACATGTTTCTTCCATTTCTGTGTAGTCTTGAAAAAGTTGTAACATGCTGATGATGAAAATGATGACAGTAAATTAGGGATTTTGGTTTTATTCAGCATGGCAGTGTTCTGTTAGCAGAGGAGAGATTTTGACAGTATTATTAGAGCTTTCTGGGGAAGCCAAACAACCTACCCCTCAACCCAGTCATTTTCATCAGAATAATTTTTGTCTTACTGCTTCAAGTTTAAAAATAGGATTTCAGTTGAAACAGTTACTAACTTGTACATTTTTCATGTGAACCAGGTTAAAATAGTAGTGGTACTTGGGACTTACAGGAGAAGTACTGAAGTACAGAGCTTGGGGTGTTTTAGTATTTTGTTTGGTTGTTTTTTTCCCCATCCAACAATGGGGAAAATAATAAATTGAAATAATTTGTAAGGCTTTTTTACTGTTAAAAACTGTTGCTATCAGACTTAGTTTATTTCAATAATTGCATGCAATTTGCTTTGACTTCTGCATTTTGTTTAAGGTTTTTAGAGTTCTATACTGGTTTTCAGTGGTTCTTCCTAACAGTCCTCTAGTGAAACGGAACAATTTCTGTGCTATATATGGGAACTTTCTCCTGTACTAAAATCTCGGTATTAGCAGTAAAAGTGATGGACAAATCAGCCTCTCCAGCTGCAGTCAGGCATTATTGGCTGTTGCAAGCACCAGATACCAGTTTTTAGTTTCTGCAGGTCCATGCTTCACTTAATCAAAGATCACTCTCAAGGCTGAGAGGAACTCAGATGGCCTCAGAAATCCCTGGTACCCTGACTGCTAGTCAGGGAAACTTTCCATGTTTCATGCTTCATGCTTTTTCCTTGAGGTCTTCAAGGTTTATTCCATATGTTAGAAAACCAGGTGTTCAGTAGAAAAATGTAGTCAAACTCGTAAAATAAATATTTTTTTAAAAAAGGCAAGCTTAAAAATACCCAACAGTATCAGCTTTTAGGTTTTGAATGAAATAATTTTATATGTGCATGCCGCATTATTGCTTATTCCTGGAAGCTTCTTATCCTCTTCCAGTCAGTAAATGCCTTGTCTTGCTTTTTCCGTGTCGAAGTACTTTAAATGGGGAGTGCAGATTGGGTTTGAAAAGTATTACATACATTTTATGTATTTAAGTGGAAGCTTTATTAGGGCACTGTAGCATTACTAGGGCACTTTTAACATAAGAGACTCTCTGTAGGAAGTCTTTTCAGCAGAAATCTTTTCTGCTTCCTGGAAGAAGTCTTTTAGAGTTTGAAGAGTTACTTTCAACATCAGAAATACCTCTCTAGAGCTGGACTTCATGTCCTGGAGTCCACAGAGTGTCAAAACAGAGCAGGAAGTTCATACGTGCTTGTCTGTGGTCTCGAGGTGTTTCCTGAGTTATGTTTTGTTTTCTCAGATACCTAAAACCCTCCATTTTTATAAGGAACTGATATGTTTAAAGAAGATAGATACTAAATACTTCTGTATCTAAATATTAGAAGCCCAGTGCCTTTTGTGTCTAGCCCTGCAAGAATGTAAGAAGCTTAAAGGGTAAAATCTCTTTCACCTATTGTCCTAAATAACTCCTGTTTTTAGTGTAACTCATGACTGAAATAAAAAAAATCTCACCCATATTATTTAACTGTCATTTGGGAACACTAATTAACCAGAGCTAGATGTCCAATTTTGTCTTTCATTTATAGACATGTCTACTAATTAAGAGCGCTTTAAATTAAGATGTAATAAATTTGAAAATGTTGGGTCATGATAAAACATGTTCTAAGAGGCGTAAGTGTATGACATGCTGTATATCGAAGGACGGACATGTAATTGTTTTAGAAAACATGGAAGTTCAACCCTTTAGAAGAGGTGGTGTCACACAAAGGTCACATACCGTCTGAGTTACTGGGCAGACAGCTAATATTTGTATATAAACACGGTGATGTGATTATGAACAATTACAGTGAGGTGACTGGTACAGGTCATAGGCTCCCTCCCTGGGGCCATTCAGGACCTACCTGCCCATGGTCCTGGTCAGGGCAGCTGGCTCTGAGGGGCCCTGCTCAACCAGAAGGTTGGACCAGAGGTGCTCCAGAGAACCCTTTCAGCCTGAACTGTTCTGTGAAATGAAGGTTTCATAGAATCATCTTCTAAATTCAAGGTGTGTGTGCTTCTTGCCAGCTGTATTACATAACTTTAAGAAACTGTCAAACACAAACAGCTCAAATTTTGTGACACTTCATAACTAAAACTCTCTCTCAAAACCTGCCTGAACAAGATGCTCATTCTCCTGTAGACTGTTTTTCAACTGTGACTGCTGGACAAGGGTATTTTTTGGGTATTGTCTTACCTGGGACTGACAAATTTCAAAATAGTAATGTAAAAAAAAAAAAACAAAAAAAAAAAAAAAAAAAAAACACACACAAAAAAACCCCCCCAAAAAAACCAAACACAAACAAACAAACAAACCAACCCACAACAAACAAAAAAAAACAAACCAACAACCAAAAAAAAAAAAAAAAAAAAAAAAAAAAACACCAAAAAAAAAAAAAAAAAAAAAAAAAAAAAAAAAAAAAAAAAAAAAAAAAAAAAAAAAAAAAAACAGACCAACAAAACCAAACATCATTGGATTGACCCAAAAAACAACAATTGATAGATTATTCTGGCAGGTTTAGTCCCCATCCTTAAGATACATATCTGGAATGATGGCTATGTTATGAGACAGCTTCTTACAATGAAAAGTCAATTCTTGCAGAATAAAAATTCTTATGAAATATGTTTTCCATCTTCTTAAAAATCAAACAAGCCAAAAAAGTGATTTTATTTGTTAGTACTCGTAGTAAGTTGAAGTCAGCTGTCCTTCTTTAAAACTACCATTTCAGGTGAGCAGCTGAAGAGTAAAAATACATTGTTTTCAACCTTACAGAAAGCAGTGAATTTTATTTTCTGAGAGCTGCTTGCCTTCTCCAGAGTTTGCGCTTAAAGATTCTGTTTTTCTAAGCTTTGCTTCCAGAGCTAGGTAGTATGTGTTTGCCTGTCCTTCTTTTTCAGGTAAACTGTTCCACATTGACTTTGGTTACATTTTGGGCCGGGACCCCAAGCCACTGCCACCCCCGATGAAGCTGAACAAGGAGATGGTGGAAGGCATGGGGGGGACACAGAGTGAGCAGTACCAGGAGTTCCGCAAGCAGTGCTACACGGCCTTTCTGCATCTCCGCAGGTAACAGAGGCATTGCTGGAGCCACTGCAAGGGAGGGCAGGAGTAAATGAGTTGCTGAAGTGTTTCTGGGGAAAATTCAAGACTTGATTAAAGGTGTGAACATGAACACAAGGATTTGTATGAATCAAAGGAATGGAAACATCACAGCACTGGTGTGATGTGGAGCTTGAATGTAATTGTTCTTCAAGTTAAATACCTCAGTTTTACTTGTTTAATAAATAGCTTTATTTCAGAAATCATGTAGGGAATCAGACGATATATTTCTCTTTTGGCTATGGTTTTGCCCTTAAGCATCTTTCCCTCTGATTACTGATGATCAAGTAACTGTGATTTTTTAAGTCATTAGTCATTTGCTGCTTTATCCTCCTCCAGTTTAGATTAGAGATGATCAAATTCTTTGGCTTGAAGCTGACACACACACATGCTTACTTGAGTTCAGGTCCTGTGGGACTACAAACACTTCAGCTGCTTGTAGTGATAATCAAGTCTGTTGCAAATTTCTTCAGATACCCTGAAGTGTGGCAGCTAAAACCTCTTTAGATTCTCTGTATCTATCCTTTAATTTGGAGTCATATTAATTCTTTTGCAGTGACAGAAGAGCACAGGTAAGCACTCTTGGTCGGTCCAAGGATTTGATTTGGCACATCTTCAATAGAGATGAAATAATCTAACTTTGATATCAAGATTACAACCTCCAAATATGTGGGGAAAAATGGTAGTATAGAAAGCATATGTGAAAAATACAGTGTAATATGAAAAGCAGACAGACAGTGATACGAAATGAAATGCTGCATGTGGTTCTCCACTTGTTAAAAAGAGTAAGGAGTTAAGACCTGACATTGCTAATGGGTTAAAAACAATTCAGCGACTTGAAAAAAATAGTATCATGATAAGCAAACAATATTTGTGTCTTCAGAGAACAATGAAGAAGGTTAATGCGTAATCCAAATTCTGAAATTTGCTTAAAACCGTTTTGTAATTGTGTGTTTCTTATTTGTGATATACTTGAGTTGTTTTTATTGTTCAAACCTAGCTGTTTCAATGGAAAGAGTGTGTGCGTGAAGGATTATTCATTGAATTAATTTATGTAATGATTTGCTACGAAGATCATTATTAAGTGTGGAATAGAGCAGTTATTTGGGTATACAACTGAAACTAAATCAAGATGGTTTCATTTTTAATGTCTGGGATTGTAGTTGTAATTATAGTCTCTCAAATATTTGTTCAGTCTAATAGGGAAATATTTTTAAATGGTTCTGGATAAATATCCTTAAGGCTTTCAACAACGATGGTGTATGATAATATTAGAATTACTGTAGCTGCTACATTAAACAGCTCAATCTAAAAATTGAGCTTCCTTATTGAAAAAAAAGAATAATTGGATGTGGAATGGCTTAGTTCTAGCAGTTCTGCATGTTGGTGGAAACCCACTCACAGATATACCTTCTGGCCAAATAGTGTGAAATCATAACCTCTCATTGCTAAGACAAAATGTGAACTCTGTGACCTCCTTCATTTTGTGTTTCATTTTTATTCTTTATTTCCCAGAGATATAACCAGTCCTCCTTGTACTTCAAGTACTTTATCTTGGTGTTTCAGAATTCCTGCTGGTGTTGCATAGTGAAAACAAATACAAGGAATTTAGAAGTTACAAGCTAACCAAGAGTTAGGTTATTTCAAGTTGTAAGCACTTTGGCATATGATCATTTTGATGTGTTTTTGTTAGTTTGGGGGCTTTTGGGGGCTTTTGAGCAGATGCTTTCTGCTTTGTTGAACAACAGTACTCAGTTGTGGGTGTTTGTCTGTGGTGGTGTAGAAGCAGCCTTTGCATTCTGAATGTGTTTCAGGGCTAATTTATTAAAGCTAACTGAAATGTGATAGTGACTGTGCAGTAAGGTAGTCTTGAGAAGAAGTGAGTCATAGGGAGATCCCAGGTTACACTGAAAAAGGGCAATTGCATATTTTAAACTTAATAATTTTTGAGTTAGACAAGGTAAACTGGGCCTTAGTCTGGGACTGTATAGTTCCCTGTCCTTCTTTATCCTGTAGCTTCCAGTTTGGTGGAGTATTTGCAATGTCAACAGCCTAAGTATTTGGCCGGTTTAGGGCATCTCTATGTAAAGTGGCCAGTGATGAAAAATTAAATAAAGGAATGTTTAGAATCAGGCATTTATTTGAGATGTTAAGCACTTAAAAACAAAAGTTGTTCTCAGAAAACATATCAGTGAGAATTTGCACTTCCGTTTGTTGTACATTTCTTCCTTAATATATGAGGCCTCTATAATGTACATGTCAAAGATGAGTGATATCACTTGCTTGACAAAGGTGTTTGTTTTTTACAGATCAGTCTCCTAGCTCAGGTGAGTCAGCAAAATGTCTCCTCTGAGGATGAGTTCAGGTTGTCAGTTCACCAGTTGTGAACCTCAGTGCGTATTTGCCAAAGATGTAGCCTGTAAGAAGGGTGACAGTGGTCTGCTGAGTTACAGAAATGTTAGGGTGAGGGGCTGAGGAGAGACTGCAAATAATATAGTGAGTAACTCTTTCTTAATTTGGAGGGGTTTTGTACTCAGTACACCCCCCAAAACTACCTTTTTTTTTTTTTTCCTCGATGTTCTTCACATGCTTTGACAACCAAGGCTTCATTTTATGGAACAGAACTAGCTCTTAACTAGAATCCAGCAAAGGTTATTAGACCTTTAAAATCTTACTTGAAAGCTTTCATCACATAAATAAATAACCTGTAGTGCCCATATGCTCTTGCCCTCTGTGTGGTTCAAGAGCAAAAGGAGCTCTGAGACTTTGGATCAGTTCAAAGGGAAAACTACTGATGGGAACTACCAATAACCTAGGAAGAGACTGGGGATCACATACCTGTACGATTTAAGCACGTTTAAAGTGAGATTGGTTTGTTTCAGGCCAGTAGGAAAACAAAAAATCATAAAAATATGTGAAGTCTGTGCCTGGCAGCAAAGCAACTTGACTGCTGATTTCTTACCCAGCTGTGAAGCAAAATGAGGGAGTAACTTTTCCTCTTTTCACATTTGATAAAAATAGTTTTCTCAACTCTGTCCCCTGGGAAAGTGTAGCAGAATAGGTGAAAAAGTTTAGATACTGAAAGTTTTTGGCCAAATAGTTTATTTCAAATGTTTGTGTTATAAAGCCTTAAATCTTACATTGCAGTATGATAGGTAGTGCTACTTCCAGGTAATTAAATGTCAAGAGTTTCTGATGGAATTACACTCATCCAGAGAGAAGTTTTGTTGAGCAGTATTTACTTTGTAAAATATGCCCATGAAGCAATCCTTTTGTATAGTTAAAATACTTTGTACTTGCAATTGGCAGCTTATATGTGTTCAGCAGCTTCCTGATAAACAATTTTTGCTGCTAAGAATTCATTTTCTATCTGTGAGGCTCCTGGTACTCTTAGCAAAGAAGTATTTCAAATTTTGAAGTCTGTTACATATGTTTTCTTTTAAAGGGAAGTAGATCTCTTAGCCGAGGAAGGGGAGTTTCATTTTATGTTAAACAGCTTGAAAATTATCCTTTCAAAAAGCAACTTAGAGCTAGTTTCCTGTAAGGGCAAAGTGGTATTCTTTAAAGAAATAGTTGTGAGCGCTTCCAACACCATTTCAAAGCTGAAAACTGTACTCTCTCTTGTCTTTTTTAATGGTTATGGTTGACATAGATACTTCGTAAGTGTAGCATATTACCGCTATTACTGGAGCTTAAATGAGCAACTGATGAGTTGGATCTGGTTAAATACTTAACTTAGGGCAAAAGCCCTCACAGTGACTTGAAAAAACATGTCTTTTAATGATGAAGAATTCAGCTCATTGAATGCTAGTTTATACCATACTGCTGTATTTTTAATAAAAAATAACCTTTGAATCAATAAACTAGCATTTGTTTATTTCACTTGAGGTAGAAAATGGGATTAAATCTTACAATGTATGAAATCACAGTTTATTTTTGATGTGTCTCAGTGTGAATGTTCTGACAGTTTCAGAAAATTACAACAAAATCAGAGCAATTCATTCAGTTTTGGCTGTGTGAGAGTTTGAGGGTTAAATTTTGATGGCTAATGTCAGTATCTTATATTCTTAGCATAAATATATCTAACTAAATGTTACAAATGGATCTCTGAAGCATTACAAGTTCACTCTTAAGATAATGATGAGTTCTGAAGTTGTTTACAAAATGTCCTTTATACAGTTTACGAAGTGTTTTATCTCATTTGCTCTTTTGCTTAGGTATTCCAACTTGATCTTGAACTTATTTTCCCTCATGGTGGATGCCAACATTCCAGATATTGCTCTTGAACCTGACAAGACTGTAAAAAAGGTAACTGGAAATCTTTGTGTGTCATCATCTCATTATGAAATTTTCAGTCACTTTTGATGACTTTGTATCTGACCTGAACAGGCTTGCTCCTGTTCAGGAAGTTTTGATCAGTTTCCAGTATCTCTCACATTAAAGATAGGAGAGTACACCTTGAGACCACTTAGCACATGTGCCCTTAAATTCAAAATGGCTTTCTGTCATCCATGCAGTAGTGCACAGTCTGCCCTCCCACTCTGTTCCAAGGGATATTTTAGGTAAGAACAGTGTTCCCACCTTACCAAACTTTTCATAACAGAAACAGTCAGTACTGACAATATAATGGAAGGTTATTCCATCCAGTCAAGAATCCTCTAAGTTATGGATGGTTTTGTAACACCAGTCTGCTGCTAGACATAAAACCAGTCTGCTGAAGCTTTGAAACCAGTGCCAATGTGTCTTCATTGGCAAGAAATTTTTGTTTATTGTGAGAACAGAATGGTGTCCCATAATTCTAACTTGTCCCTCTACTCCATCTCGCGTCATTCTTTTCCATTTGGTGTTTGAGCAAAAGTTGACATGAAAAATACTGGATCCCTGTTGATCTAAATTTCATTATACTTACATTTTAGACGAATGTTGGCTCTTTTATAACCTGATTTATAGTGAATGGGTATCTATTTTAATTCCGCAAAAGACTTTGTGGAGTCTCTGTATCCGATGGAAATTATTAGTTCAGTGTAATTTTTATTTCAGTGATGAATTTTCACTAAAATAGGCTGTTCTTCAGTGTTTTCAATAAGCTATGAAAGCAGAGATTCAGTATCTTTAATATTTTATGTTTTAATATAATTTCCCTAAAGAAAACTAAATGGTGACTCAAATTTTTTCTTTTGCCTTCAAGAATCTGGGCATTTCTGTTTAGAGTTTCTTGGTTCCAAATTGATGGAAAGCTATGTAGCTATTCATTTTCATTTACAGGAAGGCTGAGCTAGCCACAAGTGCTGTATTTTGTGGTAAAGATGACAGCCTTCCCTTCACTTGACTGTTTTCCTGAGGAAATGACAGCTAATTCTTTTACTATATCAATATTTGAACCTCACCTCTGTCCCTAAATGCCCTAAGAATGGTAGGTTACAGACCTTCCTAACAGTATGCAACTCCTGTCTATGAATTTCAGTTTTATAAAGAAGACATGTTTGATTCTGGGTATCCACTAGAAAAATGCATGAGACAGTAAGACAGGGAAGCTCTTTTAGATTGCACAGTCTAGAAAGAGATGCACCATAAATCCTAGAAAAATTTGAAATGTACAACTACAGGTAGAGCAGGGACTAATTTGGGGGAAAATGTGTTGTTGACTGAAACAGTCATCAGGTGACCAAGCAGATGGTTTCGTTGAATTGCAGAAGTGCTGGTTCTTTCATGTTTGCATGAAATAAGTGTGAGACTTGCTGTGTATTTTAATCCTGTTCATTATCTGTTCAGTTCCCCATTGTTTCATCGTAGAATCCCAGAGTGGTTTGCATTGGAGGGACCTTGAAATTCATCTCATTCCAAGCCCCTGCCAAGGCTTCCTTCCACTAGACCACATTGCTCACGTGGCAGTGTTCATTCTTGCCTCAAATACTCTCTTGTGAGCTCTGATACTTTTATATCAAACAGAATTTCCAAGTGCTTGCTGCTAATTAGCATGCAATATCCTTGTTTCTTATTAGTATCTTGGCATTGCATTTTCTCGTGGTAACCTCTCTAAAAGTGCTGTATAAGGGTATATGTGTTCTGTAATTAATGCTAGTATGATGTCACATTCTGTAAAATACTTGTAAAGTATTGCTTTTATATAGCAATGTTTGAATATTTCAGACACTTCAAAAACTCTTCTACTCTATATAGATTTTTTGAAACAATTTTCTTGAAACAACCAGTAGTGATACAGAATTGAAAGCCCACAAGTCTTTTCTAGAACTGAGAAGGATGTTGCAGTTCACCGATGTACCATAGTTAAAAATAAAGATTATGTAAAATATGATGGTACTGTGTGCATTTGAACATCATGGAAGGATGCACAATCTAAGAGGAAGTTGTGAGAGCCATGAGTTAGATTCATGTGGTTACTTCTGAATTCCATTAGAAAGTATAAATAATTGTGCTGCCTTTGCATGGAAAGCGTAGCTTTTTATATGACAGATCACTGTTAGATCAAATGCAGCAATTAATTATTGGGATTCTTAGCTCTGACAGTAACTGCAGCTTGGTGAATTGTGACTCTTACCCTCGTGGTAGGTTCAAGGCTGTCTGTTCACAAAGGCTTTAAAATATCTTTACAGCTAGAACTGAAAAAGTAAGGCAAGTGTTTCTGACAAGGAATGCAAATTACTTTTGATTGTCTTGAGAATAAAATATCGTACTTTTCCAAGTTCTCTTAAGTTAATTTACAGTGTACTTGTTCCTCTAAAAAACGAAAGAAAACTCACAGAGTAAGGTATTGCAAAAAGGCAAATTGTTCAACTTTCCCAAGTATTGGTATTTTCTAAAAACTCTCCTTTGTTTTTCTGATTGCATAGCTGTTTCTGAAGCCTCTTAGCAGTTCAAAGTTATCCCTTGAAATATACTACCTGAATTTGTGCAAAAATAATAACGATCATATGATCCCTAAAGCTGAGGTGAGCAGAGGAGCCTTTCTTACAGTAGTTGTTGATAAATTATTTGCGGATACATACGACAATTTAGAAAGCTCACATGACAATAATTACTTTCTTTAGTCCTCAATTTTTCATTTTATTTAACAAAAAACCCACAAACAAACAAAATGGGAAAAAAAAAGAAAAAAAAACCCAATAAAAACAGACAGACAACCAAAAAAAAAAAAAACAAAAAACAACACACACACAAAACACAACAACAAAAAAACCCCCACCAGAAAACAGCTGTAAATAGGCTAGGAACAGTATCATCTTGACCGATTACATAATGACTAGGTCATTGTTGTTTGATTTTTTTTTTTTTTTTTTTAAATTATTTGGTAGAAACCTTGTTTTGGGTATTCAATACCCATTAGCCCATCTCAAATCAGTTGTAAGCTTTGTTAGTAGTAGTATGAAAAGGAACGAGGTGTCTTGCATCTCTTGGGTTGAGTGGCAAGTTAGTTCAGTCATTTAACAAGGTAATACTGTACCTTGTACAAAAATTGAATAAATGCTTTCAGCATCTCAATTGATTTTTTTTTTTCCTTAAGCCTTTAACAAAAAATCTATATATATATCAACAGACTCAAATTAGGTAAAGATCCATTTTGTACTCACCTGCAAAATTAAATTACCTTTGATGTGTGAGACAAGTCAATAGCCATTTCAACCATGGTATCACTTTCACGGAAGAGGAAGGTGGAGATTACAAATGTTTTTGTATCTGAGAAGGTATCCTGATAAATGGTGTAGGTGGAAGTTCACAGATGGCATTTTACTTGTTGATGATGCAGTACCACTCATTGTCCTCTTTGTAGAGCCCTCCTTTTGCTTTTGAGGGCTGGAGCCATGAGATTCTGGTCTTAACAGGCAGTTGAAGTCAAGTCACTGAGGTAAGTAGATAGGTTACCTGTATGTGAATTTTGAGGTTAATCAGTCAGTATACAAGTTCTGTTATTAAACTAAAAGGAGAAAGATAGTAAAAAAAAAAAAAAAAGGCTTTTTTCTTAAAGGAATGCTTACTGAATTACTGTACGTATATATTATAATGCTTATATATAATATAATATGATATGGCGTAAGGATCTTTGATAGTGGAATTTTAGTAGGTGATATCAGGTAGGCATGAATTACTCTAAATGTTATTTGTAAAGGAAGACTTTTTTTTAATGGTCCAATTGTGCTTCCTCAAAGTGAAGGTATTGCCATATTAGATGGTAGCTCAAGTCCCAGTCTAATCTTCATCTTCACAAAGAGACGTCATGTATTATCTTCACTTCCAGTAGGCAGAGAGGTGCTCCATGTTGCAGAAAGTATGTGCCTGCTGGTGAAAAAGTCAGTCAAATGTAAAATGCTGGCAAGTAAACCTGCCTTTGAAAATGAAGTGGTTTTTTGTGTTCCCACTTTCTGCTGAGGTATTAGAGCCAGAAGGAAGCTTTCCTCTTAGTAAGCACATCCTAATGTTCTAAATAAAAATAAAATTTGCCTTTACTATGTGGTAGTGATGGCTAGAGTAAAATGCATTGAAAAAGAATAAAGAATACTATTGATAGTTTCCACTTCTTGATTTCTTCTAGTCTCCTTTCATTTCCTGTGGTGTATGTAGGTGTATTATTAAGAGACATTCCATAGGTAGAGGAGTTAAGAGGGGATAGTTGAAAGTAGCAGTTTTTGGACTTTTTTAAGCTCAGACAAATAAGGAAACCAAATAAGATCATAAAGAAACTTATATAGAACATGCCCCCTTCAGTGAAGCAGTGTATGATTTGAGTTGTGATTTCATTTTTTTTCCTTTAAGAATTGCAGATTGCTATGTTAAATCGGACTTTTTTTGACAAATCTGAGTGCAGAAAGTATTCTTAAGGAATACTACTACTATCCTGAATAACGAAAGGGAAGGCTGGTTCTTCATCTTGTTTTCCAAGATATTGTCTACTATCTTGTAACATCATGACATCCCAGGGAGCTCACTGACAAAATATAATTGTATAAGCAAGCTTAAAATCTAACTGAAGGCTTGTTGTCTAGGTGGTGTTTAAAAGTTTTGAAAAGCCTTGGGAGAAATATGCATCGAATCAAGCCAAAATATGAACTGCAACTTGTGTCATGTATAACTTTGTGTAAAATAAGTATAGATTGCAGCTCTGACGTGGTTTATGTCACAGGACATCATTATGTCATCTGGACATTCTCTTCGTGTCCTCTGTGAAGATAACTGTCACATTCTTTCTGTTCAAATGAGAACAAGCTCTATGCAGAGAAAAATGGCAATGAGTACGTATTTTTCCTTGTAGCATGAATAGAAACAGAATCTCCCTATGGTTTCAACTGGAGATGTACATTCAGAAAACACCAAATGTTGACAGTAGCTTCTTACTTTCATTGTGTAACATTTGTTTTCAGAAATTAAAACAGTTCTGACATTCCCACAGCTAAAATTGGACTGACAGTGAGTGAGTCAGCATTGTCCTGAAAACACAGCTCTGTTTGAAGTTTCACAACTCTTCTTGGAGAGTGCATGGAAAAATATTTTTTCAAGCAGCTATCTGCTTGCAGGGCATATAACAAATACTCATAGCTAGATAGGCTACTGCCTTTCAGTTATAAGAAAAGCTGCTTGAACAAACCCACTTGCCTCACTCCAGTTTTAATCACTACTTTCCCCCATGGAAAAATCTTGAAAACGGAGACTACCAATTGCACAAAGTTGTCTCCATCCTCAAACCTGAAGAAATCCTCTTTACATTCTTAGCATTTAGTTTCATAGCGAAACGCCTGTCAATTTTTGACCAA
The DNA here is from genome assembly GCA_013399695.1 of Formicarius rufipectus. Classification (NCBI taxonomy): domain Eukaryota; kingdom Metazoa; phylum Chordata; class Aves; order Passeriformes; family Formicariidae; genus Formicarius; species Formicarius rufipectus. The sequence goes on along the minus strand of VXAU01004184.1, from coordinate 423,490 downwards.
GTAGCTGCAGAGCTTAAAATTAGTTGTCTTCTTGATCCTTACATCTCTTTTGTCCTCTTTATACTATTTATATGGAAAGATGTCAGTATAGTGTGTTTCATCTCATGGTTCATGACATCATCTCCTACTGCTATTCTCTGATTTAGGCTTTTCTGGGACCCTGCCGTGGCTCAAAAATGTCACAAAATGAAATTAAGTTGAAAAGTAGGAGAAGATTCTCCCCAGTCTGCCTCTCCTTTTCTATGGCCTCTGAAGTAATTGCCTTTAAATTTGCCAGTTCTCGCATATGTTTTTCAATTTTCAATAAAGTGGCTGAGCTGAAATCTTTATATTGACCTGTAAGTGCATAACTGATAATACAATGATGATATCCCCACACTCACTCTTTTTCTCCTGCCAGTGCTCTTTGTTTTTCTGTTTCCAGCACAGCTGCAGTGCTAATTGCTAATTGTTGGGCTTTTTAAAACTAGCCTGTGCTATAAATTCTTAGTAGTAATGACTAAAATCTGGAGTCAATTATGTAGCCAGTTTTGCATGAGGAAGAGGTAGACCATCACTCTTCAAATGTAGCTAATGGATTCAGCATTGTCACCTCCTAACAAAAAAAGCTTTTGATTTCTCTACAGGAAAGCCAGATGGTTTCTGTCTATCCTTCATAGCAAATTTGACCTTTAAATGAGAAAACATCAGGGACCAGTGATTCATTGGCAGACAAAGGACTCAGCAGGCATTAAAGGACAGTGTCCTAATTGCCTGAGCTGTGTTTCAGATGCCCATTGATTAAAGAAGGTTCTGCAAAGATGCTGCATTACCGGCGAGGTTATTGTGAGCGCAGGGAGCACAAATACTGGTCTCCCATTTAAGCAGGAGGTAGCTGCTGTCAGTGAAAGTAGCCCCATTCAGTTTTGACAGTGCCTTTGGATATACACAGAAAAGGCTAAAATCAAGCCATTCTGAAGAGAGGAACATCTTTCTGCAGACTGGAACACTGGAGCACCATCTGTGTTTCTAAGGCTGTGCAATCACTGATGAGGCCTCATCTCCCTTGATAAGAAAATTATCAGCATGGTTGTTTGGAAACTAGCAAGAAGAGGGAGCAGACATAATTTTTTGTTCCCTAAGTTTTTGTTCTACAGGTATAAAAGCTGAAGCAGAGGTGTGACTGGAGGTACGGAAGGAGTTTCTGAGCTAATTTGTTTCTAAGCCTGAACNTTTTTTTTTTTTTTTTCATCCAACTTACAGTGAAACTCCCACTGCTCTTTCCCCCTCCTCTGTCCTCCTCAGGATAATTGAGAGTTCAGGTCCTAGGCTGGTGAAATGGAAAAGACTCCCAAGTTGGAGCTTGACAAGCCTTTTCAGGCAGTGATGATCTGTCCCTTTTCACCTGACTGAAAATACAAGGATTTGTTAAAAGGTGGCACTTGGAAATTGTCCTATAGGAAATTTTCCAATAGAAAATCTACTTTCAAAGGAGAAATAAGCTCCTTTTTGCTTGATTAGGGTCTGTCAGTTTCACTAATTGTATTTTCTTGCTTCTCTGAGAAGGTTTAATCTTTGTAAAAGCATCATTGTCACAAAGATGATTTTGCTTTGGTGGACATTCATCTCTCCGTCCATTTGGGTAATGATGCTAAAGCTGCACACCCAGCTTTTCTCTTTCTAGGCTGCTGGTTTTTCATGTATGTTAATTCATTTCAAAATACAAAAAAGAAGCTGGAATAAACATCACAACATGAACCAAGTGGGAGAACACTCTTGGACTCCTGTTGCTTTATATTGTCCCCTCTACTTGATCATAAGTTTTTGACCAGTGTGATGAAATTCTGAGTTGGAATAGCAGCATCTTTGTGTACTGTAGCAGCTGAAACCCAGATTTTCACAGTTCAATTTAGAGATGTTCTCTCACATCTTTACTGCCTTCCCGTTTGAAAAAAAATAAAATCAGAAAATTCTACATGAGCTTGTTTAGAAACTAGTGTGTTCAAATTGAACTCTTGAAATCGAAGGCTTTTGGAATAATCTTTCAAATTAAATTGTTCATGCAAATAGAGCATCTGAATATTTTGTATAGTAAATTGTTTGCACTGCAAGCAACAGGGAAAGTATTTTACTGAAAAAGCTGCAATGTGATAAGGGTTAAGCAAAGCACTTAATGCCAGTTGGTTGCTGAGTGCTGGTACTAATTTTAAGGCAAAACACTAAAAATAATCATGAAAACACTACTCAGTACTGTTGGGTTTTTAGCTATAAATTCATCCTTGAGAGTTTAGTTATGCTTACATTCAGTATATATTATGACCCGATGGAAAAGGACAGTGAAGTTTCTCTTGAAAGCAGCTGATCTGCAATGCGCGATTCTGCATACTGGTGTGATAAATTGTATAAAACGCAAGCAGTGCTGCTAAATTGCTCAACAGTAAGTACTGGAGCAGCCACCAGTCTTCAGAATGGCTGACTTGCAATTCATCTGAAACATGAACGTGATTGAGGAAAGGGTTCTCCTATGTACATCTTCTCTGTCACCTTAAAATGCATTACTGTCCTCTTGAGTAATGATGAAAAGCATAGCTATGAGTGCTCATGAAGGATGGATTTGGATGCTGCCCTGAAGTTGATAGAAACTTTACAGAAATTCTAAAAGGTTCATCATAACCTTGAGCCTTAATTACTTCATTCTAGGTAATGTTTTAGCAGTGAGAAGATATTTTCTAGTGAAAAAGAAAATTCCTGAGTTTATTGTGATACTCACGTGTCATATTGTACAGTAGATCAAATTTGAGGACAAAGTAAAATACAAATCCATACTAATCTGCTCTTTGGTGAGAGGGAACAGGCGGTCCACTGGTTAAGGAACAAAAAGCCCAAGTGAGAATCTTGAAACTTTGCAAGGAAGTGATTTACCCTTACAAGCACTGTTCCTCATGGGGTTTGTGTATGATCTGTCAATCCTAAGCCTGTCACACCTCCAAAAATACAAAATGCCAAAAAACAGAAGGGTAAACTTGGGGAGCGTCATTCAACTGCATGAGGACACTGCCCTGCAATTATCTAAGACCTTTAACTGCAATTTTTAAGGTTAGTGTTTTCTTGAATATTTCATCTCTGCTCACCATCCTGTTTTTTGTATTTTACACAGCTCTGTGGACTTGACTTGGAGTTTTCTGTTAAGTCAGCCTCATAGAACACATTTGGTGCCTTTTTCCAAACTTTTTCCAAACTCCAATAATCATTCTAGTTCTCCTTGAAGACACTTCAAGCTAAAATAAAATCCAAGTTTATTAGCTCTTAACATTGCCCATTGTCATAGATGTTATGCTCTTCCCCTCTCAGTTGACTTTTTTGCAGGGATAATCATGGTGTGAAGTAGTGTGTCTTTTTGTTATTGTAATTTTTTTTTTCCATTTTTTTGGTCTACCTTTCTCAGTTCCCATCCTTTGTATGGTTCTGCTGCAAGTGGCGATCAGGATTTTTTTTATGTCATCATCACTTCAGCCACAAGTAATTGATACTTAAATGCTTCTCCCTCACCCTCCCCCAAATTTTCTCCTGAACTGTGTCTCATGGGCTCTTTCCCTTATAGTTTTTATTTGTCTTTTGAAAAACAAGGATTCTACCATGATAACCGACAGTAGCTTTCTTACAAGACGCTTCAGATTTAACTGAAGGATAGTAAAATTTCTGATCACTCAGTTTCATACAATCCTGCAATCTTCTTGTTATACACTCTGTTACTAAACTATCCACTGTGCAGGGGGATAGGAAGGGGACAGTTTTAATATTTCAAGTTGAATGTCAGTACCTTCATGGAGTCCACTTGCTCATTCAACCTTTTCATCCTTGAATGTTCCAAGTTCTGATGCTAAGACCTAATGATTAAAAGCAGTGTTTGTATGTGATGTGGGGTTTAAAATTGCCTTTTCTAGAAACAAAGCAGAAGTTTAGCTGGATTCAGCAGTCTATTTCTTTTCTGTTTAACAATACTAAACTAAAACAATTCACTTGATTTAAATACCAAAGTGCAAACTCTTAAGTAAATCTTCAAGTGGGATGTCTTTGATACCTTCGGGGTGGCCATCCTTCACAAGTGTGTAGAATGAGATAATAGTATAACTCATCGGAATTCCACCCCCCCAAATTTATCTATATTTTTAAAACTGTGTAAAAATTTCTTCCTACTTGACCTCCTCTGTGAGAAACTTGGCTTTTAGTGTGTATTGTTTATGTTGGAACTTGGGTATTTCAGCTAAGAACTACTGCTGGTTTTCATACAAGAACTAGAAGTCCATGTGTATCAATCTTGTTGCTGGTGTTGCAACTAAAGAGGTAATTGGTAATTTTGCCGTGTTTCTTCTCATCTAGGTTCCAGCAGTCAGTTTTAATGCAGGGCTGCAAAACTTTCATGCAAAGTTCTAATACTCAGCAGCATTTGATCGTGCTGTTAATTGCAAACTGATTTTAAAATCTAACTGGGTAAATTTCTTTGCACATATCTCACTGTACCAGTGTGTTTTGTGGAAAGTGAGTTTAATTAGTCATTAATTCCATAGAATTAAGCTGCATCTTAATATCCCTAATGGCAGGAATTCTGAGAAAGTGTTCCATGATCAAATTAGAAGATCACTGAGGTGTTTGATGACTAGAGTTGTGTAAAAGAGCGTTATCGTGAATTTTTCCTTTTTTTAAAAAAAACTGGAGTTAGCAATTTTGCTGAGTTCTCATTAACATCACCTTTTCTGTGTGCATGGAAGTAGATCTGAAAGAAATCTGTGCTGTAATTTGGGGAGGTATTTAAGCTTGTGCATAATTGCAAGCATGTGAATAGTGTATTAACTTCAATTGGGTTCTACTGTGTGCATCATTGGCAGTCTAAAAACTTCTGATGTGTCTGTGAGAGATAATAAATTTGCTTCTAGTCGTGTTTGCTGTGAAGATAAAAGTTCTATAATATTAGCCTGAAATATCTGCTAAATCTCTCCCTGGTACATGTTTCACAGGAAGTTTGAACTTTTTCAGCTTAATCCATTATTTCATTTTGATCAGACTTTCTTTTGAGAGGAAGTTGAAGAAAAGCTCAATTTATGCTTACATATCCAACATACCAGTGACACGAGTTATAATGGTACTTTGAGTGAAGTATGATCTTAGAGCTCTTTTTCAACCTTAACAATTCCATGATCTGTCTGTACTTGGCAAGCTAACTTAGGCTTTTTATTACAGCTCAGAAGGGCACTGTTTTGGAAGGGGTTGCCTTGGAAAGGAGCACAAACTTGGGGTGTTTTTGCTGTCCTAAAGAGAGTGGTTAAGTATGTGGTATCCTTGGTGCATAGAAAGCATACAAAATAGGAAGAGAAGGCAGTCTCATCTCACAAATTGAACCTTACTAAGTGCATTGTTGAAATAAATTGGCTCACATTTTTATCAATGCCTAGAAGGGTGCGTGGAAGATATCCAGGAAAGACGTGATCCTGTCTTACAGCTAGTCTTCTCAGTCACAGCAATGAAAAGGTTAAGAATCAACTTAAGTTGTTTGGTATTTGGCTTAATAAGGGAGATTTCTGATAGCTCTTTAATATTAAAATTTTTAATGGACCCTCCTGTTTGAGATAGAAATTGGACAAATTCAGAGAGCAAATAAGTCACAATTGTTAAGTAAGACAATTACTCATTGAAACAATTTACCTAGGATGTGAAACATTATGTCTTTCTAGAAAGGTGCCATAAAAGAATTTCTTGTAGATAAAGTAGAAGACAAATACTTGGTGAAAAAAGTGTTTGATACCCTTTTCCTAGGTCATTATGCAGGAGGCTGAAGTAGTTGAATATGCTTATGCTTGTGTCAAAAAGAGCCTGTGTCATTTGAGACATATCTTTATGAGAGTAAGGCTTGTTTCTAGATGGCAGCAATAAATGTCCTGCAATTCAGATTTGCTGGGCAATTTATGTATTGTGATCACCTCTACTTTGCAAGGTAATTAGTACTTTAAACTAAGGAGATAGAACTGATTAGGCAGTGCTTGAATCTAGACTTATCAAAAGAAGTTTGAAGGAGTAAAGGGATAAAACCAAGCTTAGTAGAGTTAAGATTAGATAGCCCTCTATGTTAGGCAGTGTTGCCGTCTGGATCAGTCCTGAACAGCTGCCATGGAATTAGTAGGAAGTCACTGAAAGGCATCTAATGCCCCATCATTAACATTCTTGGCTTTGCCAAGATGGAAATAGGGAAGTGTAGATGTTGCTGTGTTCTTAATTACAGTACATTTAGCTTTTAATTCGTACTCCAGTTGAAAGTACAGAACAAAATGTGTTACTGGAGCAATAAGTTATACTGTGGTGCTGTCAAAAGAAAAAACAATGTGAGGGGTAGCAGTGTCTCCAGCCATTCATGGGTGGTGGATACAATCAAAGATAATGAACTTCACACCCTCCATATAAAGGTCAGCTTTGATGCGTTGAATTTTCTCACCTCTTCCTCTGATTCTCTACTCTTAATTACTTTACAGTTTCTGAAAAGCAGTGTTACAGGTTTAGAGTGAGGAAGTGTTGCATCTTTTCAGAAATTATTGGGAGCATTCAGAGTCTTCCAAATTTTTGTTTAATATGCGAAGTTGTGTGTTTTTTTTCTTGAGTGGCATTTCATTCTTTAGTGAATTTTGAGTGTTTTCTTTTTTTGTCGTGGCATTTCAGTTCTGCTTCAACTCGTATGTTGAAGTACTTCTCTTTCTGGCCTTGAGCTTTGAAATTTCTTTTTGGGGGAATGAGATACAGGGGTCTGTTTCCAGCTTATTTAAACACTATTTTTTATAAAAGTATTTAAAATAGATCTTTTGTGTAACATAAATTTCCTACAATCTGCTGTAACTTAAAAGAGAGATTCTCTACCAGACTTTCTTAGCTGAAATCACTGTGTCTCCTACTGTATACACAGATAGAACAGTGCATGTTTTAATTGTTGAATTAATTTCAGCCATTTCCACTCCCAGGTGCAGGACAAGTTTCGTTTGGACCTGTCTGATGAAGAAGCTGTCCATTACATGCAGAGTCTAATTGATGAAAGTGTCCATGCCCTCTTCGCAGCTGTGGTGGAGCAGATACACAAGTTTGCACAGGTGAGATACCTTCTTTTCAGTTGCTGGTCCATGTGAAAGCTGAGTAATGTGAGAGGTTGTGAGTGTTTAAGCTGTAACTTCATTGTTTGTGATATTTAAGTTAATTTCCCTACAAAATAAAACTGTGTGTTATCTGTCAGCACTGGAGAACAAGCTCATAGTGTCCCTAGAAAAAATTTTTAAGCACCTTAGCAAATAGGGAAGGTCTGTCACTCGGGTCAGGGCAATTTCTGGTATCAGTCCAGGCTGAGGGATGAACAGATGAGAGCAGACCTGCTGAGAAGGACGTGCAGACTGTGCTGCATCTGGAGCACGGTGAGCATCAAGTGAGGAAGTAGATTCTGCCCTCTGCTGTGCTCTGGTGGGACCCCACCTGCAGTGCTGCCTCCAGCTCTGTGATGTCTTACTGCAAGACACTGTAAGACAGTAAAATATTTGATTCTCATGTTGAACAAAACTGTGTTCACCAAAGCATTTCTTCTTCGAATTCACAATGTGGGGTTTTTTTCTCCTCAAACTATCTGACATTTGGTTTATGTTTGACAGGGATTTAAGATACTACACTATTTGCCTTAAGTATTAAACTCACGACAAGAAATGGAATTAGGAGGAAAAATTAAATGGCTCTGTAAAGCCAGTCGTTATCCAAGGTTGTTTTTAATGGACTCTTTCTTCAAAAGGCTGATCAGATTCTGATATAAACTGAGCAGAACTGTTTGTATGGCTATCTATTTTGCTATAAAGATCTTCTTACGTTTTCTTCGAACTTAGTTTTTATTTTGAAGAATTGCACTATATATTGCACAATATGAAGCAAAAATGTCATTTCCATGTACATATGTATTTAATTAAGGTGATCTTTTGTGTGATGTGAAACAAGGAAATGTAATTGTATGAAAATAATGCACAAATTGTTGTCATTCACTGTTACTTTGGTCTTAGGATGGAGGACAACAATTTCATAACACTAAGTGAGAAATGCCTTTTATGTACCTTGGGGCTTAAATAAAATGCCATTACAGAGATTCAAGATCAGAATTTTAAGTGCCTCCAATATGTGTGTAGGCCTTTGTTTTAATCATGTACAGTCACATTTTTAGGACATGGCTTTTTACTTCATTGGCTTTAGGTGACTGCCAGACTCTCACAGATAATTGTTACTGTATTTTTGAAGCTGTATTATTAAGTCAGAGTTAACAGGTTTGATTTAGATGACCTTTACTTTTTCCATTCAGACTTGCTATTGCTTGATTTTTCAACACTCACCACTGCTTTTAAAATCTCAGAACAGGTTTGTTCAGGATATTTAAAAATTCTCAAGAATGTTACCCCAGGCTTCTATGGGACAGGGTTTGGAGCAGCCTTGTCCAGTGGAAGGTGTCCCTGCCCATGGCAGGGTTGGAACTAGTTGATCTTTAAGGTCCATTCCAACCTAGACCATTCTGTGAGTCTGTCTCCCAGGAGTGATGTTAACAAGCAATGAGTTAATACATACAGCAGCATCTTCCATTTATATTTTTGGGAGTTGAAAAGCAACCTCATGGTGCATATTAGGCTTCAGATGCCAGATAAGCAGATGTGACAGCCAGTGACGTAGGCCTAATCCAGTTACCTCATTTCGGGGGTTTCACCTTTCCAGCTGGCCCATGATGAACTCCAGCAGAGGGTCTTTGGGGCAGTGTTTCCTGAGGCACTGAACTCTCCTTGTGCTGCAGTTGGCAACATGTGTGCTTTCAGCTTTCCTTTCTACTTTTGGCATCTGGTGCCTAGAATGGAAACAGTAGTGTGTTTTCTAAGTGCTTAAGGCATCTCTTGACTCCATGTGATGTAGGATTCTTCTGCTAGTTTTGGAGTTCCAGTTATTGTCTTTATTCATGCTGTGAAAACAGTTACACTTGCAGCGTTCCCCCTGCAAAGATACTGGCTGCTTGCAAGTGTGAGGACGATGCAAAAAGAATAGTCACACATTAATCGGCAGCTGGCAAGTCAAGAATCTGAGCTCTATTCATGTATTTTTGTAAAAATACAAAAAAACCCCAACATTAAGTGTCTATTCCCTTTATATTACAAGTGAAATAGGATGCTTTTTAGTGATATTTAGTACTTCATTAGTCAAAACTATTACCTTTCCTTTTTGTCTGAGACGGTCTTCAGAATATGCTGCTGTAGTCTTCATGGAGTCTCTAAATCATTAAACAAATGAACAATTAATGGGTCATTGAATTGCTGTAAAGGGGTCGTCTCACACAATGGCCAATTGAAGCTTTCAATTTGTTCATTTATAGCTCTCCATTGAATTGGCAGTAATCTCTGCTCTTAATAGTATAAGCTACCTGAAAAAAAACCCCAACACTACACAATTGTTTTAAGTGCAAACAGCACTAATGCCACACAATATTTAATTTGAAATACTCTTCAACACTTTTTTTTGTTTATCAATAGTTATTCTTTTACTGCCTCCAGAATAGGCCAACAAGGAATCTGTTCAGTGTAATGCAGCTCTTAAGAGCTTTTTAATACGGTTGGTTATTACAGTAACCATGGTGTCTCAGTATTCTGTATGTCACTCTGTAGTAAGTAAAGCTCTTGGATAAAATATTCAGGATGTTTTGAAATCAGCTGAGTATTGTTCTTTTGTAACAATATTGTAAATTGAGTTCAGTTTATACACTGTGTTACGAAGCCTTTAGTTTCTAATGTATCTCTAATCTGTTATTTTATCAGCTACTTTACAGACCTTTTTATGCACTGCATGTCTCCCTAACAGTTATCAAAAAAGCATTGTCTCACAAGTAAATCAATATAACATTTAGAATAAGCTAATGGTGTTGTACAGTAGTGTTCAAGAGGAGGAAAAAGTGAATACTAATTTTAGTCAATACTAATGGAGACTGGATAGCCATTTCTCCTGGAGAGTAATTTTCATTTAGCAGCATTATTTATTTCTGCAGAGGAAGGATAAAATTTCCAGCTGAAGTGTCTTATTTCACTTTTTATTTGCCTTGTAAATTTAAAAATTAAGTCAGTTGCGTTTAGTGCTGATTCTAAGCAGTGATTAGAAAAGTGAAAGTTTGTGGGATAGGAAATGTCCCACCTCAAGTGTAGCTGTTTAGTTTTGGGGTTTTATTAATGCTTGGTTGCTGTCTGCTTAGGAGCAAACTCAGTTACTAAGTTGTGGAAGTTGCATAACTTAAGAATATCCCCAGTCCCAGTGCTGCTTTATCCCGGAATGCAGGGACCACAGGACAGGGCTTCTGTTTCACTTCCTGTTGGACCCCAAAATAAAATAGGGAACACCTACCTTGAGGATTGTGTGGATTAACTGAAATCATTTACCAGGGGGCAGATAGAGTTGGTTTCCGTGCTTTTTTTTCTCTTAAAGGGTTGTGAAAATCACCTGCCTGTAAGCATTTCACCATGTTTTTAAACACAGAATTCAGTTTGCTCTTAACATTTGTTCGAGATTAAACCAAGTTGAATAAACTCTGTGCTATGTATTTTTTCTTTTCATTTAGTATTGGAGAAAATAAGGCTTTTACCTCCTCGTGCTGCAAACAAACAAATGCTCAAGAAAGAGGCTTTCTCAGCCCTTGTGGACTTCACCAAGCAGTTTTGGAAGGCAAAAGCTGCAGATTTAGGAACACAGAAAACTGAGAACTCAGAAGATAGAGCAGCTTTTTGATCCTCTGTTCATGAAAGGTTTAAAACCAACCATTTTTTAAAGGAAACTGATTGTTTATACCATCTTCAGGAACTCAAAGGTTGAACTAAGCAACTTCCTCTGAAGCCAAAGATAACTGGAAGAGGCTAGATTTGATGGTGAATTCTTGTACCTGTTAATATATTTTCATATTCAAAATACAAGTATGTACAAAGTTACAGAAGTGAGGCTCCAGTTCCTCGGTGCATCAAGAACCCCACGGAACGATGGCAGTCTCATCTCATCCTTTCCCACCAACATGTTTCCTCGACTAAGTTTTAAATGTAATTCATATGATCCTTTATTTTCCACCTCGGGCAATGTTACCATTTAGAAAGGACAATCATTTCTTGCCTGCTTACAAAAATGCTTTTAAGTGTTGGTGAGTTACCCAGCCATAGGCAGCCAATTAAATCACCACTAACAGGCTCAGCAGCCGGAATGCACAGTGAGTGAGCGGTTCGGTATTTCGTGCTTTAACGCTGACTGTTTTCTGTACAGTGATTATATATTCTTCACTCTAATAAAATGTTTGTTGTTGCAGTCTTGAGTGTTCCGTTTTGTCTTTTTAATCTTACCTGCTGAGATGTGGCATACTGGAGGATTATGTTTATAACTCTCAGCTTTTTGCAAGGATTTTCACTTCTCGGTTCGCTTGACGGTGAAATAAGGCCACTTTTGAAATGACTTGTGTGCCACATGTTGAGTTTATAATGAATCTGTTTTGTATGATCAACAATGTAATTAGCTCTTCATAAATGTGTGGCTCACATCAAAGGGTGTCTTTATATTCCTGTATTTTTCTTATACAACAATTTAAGCCAGGAAGAAATGCTTCCCAGTTAAAAAGATAAGAGGGGCTGGTTTGAATCTGGGTCTCGCTGATATTTGTGAGTCAGTCTTGTTTTATGCTGTTGCCATTCTTTTCATCAGTACATGTCACTTAGAGTCTGCATTGCCCTAGTTACTAGTACTGCTTGTGTTAGCTGGGAACACACAGAGTGTGCCACAGAGGAGTCACACTGGTACCTTTTACCTTTACCTGGCTCTTCTTTGTAGGAAGACCAATTACCTTTATTGTGCAGGTTTTTCTTTTGATCTTGCTTCACCTAGCAGATTTATATACGTCTCTGCTGCCTCTTGTTTCACATGAACTCATTCCACACAGTTCTTTGTGGTGTCTTCCAAGTATAATTCTGAGAGCTTGAACTTTACAGACATTCAGAAAATTCTGGGGGGAAAAAAAAAAAGTTCTGGGGTTTTTTTGTTTGTTTGTTTTGTTTTGTTTTGAAGGTGAATCCTCTGTAGTCACACAACTTTTGATCCCTATGAAGTAGCCACACTATTTGACTTGAATTCTTGTGTCCTAACCTCCAACCCTTTCAACTGTGTATATTATAGGACTTTTCCTCCCATTTTTCTTGAAGAAAACTTTCTGTTCCTTGTGCTGCAGGCTAATTATGAAACATAGCCTTGAGCCTGTGACCAGTTGACCAGGCAGGCCAAGATTGTCTCCTTACTAAAACCTAAGACACAATCAACTTAATCGTACAGCACATTTCACTTTGCAGAGAGGTTTATAAAATGTTAAATATTAACTTCTACAAACACATAAAGAATTAGTACATAATTGTTCAATATGATTTGTGTTTTAAAATTAATTAACCTGTTCATAGGTTGGACTATGCAATAGCCTGTTAAAGCAGTACACTAAGTCAGTTAAAAATGTTGGTATGTGGACCCGAATGGAGTCTGAGGATGGTAGGGCAGGCTTAGGAAGACCGTGACTTCACTGTAGGTCACTGACCACTTCATAAAAGTATAACATACAAGGCATATAATGTACTAGATGTAAATAAATATATACATTATGCCTTCTAATACAAACTATTATTGAAAATTCACACATCAGTGGGTTTTTTAATAGTCATATACACAGGTCTGATTTTTTTATCCTGTAAAAATTTGATGACTTTTGGCACCTCATGCGGCACCATTTATTTACAGTAAACCAGGAAAAGAATACAAACAAGCAGGGGCACTTTAGGAAATAAGTTACTTTGTTTTAAATTAAAGGGGTTTAGGTGTGTTAGTCTAAAGCTTTGACTTGCTGGAGTAAATATGTGTATTAGGTTATCTATTATAACTCAATACCTCTGTATAATAGCATGAGTATATTAAGTGTCTGTTGTCTCTGATAACTTCTGAATCCCTTGAATAACTACTGCAGATCTTGTCTTTAGCAGAGAAGTCTTAAAGCTGAAATGTATGTTTCACAAGGGTAGATTCCTAGTCTTCAGGGGAATGTTAGGCAGGAGAGTCACCCTGCATCTTTATTTGTGGGGGTGCACACTCAAACATGAAATTTTGGATAAAGCGAGGCAGTGAGCTCCCTCGTGTGTATCAGAGCATGATGCAGTATTTGGTAGGAAACCAGGCTGTAGCTGTACCAGTTGTGTCACACAATAACTTGTCAAAAATCATCCTGTGCAGTGTATCCAGAAAGCATTACAGAGAAGGAGAAGCAGAACAGTCAGTAGTTGTGCCATGGGCTTGTTTTGCCAGGCAGTTTTATTTTATATAACTAGAGATAAAAAGTACAGTAAAGCTAGCTTGTAGGTGCTTGCCTTTCAACATCTCTTATTTTCATCCTGATTTTACTTTCTTCTGCAATCTCCGGTCATCTTTCTCTGGGACTGAGGGTGGGAGAAGCAAAAGAAATAATTTCATCCCAGTGTATACACTGGCACTGGTTGTTTTTGACTGCCAGTGCATCCAGAGCAGAAAGTGCCACAGTCAGCTTTTGGGAATGAAGAAGCAATAATTGCCAAAGTAGTATTTTTGGGGAGAGTGGGGCACGGGACTGAGATGCCGATGGATTGGGTCTTTGCTTTAATGTAAAAGGCATGTATCCTTTTGGCAAGAAATGTTCATGTTCTTCTAGACAGTTGCCTGGCTTTGCTGTTCCTGTGTGCAATCTGAAATGTAAAGCACTTTGAAAGGCTTTAGAGGTATAACGGCTTTGGAAAAGGGAAGGAGGAACAGAGAGTGGGAGTCTTAACACCTCCTCTCCGAGTGGGGATAACAGAAAGAGAGGAAGTTAAGTGGCCTGCCTTTTAAACACAGCAGAGGTCTTACTCACAAGACCTGGTATTCATCAGCAGATGGTAAAATACTGTGCTTATTATGAAGTATCTGAAGTGCCTGCATTTAAGGAGTCTTAAGGGAGTCATTGAAAGCAGATTGCAGGTGGATTGTGTTAAAATAGATTTTTGTAACGTCTTCAGCTGATGTGATGATTCTTTGCAATAGTGAAGCTGTTCAGTGTGTGATATTGGTGTCCTCCTGTCCTTCCATGATTTAGATTGGACCCTGCCAGGGGGAAAGAAATTTCACTTTGGAGGATAAAATGCCCCACCTCACTTGTTTCCAGCATATTGAAGTGGTTCAGCTACATGGGTTCAAGCCTGAAACAGCAAGAATACTGCTTGGGGAGGAATTCATAGCTGACTACACACAGGCATTAATCAGTGAAGCTGTGTGTGGGACTATCCTTTCTCTAGGGGATTAAACTAAACCCCAGAGAGGTACTTAAATTCCAGATAAAACCTCTCCATAATTAGAAACTGTGCAAAATTTAGCAGAGCCACTTTGAATTTCTTCCCTTGACAGAAGAGTGTTTGTCCTAATTTTTTCCCTGATACCTTTGGTCAGTGGTGAGGGATCTGACAGTGGCAGTTTTACAGCTGAGGATCAGCATTCACAACCTGCACTGCACAGAAAACCATGTGAAGCCAGTGTGGGGACTTTGGGGAGCTCTGGAGTCTTGAATCATGAATTCTTCCATGGTTGAGCCATTCCAATTGGTCCAGTGACAGTCAGATAATACCACTTCCCCTCATCGTAGGTGCTTAGGTATTGTTCGGAATACGTAATAGGTGCATCATACTGATCCACATTTCACAGCATCAAACTGCTTTGTCCTTGATCTATAAAATGGGAAGGTATTTTGCCACAGTCCTTTATTTTCAGTGTATCTTTCTCTGGGAATCTGATTGTAAAGTTAATTGTAGCCAAAGGCTTTACCTTCTCGTGTCGGTTTAATGTAACATCTTGCTCTGATTAGAGACTGAAAAACCCACACTACAAACGAAAAACGCCTTTTTTTAAGTAAGTTTATTTTCTTGCACAGAGATAAAAATCCGCCTTTCTAGCAGAGAAGATGGAAGGTAATTAGGTAAAAGCTTTGCTTGTAACAAACCATTCACAAATTACTTCCCTTTGAACCTTAAGTGGAGTAACTTAAGTTCCATGTCTGCATCTTGTCTCTCTGGTGGGGTAGTGCCCTGTGATGGGGCACTGTATCTCCAGGGCAGGGTCAGAGCTTCTTTTCTCACCAGAGCTTTATTTATTAGTAAATATTGGATTGGGGTTTTTTTTCCCCATATCTGAGGATGTCAGCTGTACTCATTCAGTGCAGTTAGCTGTCTGTCACTTTTCTAATGCTGTGTTGACATCAACTGACATACAAATGAGAGATTTCTGACAAAAGCACAGTTACTCTGATAGCACTGTGTGTTCCCTGAAGTAGGCACCTTCTATTCAGCTTGAACTTGGATTTTTTTCTCATCTGATGATGTGGTGACAAACTCAGGTGCTGAGTTTTCTGTCCCAGTGGAGGTGAACTGGTGATGGTTAATGATGTTGTGGTTATCTGAGTCCTCAAGGGTGAGTGAGGACAGCAGCTTGTGTGTCTTGAAGCTCTTTCTTTAAAGGAGTGAGTCAGTTGAGGTCTCTGATCAGGTTCTGCCAAGGCTGCATTACACTGGAAGCTAATTCAGCTTCTTTTCCAAGGGAAAGCGCATCAATAAACCCTGGGATAGTGAATGAAATCTTAATAGTGATGTACATGGCAGAGCCCTGGCTATCATAAGAGCTGTACTTGCTGAAATCATGGACATGGGAAAAGGTGTGGTTGTGCAGGTCAGAGGTGTTTTGTGTAGTTAGTCCGCAGACTTTAGTAAAACCTGTAGGTGATATCTTAAGGATATTGGTCCATATTGCACCTATCTTTTCCAAGTTGCAAACAACAAGCCAGTAGCAAGGTACTGTGGCATCTTACTCTGCAAGTGAGGAGACAACTGGTCTTAGCTCCTGTTCTGCTTCTAACTTGACAGATGCTATTTTGGAAACAAGAACTGAGAGGCTCTGTGTTACAATGATGGCTGTGGCTTTCCTTGCCCATTGTCCGTGAAGATTTTTCACTTTTTTCAACTTCCATTTCCCTTCCAGCTCTGTAAACTCAGTGGTGCAGGACCCATTTTTAACTTGTCTCACACAAGAAGTACCATAGCTTTGGGCTTAACTTCAGATGGACCTGGGAAGTGCCATTATAACTTGCCAAACAGCAGTGTGTTTGAATTGCATTTTGCATTCAGACTCGGTTCACTGGTTTGTATTTGCTCCATATCTTAGAGCTCAAAAGTGCCTGCAGAAATGTACTTGCTGGAACCCTGTTCCTGTCAAACAGTATTCTGGCTGTTCTCTCTGTCCTTCTGTCTTAGAAAGCTGTAGTAAAAATAGGGAAAATGAAAATGTTGTGCTTTAATTAATCCTAAAATTCTGTACATGCACAAATAAAGCTTAACTGAAATACAGCAGTTTTCATCTTAGGCAAGTAATAGCCCCAAGACTTATTTGTCAGGTCTTTTTATCAGGGTTCATGTTTTCTGCATCCATGTTGTTCAGCTTAGTGGGTACCTGATTCTATTTTAATATGCTGCAACACATATATTATTTTATTTAATTAAGAGATTCAGCCAGAAGGACAGCTGACAGCTATGTGGGTTTCTTCTATTTTAACACCACGTGGATTATAAATGGGTGTGTTCAAGAAAAAATGAGAATTACTAGTTCCAAGGATTATTTTCTCATTTACAGTTTGAGATACATAGTAAACAAGAAGAGCAACTCATTTCAGACTTGGAAATCACCATAAATTACAACACCCATACCTCAGTCTTACATCTCCATTATGTATGTGCACCAAAGGCTTACTTAGCATATGCTTTTCCACTATGTCATTATTTGGTTGTCCATGGTATATATCCCTGGTCATGTACCTACTGATGCTCCTCAGTAGTTTTGATGCTGAGCCTTTTGTTCAGCCATAAAGGTTGCTGGTTTTGTTACTTAATGTTTTGCATACGAAGTTGTATTGCACTTTGCCATTTTTCAGCCATGGGGTTGGTACTGGTGAAAAGGCAAGCACAGGTGTGTTGGTAAGGTTACCAGCTATCCTAGTTTTTGTAACTGCAGTGTCCGTCTTGGACTAGAATATCTCTGAAGGTGCTGTCACTTCTTGATACTCAACTTCAGTCTACACAGTGTACTGTACTATAATATGAGAGCAGGAAGAAGGAATGCAGCTGTTGCCACACAGACAGATTTGGGGCAATTACTCTACTTTAACTGTGCCTGATTAAAGCTGCCAGCTGTATATGTGCTCTTATCCTACAGATGACAGTATCTAGAGGATCCATTTCAGTTCTTCATTGTCTTTGGCAATCCCTTGCTATTTGTCTTGCCATGCAAGCAGGTAAGGATCATCAGCCCAAGGTTTACATTGTAATAGCTGTATCACAGATTAGGATTTCTAAAGGAAGTTTGTTCAAGGTAGGTCCTCAATCTCACCAGCATTCCTCCTGGACTCTACTGCTCTAGAGGAGCAGCAGTGACCTGTGTCTTCCATGTTGTATTTTCCACAGAGGTCTTTGCTACCCCAGGCCATTGCAAATGTCTCTGTGTCTAGTTTTAGCCACGTGGAATCAAGGTCTGTGTGCCTACTATAGGACAAGCTGGTTCTGAAATTACTAAATTCCACTGACTGTACTGCATAACTTTCCATGGACGATGCTGGGAACTTGATGTAGGTATTTATGTGAAGCTGAAATATGCACAGGACAGTTCTGTTTTCTAGTACTGGCATGTTCCATGCAAAGACCAAACAGAGGGCATCACTAACTGTATGTCCTGGTCATGGAGGTTTGGGTAATTTTAAGGGAGTCTGAGTTTCAAGGCACTAAACCATCTCCATCTCTAAGAGGAGGTCATAGCCATGGGCATGCAGACAGGTTACTCATTGAACAGTGGAATTCACTGGGGTATGTGTGTTAAGTGAGCATCCAAATCACATTTAGACTTTCATTTGTGTGATGGTATAGTCAACACACTTGTCTTCTCAGAGGAGTCAGGTACAGGATTAGCCCTGCATAGCCTAGTGGAAGGACTAATCCTATCACATTTTCATCTAGTTGGTTATCTTGAAAAAATCTTCTGTTTTCACGAGCCAAGCTTCAGCAGAAGTCCAGAGTTTCACATTCAGTAAAGTGTTAGGAGAACACCCCCATCACTGATTGCCAAGATACTTTTCCTGCTCTGCACTGGAGAAGCCTCACCTTGAATCTTGTGGCAGTTTTGGACACCTCAGTATAGGGAAGACTTTAAGCCATTAGAGAATGTCCAAAATGGGGCAATGAAGGTGGTGAAGGACCTGGAGGGGAACTATGTGAGGACACTGAGGGCACTTGATGTGTTCAGCTGGAGAAGAAGAGGTTGAGGGGAGACCTCATTGCAGGTTGAACTTCCTTGTGAGGGGCAGAGGAGGAGCAGGCACTGATCTCTGCTCTGTGGGACCAGGAACAGCACCCAAGGAATGGCCTGGGGCTGTGTTAAGGCAGTGTTAGGTTGAATATTAGAAAGAGGTTCTTCCTCCAGAAGGTGGTGGGCACTGAACAGGCCCCCCAGGGCAGTGGGCACAGCACCAAGGCTGCCAGAGCTCCAGGAGTGTTTGGATGATGCTCTGAGGCACAGGATGTGACTTTTGGGGATGATTCTGTGCTGGGCTGAGGGTTGGACTTACTGATCCTTGTGAATCCCGTCCGACTCAGCATATTCTGTGATTCTGTGAAATGCCCATGAGTGGAGCTCTGAGCAACCTGGTCTAGTGGAAGATGGCCCTGCCCCTGGCAGGGCTTTGGAACAAGGTGGTTTCTTACATCCCAACTCATACTGTGATTCTGTGATAAATAGAATGAGAAGCCTCCCACAAAACCATGGAAGGTTGGGGGGTCCCAAGAAGACAGGCTGCTCTTCCCTAAATTTATCAGTGGATAATGTTGCAGCAGAGAGCAGCACATTTTAGAAACGCTGTCTTCTCAGAAGCTGGTGTGGAATCATGTGTATTTCACACAGCTAGGCACATCAACCAAGCTTAAATCACGGAGTAGATAATTACATCGCCCCAGGAAATCAACTGGCTGTTCTGTTTATGCCCCTCTTTGGGCTCTGAATCTTCACATAGCATCCAATTGCCATGGCAGCAAGGCTTCAGATGTGTTTGTTCTGATGTCTCTTATTTACCTGCTTTCAGGTGTTTTGTGAAGCTTAAAATAATAAGTGTGTTCAGTCCCTGGTAGTGGTAGTGGTAGTGGAAAGATGCCAGGCGAGGCATAAATTACTAATTTTTCTAAGGTAGAGATTTGCATGAATTATCTGATATTACACATGAATTTCTACTCATACTGCAGGTTTTGAATGTCTCTTGATGATTTCATCAACTATTCCCTTCTTATTTTGTTTAATTCCATAAAATCCAACATGACTGAGCATGGGAATGAAACTACTTTTCTTTTTTTTTTTCTTTCTTTTTAATATCTTTATTTATTATCAATAATTAAAGAAAGGAGCTTTACTTGAATTGGAAATCATTACAGTGAATTTCTGTTGGTATAATAAATGACAGACTTGATCCCAGTGCTCCATAGATATCAAGCCAGCCATTTGCTATTTCACATGTATGAAGAGTTTTTCCAGTCCCCTTTAAATCCTATATAAAGGCACGAGGGATCCAAGTGGTTCTTATTTCATCTGTTGCATCCATCTGTGTTGTCTTCTCTTGACCTTTTAAATTTGCNGGGCGGGGCCAGAGTGGGAGGGTGGGGAAAGATGGTTTTGTTTTCTAAAACAAAGAACTGCCAAGTATTGCTTTTTAACCAAACTCTATAAGCGCCCAGTAAAATTCTTTAAGCCAGCTTGCCGCATGCATCAAATGACTTCTGGTGGAGAAGAAAACATGTAATGTATTCAAAGAACTTACAGTTGCATAGGATAGAGCTAGAAAGAAATGTCTCGCCCAAAACTTGAGTCAGAAACATGTTGTTGTCAAGGTGGCAGTGATGCATTCCTGTGACATTCTGACCCCGCGCCAAGAGGCCGTGTGTTGGATTGCAAACAAAATCATAGAATGATAGAATAGTTTGGATTTAAATGGATCTTTCAANTTTATTTATTATCAATAATTAAAGAAAGGAGCTTTACTTGAATTGGAAATCATTACAGTGAATTTCTGTTGGTATAATAAATGACAGACTTGATCCCAGTGCTCCATAGATATCAAGCCAGCCATTTGCTATTTCACATGTATGAAGAGTTTTTCCAGTCCCCTTTAAATCCTATATAAAGGCACGAGGGATCCAAGTGGTTCTTATTTCATCTGTTGCATCCATCTGTGTTGTCTTCTCTTGACCTTTTAAATTTGCAAGCTCTTCTGAGCAAGGACCATATCATTACGCAGTTATTATTACCAAAGATCTGGAATCAATGAGCATTCCTATGATATAAATAATTATGGAAAAAACCAGCAGTCCAAGCCCAAATGACAAGACATATGTAAATAACAAAGCTAGATCTTGATAGCTAAATTGACTGTAAAGTGAGAAAGAACAGAAGATAGCGGCATAGAAGACAGGAGAAACCCTCTGAAGAAAATATATACACACACATTTNTCATAGAATGATAGAATAGTTTGGATTTAAATGGATCTTTCAAGATCACCTCATTCCAATCCCCTGCCATGGCCAAGGAACCCTTCCACTATTGCAGGTTGCTCCAAGCCATGACCAGTCTGGCCTTGGACACTTCCAGGGATGGGGCAGCTGCAGCTTTTCTGGGCAACCTGTGCCAGGGCCTCACCACCCTTACTGTAACAAAGTTCATTCCAATATCTAGTTTTAAATGACCCTCTTTTACTTTATAAGGCATTATCCTTTGTCCTATTCCTACAGGCCTATGTAAAGGTGTGTCTCCATCTTTCATATAAGCACTCTACCTTGTGAAAGTCTGCAATAATTCACAGTGGATCCTTCTCCAGGGTGAACAAACTCAACTCTCCCAGCTTGTCTCCAGCCCTCTGATTATAAAATAGTTGTGCCTTTGGCCTGCAGGGAATTTTAACTGCTTCCCACCCTTTTGGAATGAAATTTGAAAATACTCCAAGTCCTAGCGCTGGCTTTGAAAAACATAGAAGTAGGTAGAGTGGGTAGTGAAGTCAAGGGTGTTCTTCCATGTTTGCTTCTCTGTTTCACAACCCAAAAGTCTTCAACCCTTGAACTGCTTACCTTATGTGTGACTAAAATAGCACCCACAGTGTTGACAGAGGTATCTGAATTCTTCTGTCACTGCACAGACTAGGCTGTGAGTGTTGAAGGCATACCCATATGCTGCTCTGTATCAATCTCAAAAATCACTTGTAGTAGCAATGTATTGCTTCAGTATTTCATCTTTACTCACACATTTCCATTTTTATCCTTCTCTTTATATTTCCTTCTCCCCTTCTTTCATTTTTCTGTTTTGTTCTAGGAAAATAATTTAAAGGGAGCAAAAAAGCTAATGCAAAATAAATTACTTTCCAAGTTTTTAAGAATGCAAAGTCTGAAGGATGAATAGGGGGAAGCACTTGAAAGTAGTAGTAGTGGTAGTAGTATAAACAACAACAACAATAATAATAATTATTATCAATAATAATAGTAATACCACTACTATAAGGAAAAACTGATATTACACAACTCACCCTGTTAAAATGCTTATTCAGAAAAGAGATCTCAGAGTTCTAATACTCCAAATATTTTTATGACAGCATTTGTTCATGCTCAGTAGCAAAGAACAGTGGAACAATAGGATTTGTTAGAACAGGAATAGAGAATGTACAAAAAACATCCTCATGCTGCTGCCTGTGTGCATCCACACACTGAATGCGAGCAAAGCTATGGATGTCCCATTCCAAAATAGATATGTTGGGCCTAAAGAATGGTAAGATGAGTAAAAAGCATAAACAAGGGAAGAAAATGCCTTCTAACACAGGACCAGTAGCTAGACCAGGAAGCTTCAATCTAGGAAAGAGGAGGATGAAAAAGAGTGTGATAGAGGTCTTTAAAATCTGCAGTATTGTGTCTAGTACAAGACAAAACTTTACTGAAGCAAGTCTAGCAAGAGAACACAAAGATAATTAAGGAATTGGTCCATCTTTCCTGTAAGGAGAGGCTGAGAGAGCTGGGACTGTTCACCCTGGAGACGACCCATGTTGTTTTATCCCTGTGTATAGGAATAAAGAGGAATAAAGTGGGAAGGAATAAAGAGGAGTGCCAGACCCCTCTCAGTAGTGCTCCATAACAGGAGCACTGTGAGGGTGGTCAGATTTGGGAACAGGTTGCCCAGAGAAGTGTTGAATTCTCCATCAGTGTAGATGCACCAAACTCAGATGAAGAACACCAGCTCCAGGTGACCTTGCTTGAGCAGAAGGGTTGGACGAGGTGGTCCCAAGAGACCCCTTCTATCCTGAGCTATTCTGTGAAAATTCTGAGTCATACAGGAACAAAAAAAGTGAACAAGGAATTATTGTGGGTTTTTTTCTCTTTCTTAGTGAACAGATGGTGTCAAAAAGAAATTAGCAAGAGAAATGTTGGAAACAAAAAGAAGAGCTCTTTACACAGTGCATAATTGAACTGTGGAGCTCCTTATCATAGTGTTTTGTGGATGCTAAATAGCAATTAGATAAATGTATGGAAGAAACATTCATCAAGGTCAGTCAAATATAGTATTACCCATAGTTCTTGAATTTTCTGAACCTTCAAGTAATTGGAAACTGAGAGAATAAACAGAAAAATGTTAATATATTCTTACCAATATAGTCTTACACTTCTCATCACTCTTGTTCTGGCTCTTGCTACTTGTCACAGCTGAGGACGTGACATGATACAGCTGGTCCTATGTTTAGGAATATAATGCACGGGCACTTTGTGATCTATTCCACTGCAAATGCTCTGTTAAAAAAAAATAATGAATGTAAGAAATAGGTGTCTGCCTTAGAAGAAGACATGCCCTGAGAAATTATTTGCATAGAGGTCAGATTTGTTGAGCAAGAAAATTCCATTCTCATATCTGCTTTTGAGGAGTGCTGCATTTTAAGGTCATTTTTTAATTAAAATAATACTAAAAAGTATATTTAAGATATAATTCTATACTGAAAACTAATCAAACACAAGTCAATATTTATCATGATTTTCAGAGGTTTAGTGTACTACTAAAGTATACAAGTATAAAGTATACATAAATATAAAGTATAAAATTACTTAAATAACAGTGCAAATGGAATTAGGAAATCTGTGACTTCTGCAAAACACAAGAGTATATTAGGAGACTAGGAAATTTCCTTTTTTAAAAAAAAAAAAAGCAAATAGTACAGTTTTATGGAAATCAGAAGCATATGCTGAAAAAATGTTTTAGCATAATTAATTCTTAGGCAAAATAGCAAAGAACTTGATTTGCACAAGCCAGAAAACTGGCAATCTCTGTAATGGATAAAATGGAGAAAATTGAACCCTGGGGGTTATTTTTAGTTTTGATTATGACCAATCAAGCAAATAAAAAAAAAAAAAAAGCTATACTATTGACTTATAGTGTAAGGAAGGAAAATTCTGGAGAAGAGTTTTCATACTTCCTTTTTGGCTGAAGACCTGTGTGCTCAGTCAAAGAAGAAAGAACAAATGGAAACAAGAAGATTTTGTGCAAAGAATCTGTACAAGGTTGAAAATGTTGAAAATTTAGACAGCACTGGGGATTAATTGAAGTCTGAGCAAGAAAGTTCTCTCTTGAAGATGAGAGCAGCAGAAGCTGCCTTTGAACTGATGTCAGTGGGACACTGTGATTAAACACATCTTGTTTTTAAAGCACTGCTGGTCCCTGTGGAGCAGTGATTAGGAACTCAGATCAATTATATGTCGGTATTGGTTTAAGACTGCCTTTTTTCCTGCACTGCAAGCCTTTGGAATGAGATGGTAAAAAGGATAAACTCCAGGTAACTAACCTGGGAAGGCTGTTAGTTTTGTTTGGGTATCACATCTATTCCTTCCTCTAAGTTAATTTGGGATAATTCAGGTTTCCCCCCCTCTTTTTCTTTATCTCCACATCTACCCTGGGTGAGTAGTAACCTGCTGTGGCTGGCACCTGAGCCTTATGCATGCTGTGTCTTCAAGCTGTTATGAGGTTCACCTGGAGAGCTGAACACAGCTACAACTGTTCTCAGTACCTTTGTCTGTGGTTTGGTTGCTTTGATAGTATTTTTCCATCATGTGTGATGACATTTAAAGAATATTTAAAGCACTGGACACAAAAGGGATATGAAACAGTGCTGGAAACAGGACAAAAAATGCCTTTATTTAAGTATTAAGATCTTAGGGAAATACAAAGGAGGAACCTGAGTGCTTAAAACAGCTTCTAAGCAGAATATGAGTGTCTGTGGTGCTGACAGCACACACACTGAGCCAGGAAGGATTGTGACAAATCTCTCAGTTGCTCTCTTTGACCTTAGAGTTTATGCCTCAGGTTGAGCATGATATTAAGCCTATTTTACTAGGTTTAAACAACCCCAGCACTTAAATCAGGACTCAGAGAAGGCGATCCCTTCAGTTTGTGGCAGCCCCACTCTGATGGGTTTGGTCTGAAGAAAGATGAGAAAAGTGCCCTCCAGGAAACTCGGACGTTGCTCAGAGTTTCACCAGCCCCATCACACCAGTTGTCAGCTACTGATAAAAGCTCTCCAGAATAAGGAGGGACAAAGCTTTGCCCTTCCTGGGCTCCAGATTGCACAATAGGGGTTGGCATCCTCTCCCTGGTACTTTCCAGGGGCTGTTCTGTGATTTCCCTCAGAGAGCCCTCTACTAAGGGAAGGTCCCACCATACTCCAGGGGCTTGAGCAAGAGGGTGGCCAGAACCCTCTCTGTGTGGTGTAATTCCCCAGACTGCTGGACTCCACAGTCATTAAAGCTCAGAAAAGCAGCTAGTTTTGATGATTGATTGACTAATATTAATTACCTTCAGGATATAATCCCTCCTGTCTCTGACTATTCAAATATTCATCTGAAAAGTCAAGTGAGAAAAAGAGGAGGAAAAAAAATCTCTTTTAGAAAATGCATCCATATCCATTATTCCTAGCCCATTGGCTGTTAATTATTCACTGTGTGTGAGCTCACATTATCATGCCTTGCAGAAAAGGCACCATGAAAGATGTTATAGATAGCACTTATGAACACAAAGAGCTTTGAAAACCCACTTTTAGTCCATAACAGTCAAGCCAAACCTACACTCCAGTGAGTCAATTGCCTCTCAATGGTTTGGACTCTTCTAAAACTCAGCACACAGTGATTTAGTTCTCTTTAATCACTCTTCCACAGAAGGGCTTGCTATGAAAGCAAACCATGGCCCTGCTGACAAATGGAATTGAGAGTATTGGAGTTTACTCCTTTTTAGGGAAAGTCAGAACTATCAATATATTTGAACAGGTATATTTTGTTCAGCTTTGTTTTCAGCACAGTGTTTTCATCTGGTGGAGCTGTTTGATTCAGAAAATTAATTGTGGTGTATGGAAATAATATCAGCCACAGGACAAGACCTGGAGTGACACAGCAGGACATGAGAGGCTGCTCTGGAAGAAGTAGTTTTCCCCTGAAGGCAGTAGAGCTCATTTTGGGATTCTACTTTAATCATGTGCTGTGGTCTCTCAGTATGTAAAAGAGACCCCAATCAAAAGGGAATTACTGCCTGCAGATCACAAGGTCTGAGAGACATGAAAAATGATGTGCTACTTCCATGGGGAATGATTTACTGGCTCAGCACAGGCCTGTAAGAAAAAGGGCTTCTTTAATTCTGTTTCTTCCTAAAGGATGAGGAGAGGACACTTGTGTTGTGCCTCAGAATACCTATTTCAGATCTTACTTGTACTGCCTTTCCACGTGAGATTTTTCTCTAGCAGCAAACCCATTTTAGGATAACCCTTTCATTCCATTGTCCCAAGGGCTCACTACTGCCTCTGTGTGACACTCTGAGATTGTGTGTGATGAAATCAGAAGAATTAACACAAAAGGCAGTGAGAAACCCAGGACTCTTCTGAATGAAGAATTTGGATGAAAAAGGAATTTAACTGAGAGAAGTGACAAATGTGATTAAATTACTACATGTTGAAAGGAAGATATGCCTTGTTAATACTTAAATGAATATAAATAAATTCCTGTGCACTGCTTAGAGCCCCAAAAACTGTGATATGAGTGAATAAAGCTCCCTATATGATAGGGAATGTACCTGCTGAGCCATGTTATGGGAGGAAAGGGAAACCCCAGACCACCTTCTTCCCCAGTCCTTGGGGTACGTCTCTATGTTCTGGGAGGTCAGCTGAACTTCCAAAAGAAGTCTAATACTTTTTCCATGACCCCACTTCCTTCTAAGGAGGTTCTCCCTTCTCAGGGGTTGAAATGCTTTGCAAAAATTTCATTGTGGGCTGAAGGCGATTTAGAAGATTGGTGCCCATTCGTCTTGATGTCATTTAATTTTAATAATCAAATAATCTAGTGGGACAAATGAATGGCATAGAAACTTTTAATGAGATGGATTAAAATTCTTGGAAACAAGGGGTTTAACAGGCATTAAAAGTCATTTATTTGCCTTAGGCATGCCAGCAAAATTATAGGACACTGCTGTGGAGTTTGAATTAGGTAAACTGAAGCTCTGTTGTAGGAGACATGCACATGTGAAGAAAAGTAAGCAAATTCAGAATCAGCTGCACACAGAGAAATAAGACAGTGTTAGCTTTGTTTTCTTTTAAGAGCAGTTCAAATGCAAGAAGACATCCCTTGGACACCCAAAATAATGCACTGGAACAACTAATTCTTTGGGCATTGAAAGTGTTGAAGAATGGAAAAGAGTGGCCTGTTATGAAGTGGTTAGTCAGCTGAATTTTCTTGTGCTTGCTAAAGTGCAAATAGTGACAATGTTCATTGTTTTGTTTTGGTTTTTTTTCTCTTAAAGCTAGGGGATTTAGAAAAATTTTGGCGAGCTTCTCTGCTTAATAATTCTTGCTCTCACACTGCAGCTGTTTTAATCAGCAGAGAAATTAATAAGGTCTCCCTTCTTGATTAAAGATTCATTTCCATGAAACATACATTCATAAAACCTTTTTGAGACCTCTCAACTCCACCAGATTTAGTGGAAGTTTAGAAACCATCTAACAGCTTCATCAGTTGTACTGTCAAGAAGGGCAGATGGATAAAAATATGGATTTATGGAGAACATAAACTTTCCATCACTGAAAATGTCCTTCTGAGCTTTGATTTCTATAAAATAAAATTATTCTAGTTAATTTCTTCCCTACTGAATAAGGCATATTAGGTGCTTAATTTTTATATATTTAAAAAAAATAAGTAAATCGATGAACCAAACATCATGTTGTGTTTTAAAAAAACTGTTTAATCATTTTGGATCCAAGTGAAAACATTCCTCTTTGCTAGAAGGCTTTAGCTCTCACTTGTCAATGCCTGAACTGAACAAACTACTTTGTTGTGTCTTTTGTTATTGTTAAACTTAAAAGAATCTACATTGTCTGGAATTTCACCTTCTGAATATTCCTTTCCCACTGCCCTTCAGTATCCTTTTGAAGGGCAAATTTGAGAAGCAGTTTCATGGATAATAAAATAATAAATGGAAAATATCCATGACAAAGCCTACACCCACCCCTTGAATATCCTTGTGTACACCTTATTGCAAGCAGCTTGAGCCTGATGAAAGTTTTGAAGTCCTGCTCTGCAGTTTGAGGAGCTCCTCAGCTTTACAGACAGCAAAGAGCTGCACTTTGCTGGGATTACACAAAGTTCAATCAGGGTGAGACAGTTATAACAGCCTTATCCAGCTCTGTGATTCTGGCTTCAAGCTTTCCAATAAATTACTGTTTCCACAGCCTTGATGGTTTGTGATTTCACATCTCTCACAGAGAATCTATTTTTTCCAGGTTTCAGCATCTGCAGAGAAACTTGAGTGGCTGTAGGTGAGAGAAGGAGGCAGAGGGTGATCTCTGCAGCTGAGGCAGGGATACAGTTAAGGGTGCAATAATCTCTTTCCCTCTCACAGGTGATGGAAGAGCTCCATAATGGAGCAGACATTCCTTGAACTGTACAGATGTCACATTAATGCTGTACCCAGGTGTACAATGGAAGCTAATTGAGGCAATTGAGCAAAGGATTGGTGCATTGCAGAAGTTGTCAGTCCAGCATGAGGAACCCAGGTGTTCAGTGGGAGCAAATTGGATCAGGGACTGAAGGCAAGATGAGGCTTTGACAGGGGAGGCAGGAGGCTTGGGAAGGAGGGAAGACAAAAGAAAGGAATAATTAAATTAGGGAGTTTGATGCAGCAAGGAAGGGGCAGATAGTGCTGAGAAAAAATGTGTGTGTTTCAGTGCAGGGCTTTGAGGCAGTCAGTGGATTTGATGGAACCCCCTTGGTGAGGTGCAGGGAGTGCTGTTCCTCATCCAGGCTCCCTGGTGCTGTGGGTGCTGCTGGGGCAGCAGCTCATGGCAGCATTTGCTTCCCTTCCTCAGAACCCAGCATGCAATCTGGGAGAGGAGGGATGGACTGGGGAGGTCCAAGGACGTGTGTGCTCCACAGTCCCCACCACAGAATCACTGAGGTTGGAAAACACCCCTAAGGCTACTGAGTCCAGCCACTAAACCAGCACTGAGCTGGGATCTTCCTTGTGCAGACACTCAGGAGTACCAGCCCTGGCTTTCAGGAGCCTAAAATCTTCCTTACACTTCCACTTTGAGGTTACTTTACATTAAAGGTAGGTTGAGGCTGTTCTGAGGTGCTGCTGGAGAACAGACCTGCCATCCACTGGATAATATGAAGGGCTGGGCACAACAAGGGCTGGGCTAAACAAGGGCTGGGCTATTTCCATCTTCAGTGCCAACTTGAGATGAGCTACATCCTGACCCAGGGCTAGTCTCTGTTTCTGACCAAGTTAATTAAAAAGCTTTGCTGCATCAGGCTCCTGTAACTGGTATTGTAACATCTGATTTGAGAATTTATTTGCAATCCATGCAGTTACCCACTCTAATTTTTGAGCTGTTTGCAGACTGAGCATGTGCTTTGTGCAAACTAAGTTGTTTTACTGCTTCTGTTTAGTGTTGTAACTTAACAGTGATGTGAAAGTCATGTCAGTTCCGAGTTTCCCATGGAAGTTGGTTTGTTTAGCCACCATCTGTCTCTATTACTGACTTTCAAAACTGTAGGCTGTGAGATAAAGTCTGATAGTTTATCAAACCACCTTTCCCATGTTTAGCTTTTCTCAGACAGACCGATGAAAACGTGTGTTGAATCCGACTCCTGGTTTAGAAGTAGAGAGCTGTAAAGTAAGCAAGTTGAACCAGGGGAGGTCTAAAATGTATGCTAGGAAAAATTTCTTTTTTGTAAGAAAAAAGAAAAAAAAAAGGGATGGTCAGGCAGTACAACAGGCTGCCTGAGGCAGAGGTAGAATCACTGTCCTTGAAAGTGTTCAAAAAATGTGTAGATGTGGTACTTGGGGACATCTTTTAGTGATGGGATTGACAGTATTAAGTAATGGTTGGATTTGATGGTCTTAGAGGTCTTTCTAACATTAATGATTCTGTGATTCTAAGCAAAAACTATTCAGTAATGCCTCAGAAAAAGCTGATGTAGTGCTTTAGACCTCAGTGCACTGGCTCTTGTGTGGATCTATCTTCTCCAAAGAAAGTTGTTCAAAGAGAAACCCAAAAACCCCAAACAGCAGCAGGGAGGAATGGTTTATTTCTCGGAACAGTTGTTTCTTAAAAAGAAAAAAAAAGAGTCTGTAGAAGGTATGTTGATACTCTTTGTAAATTGGACCTTTTAAGTGATTTCTGACACTAAATATCAAGAAATATGTTCAGTTTCTCATTCATCATAGACATCTAATAGTGCTGAAATGACTGCAGACCTATGAAATTCTCTGGGCTCCATACTTTTAGTTTAAAGAAGACCTTGGCAAAGTTGAGTTTTGTGCTTTTTTATGCCTGAGTGGACTCCAGAAGATAGGATTTCTAGCCTACCTGCTACTTGGTTGGTTGTGTAGGCACAGAAGAGCTTCCACTAATAAACTGAGCATTTATCTAGTTCACAGTAATTTTCTCAACATTTTATCTTGGGTCTTTGAATCCAGTGGGGATTCTTTAAAACCTCGTTAGATGCTGTGTCTGTAGGAGTGAGGTCTGCTTCAGCATGAATTTGCTTCCTAGTCTTGGAGGTTTTTTTTAGTCCATTCCCTAGGAGAGCCTGTGTGCTGCTGGCCCTCCCCCCATCCACGTGGTCCCTGAGCCCCAGGGAAAGGACACACAGACCACCCAGGGTAGGAAGAGGACAGAGTTTATTCAAAGACAAGGGGTTTTATAGATTTTGGAGGGAGTTCAAACCCCCCAATGAGGGACAAGGGGGTTGTCTGGCTTTGGGCTGATAAGGATGAGGGAATTTACATTCATCTGGGAGAGGGTTTCAGGTAACAAGGTGTTACAACTTCCTTCCGCCCCTCAGCTCACAGGGGTGGTTTCTGGGAAGAAGACGCAGTGACAAGGCAAAACCACATTTTAAACAACATTAAACACACCAGTTTAAAGCATCATCATCCACTGGTTGACTTTTTTCCACTGTCCATCTTTGACAGGAATCCTTCCATGCTATAAATTGAGAATTGATTCCCACAGGTCTTTAGGTGACTCCTTGGATTTCCACTTTTCCTGTATAATTTCTTCTCATTCCTGTTTAGATTCTGTAAAATCAAAATTAGACTAGAGACTCCAGTTTTAAAAGGCCATTTATGTACATTAACTCGGGGAAATAAAAACCCACCACATAGTGCTTTGGTACTGAGCAAGGCCCAAGCTGCCACACAGTCACACTGAGCTGAATCTGTCCTAAAGTTTGTTCTTCCCAGGAAGAAGGTTTGGGAAGGGAAGGGATGGTTTGGGAAGGTTAGGAAAGGTTTGGGAAGGTTTGGGAAGGGAAGGCTTGGGAAGGGAAGGTGTGGGAAGGTTTGGGAAGGGAAGGTTTGGGAAGGGAAGGTTTGGGAAGGTTTGGGAAGGTTTGGGAAGGGAAGGTTTGGGAAGGGAAGGTTTGGGAAGGTTTGGGAAGG
>VXAU01004184.1:329925-392325 GCA_013399695.1 Formicarius rufipectus | reverse complement strand
AGGGTAGGGGAAGGGAAGGGAAGGGAAGGGAAGGGAAGGGAAGGGAAGAGATATCTGTGTTTTCATTCTTACTGGGAACTTTGCTTTCTTGATGGACAAGTGGTTGAGCTGGGCATATTGTAATGGCCAGTTCCCTTTGAAAAGGAAAAAAGATGGACTGTGACCCCAGAGTTAGGAGGGAAGAACCAGCACAGGAATGCTGTGTAGTGCATGCCTTTTCCTGGCACATATGATAGAATTCTTTTTAATAACCCCAGTACTTTGCAGTTTGAACTGCTGCCTGCTATTTGTTTTACTTTAATCTGTGTCATTTTTCTGTGTTTTTTATCTTCCTTCACACTGTCCTTCAAATTATGTATTTTTATCCAGCCTCCTACAATATTAGGGGGCCTTTTCATGAAAGGAGGTCTGTATTTGTGGTGAGGGAAAAGTTCAATAAATTATCCACGTAATTTGTAACTGTCAGAGTACAAAATACAAAGTACTTAAAAAAACCCAAACAACAGCAACAAAACCCAAACAACACAAATGTTTGAATTTACATTCCTTACTGGGAACTTATATCTTCCTAAACGAAACCTTTATCTGAACTGTCAATATTATAAATGGTGCCTTTATAAATATAAAGATTTGCATAGTTTTTATCAAATTGATGCACTTAACTGATTTAGTATTCCAGTCTTTTATTTAGGAACGGAGGGAAAGATAATATTTTAAAGGAATATGAAAAATGGAGAGCCTTTATTCAGGTCAATTCATCAATCTGCCTTGCATTAGTTCACTTCAGACACAGCAGCTCTTTTTGGTGTTTGCTCAGGACACACTGTCTGAGAGATGTATTCTGGGATTGGTCATCCATCTTGGTCTTCAAACTCTACTTAGAACTTGTCACTCCTCCTACTCCCTTTTGGTACCAGAAGTTCTACACAGGGTGGTGAATGCCTTGACCAATACTGACGATTAATATAAGAATCACTAGTTGAAGGAGGTTTGGCTTGATTTGATTTGATTTGGGTTGGTCTAGTTCAGTTTCATTTGAAGCCTCACATTAAGTTCAGAGCTGCATTTTCAGATCTTCAGATCGGCTTCAACCTACTGATCACTGTCTGCTGTGTGACCACTGTCCGTGGATGTACAAAGCTACTGTGAATTCCTCACAGCCTAACTCAGTCTCTCATAGCTAGTTTTCCCTTTCCTAGCCCTGGATAACTCCTACATCTGCCCAATTCAGGCAGCAAGTCAACAAAATCCTGATCCATTGCTTTTATAGTGTTGGATTTCTTATGGCTGAACTCACTGAATTGATTTACTCAGCTTAGGAACACAAGGGGTGGTGCAAATGAGGCAGGGTGTCTGTCTGTGGCAGTCCCAATTTAACTTATCCTGCCATAAAACAGTACCTTTGAATTACCTCAGATTGTTGATACAGAAGGTTGTAGCACTGAAAGTGGTCATTTTGGTCCCTAGTGTCTGCCATGTAGTGGTTTGTTTAACAGTCTTAACCAGGAAAATGATATTAAGGAGTATTCAATCCAGTGCACTAAAGCATAATAGAATTGGATAGCAGGAAGGTTAGGTCAAATAAATTCAAATGGAAAAGAATGAATTCTGTCAAGGTGTTTAAGCACTTTGTAAGCTTAGCAAAAAAGGTGGTAAATTCACAGAGGAGCATTTATTCCGAGACTGGATGTCTTACTTAATGATAAGCTATAGTTCAACTACCAGAAAGTTATTGGGCTTGATAGTGTTCAGTTAGGGAGAAAGAAAGAATAATTCCCTCCGCCACGGTGGGTGAGATCCTATGGCCTGTGTCAAACAGAAGGTCATGCTTGCAGAGGGCTATGATCAATTCTTCAAGATCTATGAATCCCTGCTGGAAGGTGTTTTAAGTTTCCATTTGCTCTGTGTTTTGCTGGACAAGTGAAGGGAAATCCCAGACTTTTGTATGTGAAATTGGTTGCAGTTGTATTAGTCTCTCAAAAGTTATCTAGCTTTTGAAAACATCTGCCGTAATACAAAGAGTAACAGACTGCAGCACCCTCTAGGCCCTCCCAGGTTGCTAGAGACCTAGAATTTGTGTTAAAGGATTAAAGGTTTAAATCTTGTTTCTGAGAAGCAAGTGGATACTGGGCACAGGATCTTTCAAATTTAGGTTTTGTCCCCCATCATCTGAATGGGTTCTGCAGTCTCAGCGTTAGGCAGCCTGGATTCACATCTGGGAGAATCCAATGACTGAAAAAGATAGGTCCTACTCCTCTGAGTGGAGCAGAGAGGTGAGATGTGTCTGAAAGCAGAGGGTGTATATGCCCATGGAAAGTCCAGCTCTGAAACCCTCTCCAGAGAGTAGGCATTATTATTGCCCCTGCTCCCACCCCAAAAGGGACAGTTTCCATTCGTCTACCTGATACTCCATGTTAAGTCCCTCAGGAATGAGAGTTCAAACTCCACCTAGCTGGGTTGGTGGAGTTTATCCAAAGCACCAGGCTCCTCACAAGCATCATAGAATATGCTGAGTTGAAAGGAACCCATAAGTATCATTGGGTCCAGCTTCTGACCCTGCACTGAACAACCCAAAGACCACATCATGTGCTTGAAAATGTCCAGATGAGTCTTGTCAGCCTTGGCACTGTGACCACTTCCCTCCAGAGTCTGTTTTGTGTCCAGCTACCCTCTGGGTGAAGAACCTTTTCCTGATATCCAATCTCTCCTCTTCTCCAGCTGAACACACCAAGTGCCCTCAGTGTCCTCACACACTTCCCCTCAAGGCCCTTCCCCATCCCTGTGTCCCTCCTTTGGACACTCCAGTGGCTCAATCTCTCCCTTCCATTGTGTCCCCCCAAACAGCCCCACTATTGCAGGTGGGGCTGCCCCAGTGCAGAGCAGAGCAGGACAATCCCCTCCCTCGCCCGGCCGGTGATTCTGTGCCTGATGCCCCCCAGGACAGGGATGTTCCTCCTGGCTCCAGGGCACTGCTGACTCATTGTGGGAATGGATTTCCCATATACAACCTGGAAAGAGTCCTGCCAAAGATGGGCAGAAGAGAATCACCAAGAGAATGTTGATACCTTGAACTGATGCTTTAATATTGTTTAAAATGTATGTTTACCTTTGCCATGTGTTCTCCCCCGGGAAGCCATGTCTTCCCCTTCCCAGAATCCATGTGTTCCTTCCCAGACGTCCTTTGCGCCTTCCCAAGACCCTTCCTCAGGAGCAGAGGGGCGGGGTCCACCTTGCTACCTGAAACCCTTCCCCACCTCTATGTTAATTCCCTCATCCCTATTGGCCCAAAGCCACAACAATTCTCTTTCCCCCCATTGGAGTATTTGAACTCCCTCCAAAGGGCTATAAAAACCCCTGCTTTGTGAATAAAGCTCTCTCTGCTGCACCCTCTCCAAGCTGTGTGGCCTCTGTTTCCTCTGCCCAGGGCTCAGGGTCCACGTGGCCGGGGTGGGAACCAGGAGGGCACACCTTTCTCCTAGGCACATGGACTGAAAACCTAACCTAGGAGACTAAAACCATACTTCTGTGACCAGAGCAACCAACACCACATCCAACGAGGCTCACAACCTATCCCAACCGGGATAACTCATGGCCAACTGGGCACTGACCAGGACACCCAGGGTCCTTTCCTGGCACTGCTTTGTAGCATCTCATTCCCAGTCTGTCCATACATCCAGGGTTTCCCCATCCAGGGTTTCCCCATCCCAGGTGCAGAATCCAACACTGCTCTTGTTGAACTCCATGTGTCACTGGCAAACTTACTTATTAGTCCTTCCAGTCCTGCATGCAGGTCATTTTGAAAGATGTTGAAGAGAACTGGGCTGATGAGGTAGCTTCCACGATGAAAAAGATCCTGATCAAATAGCATTTTCAGAATAAAAAACAAAACAGATCAACATAAGTGACCCTCTATGACAATAAAAGATGAAAAAAAGGACAAAAAAAAAATAAAAAAGAACCCTAAAACAAAAGGAAAAAAACAACCAACCAACCAACCAACCAAAAAAAAAAAAAAGGACAAAAAAAAAGAAAAAATGCCAAAACCCCCCATAGCTCCTCCCCCAAACCCCAACCAACCAAAAAAACCCAAAGAACACATACATGTACAAAAATCTCCTAAGTCAATACACCTATCATCTCCATTATAAAATTATCCATCCCACTGTCTTTAGTCTTCACTGAAGTATGTGCTCTTCCTGAAGCCTTCCCAAATTCAATATGAAGATAGAATCAGGTTCAGGTATCCTGTCTACTGAGCTGGTCTGCTTCAACAGCCCCCAGGTTTCACTGGCCCATGAAAAGAAGTATCAATCCAGTGAGCTTATTCTTCTCTCTCTGGACCACACTGACAGCTTCCTATGAGCATTAGTAGCATTAGAAGATATTCTAGACAGCCTGTTGTCCACAGAAACATGACAGAAGTGTTACGAGCCCCATGTCCTTTGGTCCCTTTCCATATAAAGCCTTGACAATTAAGATTCAGCTTACCCATACAAGAATCTTGGTTTACCTTTTAGGGATGAAAATATCTCTCTCTCAAGTGCAGAGAAGAATTCACAATTTCCATTTGAGAGTAAGGTGAAGGCCACAAATTGTAACACAAGTATTTTGATTTCCTTTTGAATGTTGTGATTCTTAAACTTAACCTCACCATTTTTGAGGTGGGAAAGAGCAGACCAGTATTGTTATCCTGCTCCTCTCAACTGCCTGCTATTCACTGCTTCTCCAGAGAAAAGTGAGTTTTACTGCTTGTCAGGATTATGTGGAACCATGCAATGGCATTTACGGTGTGATATGGCAGCTCTGAGCACAGGGCTGCAGTTCTAATGTGGACTAAATCCCCCACTGCTGTCTCTTTCTCTGCAGTAGCGTCTCATCTGTTTTCCCTGTTTCCTCTCTTTGATGTTCTTACTGAAATTAATCACTTGACAGCAGCAAAGGCTTGCAACTGGCCTCCTGTGACTTAGCTATCTATCATGGATTTTATTTAATATAATAGTACAAAACCTTCTTGAATTCAAATCTGTTTTGATATTTGTTTTGGAAGTTCATGAGTTTTTGTCTCCCTCCCTGCACCTGCTGAAGCCATACAGAACTTAAAAATTGCTGGTTGTCCATTCACAGCCATGGTGGCCTTCCCAAGTGTTTTTTGTCATTGGAATTAAACTTCTCCTTAAGCCCAGTTTGCTGCCCTTCTATCACATCATGGAGATAAAGGTTTGCACAGAGCCTGTGGGACATGTCAAGGTCATAGCAAGTCTGTCATGTTGTGCCTCTTTGAGTGTGGGAATGTTCTCTCTTCTGCATGTTTGTTGGGCTGTGGTCTAAAGTGATCAAAGCCCCTGACACTGACCCAAAACAAGTCTGGAGTGTAACTCTCCTTGGAAGGACAGGGCTGTTTTTCAGGAAAATGGGTAAGGAACGGGTTGCACATTAACAACCTTAAAAGGCAGGAATTTAATCAAAGTTAGTCACTCACTGGAGAAGCAGACGTGATCCCGAAGAAGATGTCAGACAGGAGCACAAGGCGCTCGTTTGACTGTCTTAGACTAGATACTAGATGGGACCCTGAGCAACCTGGTCTGCTGGAAAGTGTCTCTGCTCAGGGCAGAGGGATTGGAATAAGATGGTCTGAGTCACACAGTTAAGTGTGTGTCTTATTGGAGAAGCATGAAGGACCTTGCCAGTGCCTGACCAAGAGGGTCACTGCCTCCTTTGCCTGAGTCAGGGGAATCTCAAAGTGATTCCCTGAACTGAACTGAACTGATTCCCTGATAACTGAACAAGTGAACAGTAAATGGAAACTGTCAGGGAATTTGTTTCAAAATCATGCTATACCTCCAAAATAAACCACTGCAGCCTCTGCCAAACAAAACTTGATAATCTTGTTTCTTTTTCTTACATGAATATTGCAAAGAGGCACATTGCTAACAGAGACAGAACAAAGGACCAATCCAGCGCTCCATAATGTGGGATTGTAAGTGCTCCCATTTCAAGGCCTGAATCTATCTGCTCCATTCAATAATACCGTAAGGCAAAGAAGTGTCTGTGTTTCCTCTTTTAGCAACTGGCTTCCTAACCCTGTTTATTTTCTGAAAGTATATTAGTAAGAAATACCTATTAAGACAGAGGAAAAAGATAACTAATGGGATCAGTAACTGTGAAAAATAGCATTTAAATACCTAGAAGTGTTTTTACCAAAATGATTCCATAATTTCACTTAAATTTAGGGTAAATTTCTTCAGTCAGATGGTGGGATGACAGATTGGCACTGTTTATTCTTTGTGAAAGCTTTATCACTGGGTAAAGAGAGAAGACTACCTGGTAAAGAGAGTTTGAAAATTAGGACCACAACTCTGACATGATGAAAGATGGAAAGAACAGTTATGATGTCTGAGGGATCAAGCTTTTCAGCTTTAATTCAGATTGACTGTGTCATTTTAAATAATAATTTAGGGTTATCTGATGGATAAAGCCAAGTCAGACTGGAGTCATCCTCTTGTAATCAGTGGAGATAGTGCCTTCAGAGGACAAACAGGGAGAGTGCTGCTGAGTTTGGAACACCCTGTAACTTTTCATTAGCATTGTAGAGTCCAAGTTGAACTGGGGAGGAAGAGAAAATACTCACTATGTTGTCATCATATATATACAGGTAAAAATCTAAAAGTAAGTTTTGTAAGTTTTTTGAGATCAAAAGCCATTAGAACTAAACATTAAGTTCTGCTCCTGAATTTTGATGTTTGGCGGAAAAAAACAACCCTCAAAAAAACCCCAAAAAACAAACAAACCCACAACCAACCAACAAAAAAACAAAAAAACCAACAAAAAAACCCAAAACAAAACCAAAAAAACAACCAAACCAACCAAACAAACAAAGAAACAAAAAAACCCAAACCAACCAAAACAAAAACACAGAGAAAAATTACAGGAAAAAATTACAAATTGTTAAAATCTCACTGACAATACAGTCATGAAAAGAAAGCTGAATCAGAAATAATATGTTGTTCTCACTAGTGTATATTTATTTACTTATTTTTCAAGATCTCATATGTGTTGTGTTGGCTGAAATATTACCACCATACTTTTCTATCAAAGAGCTTTCATTTCTTCTAGAGCATTATCTCCACTGCAGCTACTGTGGCAGGCAGGAATGGACAAATTGATTCTTGAGTTTTCTTCCATGACACAAAACCTTTAAAATAAAATGTATTGACTGAAGTACTGGACCATGTTGAATATTCAGAGCACTTGACTTTGTGTACCTGTTGACTTCAATGGCAAAGGAAGAAAAATTAACCCTCATGAAAACTGGTATTTTACAGAACAAGCACAGTTCTTATGTTCTTTCATATTGCAAATTATTGAAACTATATCCTTTCTATCTTTTAATTATTGAAAGAAGGGCTGTACTCACAAGTATTTAAAACAACATTATGAGGGTAGTATTGACAACACCTCAACAATTTCCTAAATTGAGTGGATTCTTCTGTGTTAGAGAAAGACTGCTATCCAAAAGCTCCACTGACATATGTCTGATTCATCAGTTCTGATGAATTCCTAAGGGAGATTATGTCTTACACTGCTAAAACAGAGGGTTGTAATTAAGAACAACTGCAGCAAAGTGTTAATAGCAGTGAGAACTGAGGAGGGGCTGTCAAAATAACACGAGGGCTGTATTTTTTCGTCTAAGGCTCCATTATTGCCTGTTAGATTTCTCCCAGGAAAATGTGCCAAGAGAACAGAACAGTCAGATATGAGTAGATTTTCTTCCTTTGTCTGTTGGGTCAAACCACGTTGATAAAATACCACTGGGGTCTTCCCAGAAGGAGAACACCTCTGTTAAATTCAACCAAAGCCAAAGACTAGTAATTTAATATGCCATCAAGCACATAATTTGATTTCATTATGTATTGAATTCATGCAGTGATTTGATCATTCTGAGTCTATTGATTTACTGATTTAATTTTAATTGTGACCTCAATTTGACCATTGCGTTGTTCAATCTTTAATTGTCCTACTAAAAATGTAGTAATTTAACTCACTAATAGGTGCTCTTAAGTGAACATTTGCTTGCTCATCCTTTTAAATAAATCCGTTAGAAGTATACAGAACAGTTTTATTCTGTCTACCTGCAATGTGGGTCACACGTTCTGAAGAGACAATTAACCTCAAGTAAGGAATTTGCAAGCCACTAACTTATTGCATTGAAAAGTAAAACCAAGGTCTTTTCACCTTATTATGTGAGACACTATAAAACATTCAGTTTCTTGCAGGAGAGAGGATTCCAAAGTGGAGATGAAAAGATAGGATGAAATTAATAGAAATGCTGAAGTTTGGGGTTTTCCTTTTGTTCCCTTTTCCATTAGGATATCAGTGAGTGAATACAGTTCCATCCAGGGTCCATCTGGTGGCACTGTTAGCTGAAGTCTGTATTTCACAGACAGAACAAGCCATACACAAGAAAAAGAGAAGGAAAAGGAAAAATCGCAGTAATGGAGGTTTTCATGTTGAACTGGTCAAGTCCATTTTATGTGCCTATACCATCCCATTCTCTTGAGTCCCACTCTCAGAATTCCCACACAGGGAATATTGTTGCTTTTTTTCCTTCCCCTCCCCTCCTCATTTTTCCTTTTTTTTTTTTTTTCCCCTTTTTCCCCCTCCCAGTTACAATGGATACTGAAGAATAGAAAAATGTCTATTTGCTAAATAAATGCCTGAACTTGTGAAAATCCACACATATATGTGTGAATGTCTACTTTTTCCCCCTGTACTACCAGAAATTTGGTAACACTGAGCCTGTTAAACTTATTGGCATTCCTAAATACATGCTCAGAAATTTGAAGTGCAGATGTGCTGAACACATGGGTTGAAATGTCTTATTTATTACTTCTTATTTTACACCTTAAAAAGCATACAATATGCTCCTACTTGGAACTGCTTGTGAAGACACCCTTGCTCAATCACACTTTATAAAATAATTAAGAGTTAATATATCCCTTTTTCTTGGACTTTAAAGTCACTGAGATTATGGAATTTTTAGTGCCATCAGTTGAGGTCACTGATGGAGAGATTCAGGTGTCTAATCTGACATGTCCAGGGCTATTTTAGATGCCATAAATTAGGTCCAAGGCACCTCTACTATTCTTCAGATATGTCACAGGAAACTTGGAGCATCCATATCCCATTGGAAAGCGTATGGGCACCAAATAGGAAACCACATGGGATAATCTCTCCCTGACTGTTACAAGGTCTTTGTTAACTCAGGATGCCTCAGTTCTTTAGGAAGAGAATGGTAGGCTGCTCACATTAGTGTCTGCATGTGGCACTTGGGACAGGACCCCTCCTTCCACCTTCCCCTTCTGGGTGTATTCTGTCATTTGTTTGGTGCTGCCTTTGGCACTCTTAGAGCTGTGGCTCAGGGGAGGAAAGAGTGGAAGTAGTTTCCTGCTATTTAATTCAATTATATTGCTACAGCTCAGGTCCAGAATCAGCTTGAGGGAGGATGGGACCTCATGGCTGGGAGGGAGGGACAAGAAACAAGGATGGAAACAGCAGAAGTCCATCATGGCATTTCCTCCATTTGAATCAGCACCCCTTGTGTTTCCCCTCAGAAGTCCTTGGCACTCTATTTACCAGGCCAGTTGGCTGTTTTCAGACACCAAGCCAACATCTCTCCCCCAGATTTTATGTGAGAGGATATTTGGCATCTCCTTCAGCATGGCTTGTACCCCTCTGGAGTTACTCGCTTAACTTTGTGGTGCTGGGTGAGTCATGGATTTTGGAGATGGAATTTAGGTGCTTTTATGAGACAAGGATCCCACACCTAAAACTGTAAGTAGGCACATTGGGACATTCTGAAAGCACCAGCAAACTGGGGACCGAACTCTAGATGAGCACTTGTGAAAGCCTTTCTGTAGCCTTGTTCAGAAAGACGCATGACAGCTCAGCCTGTTCTACCTCTGTTATTTAGGTATTCACCCCTCAAAATACTCATAGTTAAGTCAGTAGGGATAGATCTCATTTGTGGTTGCTGTGAAAGTTTGATTGAGTTTAGGTTCCCTTCCTAATCAAGCCATTAACTTTTAAAGAAGCTGCAGAGAAGAGCACAATGTAACAGCAATAAAAATAATTAGTGTTGGAAGTGGGTCTCAGTTGCTGTCTGGGAATTTGCAGAGGAAACCTGAATTTTGACATGCACTTTTATTGTCATGCTGCATTGATATTCAGACTGATGGTTGCTCAATGAATCTCTCTCTCCTTTTTCCCAGTATAATGTGAGACAAATTTGCACAAGATGAGAATGTCTACGTGTTCAAAATGCAGACTTTCAACCTGATATTGTAAGAAAGGAAGTTTGTAATTGAAAATTAATTCATACTGGAAAGTGTAGTCAATAGACAATTACTGAGATACAGCTTGTGTTTATTGCTTGAGGAATTTTACATAAGATTTATAACAACCAAAAGCAATTACCTTTACATGTAAAGAACAGTCTAAAAAGATGAAACTTAATTAATGTAGGAGCCTTCAAACATCCTTTATCTCATGTAAATAATCACCAACCAAACAGTAATAAAAAAAAATTTAAAAAAAAAAAGAAGTGTGAAAGTCAGCATGTTATACATGTCGAAAAAGATTACAGAAAAATCCCCATATTGTCAACAAATCTTGTCCTATTAGTTTAACAGGAGTGTGGCACCACTATTTTACTCCAGATGTAAGAGGTGAAAATTGGATATAATGTTTGTGAAATAGAAGGCAAGCAAGCACAATTATTTTAATAATATTCAGATGTATTTGTGCCTCTTTCTTCCTCCATACCCAGTCTTTAAACCCCACCGAAAACCTCAAAAACATGGGAGTTGCATTCTTCAGAGGGAGTTTCCCTGGGTGAATTAGTTTCCATGTGTGGAATTGGAAAAATCTGTTTGACCCAAATCAGAATCAATGGCCTGCTCAGAGTTCTTCCTGAAAGGACATTCCTAATGTCATCAAAATGGGATTCTCAGAGGCCAATCTTCAGCCCCTTTTTCCTGATCCAGCAGGCGTGGTCATGTTCATTAAATATTCTTCCTTGAGACAAGTTATAGTGGAGACATGATTCCTCCTGTAGCGGGAACTGCGTGCTACCTTGGAAAGTGTGTATCTCGAGTGCTGTGTCCGGTTCTGGGATCCTCAGTAAAGGAGAGACATGAAGATCCTGGAGCAGGTCCAGGAGAGAGTGACAAAGATGGTGAAGGGACTGAAGCATCTTTCTTATGAGGAAAGGTTGAGGGAGCCCGGGCTGTAAAAACAAGAAAACAAAGAAGTCAGATACAACCAGGAGTACCAACACCAGTTAGAGAAGAGGCTTCTGAGTATGACTACCACCTCAGAGCAGCAGGAGCCCAAGGGCATTAGCCAAGCTGAAATAGTATTGAGGAACGAAAAGGTGAAGTCTCTTTCTATAAAGCCCTGGATTGTTTGTTGTTCACACACCCCCAACCAATACCTGCTGGATTCAGATCTGGAAACGTGATTTCCCCTTAGACTTTGTTTCTGAGATTCACCATGTGGGTATAGACTCTCAATGACTAAACTGTCTAACTTTAACTGAGCTGTGGCATCAGCACAATATATGGAAAACACATGCAATGGTCTGTAAAATACCAAAAGTCAGATAGGATAAAGTAATGATTTCCATCCCCCCCTCACCCCTTTAAAACCTGTGAAATTCAACTGCTGGACCTTGGTATTTCGCCGAGTTAATATTTTTATAATATTTTCTTCCCTGTCCAAAAACCCAAACAGAATATTCAAGATGAGACGAGTGGAAATTGTTTTCTTATCCTAATTTTAATGACCGTAAGTAACTTTTAGATATGCATTATGCATTCTTTATTCCTTTTAAAAAAAAGAAAAAAAAAAGAAAAAAGAGAAAGACCAATACATGAATAAGCAGTTAATCCCCCTCTCTTGAAAAGATCTCCAGTCTGAAATCCTGTAAGTAAACACATTGTGGTTATTGCAGGAAGGGGTTTACCTCCATGAACAGATGCAGGGAAGCAAATCAATGAGGTTTGCAGTACATTTTCACCCTGGAGAAAAAGGAAGCTGCAAACTGGGTATAGAGATAGTTTGTAAGTGTGTGTGAGTGGGAATTTTCCACAGATCTTCCTTCTGCAAATTGCTTCTGAGATTAAAAGAGTAATTAGA
This sequence comes from Formicarius rufipectus, assembly GCA_013399695.1. Taxonomy (NCBI): domain Eukaryota; kingdom Metazoa; phylum Chordata; class Aves; order Passeriformes; family Formicariidae; genus Formicarius; species Formicarius rufipectus. The sequence goes on along the minus strand of VXAU01004184.1, from coordinate 380,130 downwards.
AGGAGGAAAAAAAGCCACAAGAAGATCTATTGGTTGGTTAGTCTAGAGCTTGGGGTTTGTGATGCTTCTTTTTGGGAGCTGCAGAAATCTTTGGGTTTATTTTGGGTGCAGGGAAGGAATCTTTAACATCTGCACTGAAACACAGTAGTGCTGAAGTGACCCAGAAGAGGGAAAAAAATTGTGTCATGCGAAATGCAACCTGCTGTGATTGACTTCACAGCTGTCCTGGGCTCAGCAGGATGAGTTTTCCTGTGTGAGACTCAGGCAGCTTCCCTGCCACTTCCTTGTAGAATGAGAGAGACATCCTCTCTGTCCTTTCCATACTTGGATTTCCTGGGGAAAAGCAGTGGGTGCAGTGTTTGACAGCCAAACACTTGCAGCCCCTTCCTGAACTTCAAATCTGAACACAAAATGCAGTGATGTGCAATTCCAGGGTATAGATTATCAGAGGGAGATTCTCCTGTTTGTGTGACTGGGACTGCCAGGGGGCCAGAAACACGACTGGGGCCTGTGTGAAAGGTATGAAAGTGTGGATCTCTTCTATTGAGGTCAGTATGCTCCTTTCTCCTGTGCGAGGTGGGAATCAGGACCTGATGGAAGAACAGACTTGGTCCTTTTTGAGCATTTTTTGGCACAAAAGACAAAACGTGTTTGTGTGTTATTATGCACAGACCTCCTGGGTGGCTTCTCAGCACTTGATTACACTTTAATTATTTTTGTAATGTGAAAGTGAGCCTTCTCTCCCGAGGAGAAAGAACAGTTTCTATTAATCTATCAGGTTATAACAGGGGATCAACAATTAGCTGTGTGCTTTCTATTATGCTATAATTATTAATAACAAGGGGCCTCCAAGTGCCCCATTTTCCAGAGCAAATCCCAGTCAATCTGGCAGCTGGATGGTTTGTTTTGGTCTAGATTTGATAGATGGATCCAAGGAGGTGTGAGCTGAGCAGCTCTCTCTGGCTGATGTACCCTGTGTGACATGGCAACACCAACAACACCAGTCCTGGGAACTGAACAAACAGGTTCAGAGGGAATTCCTTGCACAGCACAACCCACAATCTGATCCAGAAACTTCCTTCCTTCTTTTCTGTTGCTGTTTTTAGCATCTAGGCACATTCTCCAGCAGTTAAAGCTACCTTAACTGCCATTCAGTGAAGACAGAGAGAGAGAATTTTGGGGATGTATCATAAATGCTGGTCCTGTTACTTCCCAGTCATTTACAGGCAATTTTGGATGTGGGTGATACATCAAAGGTTGGACTTGATGATTTTGGAGGCCTTTTCCAACCTTAGAGATTCTGTGATGTATCCCTGTACATACTACAACACCATATTTCAAACTACCAATGACTTGCCCTAAGCGCATTCAGCCTCAGGTTTTCCAGGGCAGATGTCTGCAGTCATGTCTCACAACAAACTCACAATGAGCTTTTTTTTGCCTTTTTTTTTTTTTTTTTTTTAACAGGCAAAATCCATTCTTACCACTGTTGTACTGAAAGCTTGCAATTACACAGAATTACTCCAAGAGATGCTGATGTGCCAGTGTGCCAGTAACTGCAAGACCTGAAATTGTTGACAATGACTTTTTGCACTGACAGAGTTTTTAGTGTCTCATGTATGAGGCTTACAAACCTTAGCTGTTAAATAAGACTACCTGACTGCATCAAAAACAAAAATGAGAGTTTTATTCTAAATCCTCTTCATCTAAAGGTTTACATTTCTATTCCGGAATGGCAGAAAATGTATGTGTTTTGTCTGAAAAACATCACATGTGCAAAAGAGATTTTGTGAACCACATTTTGACACCTTCATTTTGTCAGAACATCCTTCTTTTGTGCTGCCCTTTTTTGTGGACTGTGCCTGCTGCTTTCCAGGGTGGCTGAGAAGTAATTTACCCTTCCTCAGCTGTTGCATCATGTGAAAATTTAGTATATGGGAAAAAAAACCAACGACAACCAGATAACATACACATAAAGGAGAGGCTGTGAACTAAGCCTTCAGTTGTAACTTTCCTGAATTTTTCAGGTCTTGATACTGCAGCCTGATTTTTCTTCTAGGAGTGTTTTTGGCAATTGTTTCTGGACCTAGTAACTTCCCAGCAAAATGGAGAATTTAATAACTGTAATTTTATTAAGGAGTCTTGCTTCTATTTGATAACTTCTGCTAGGAAAAGAGCTTTACAAGATTAGTGTCCCTCTGAGCAATTAAATAGCAGGGTCCCCTAATCTCTTAAGTCATACACAAAACAAGTAGGGTAGTAGATTTTGCTTCTCTGGGATCATAACAATTATTTATTGCTTTTAATAAGTCTGAGTTTTCTTGGATCTGTCAGAATTTCCTTTTGTACTAGTGTCAATGGGAGTAATTCTAACAGTCCATGAAGCTGGTAAGGTGAAATCAGAATTATGACCTATGTATTTTTTTATTATTTTCTTGCATCGTGAACAAAAAAAAGAGAGCCTAGAAAAACTCTGTGGAACTTCAAACCCTGTGGATTTCTAGCTCTTTCATAATAATCTGTTATTTTAAAATTCTAGCCTTAAAGAGCTTCAGTCACTTTTCCACTGTAAAGCAGTTTTACGTACTTGCACTATTCAAAATTCTACAGGACAGAGAAGTACTCATGTTTATGGTCTTCTGTGGTTTTGCTTTAGGTTTCATCACATGTAGCACAGATGCAGCTGTGAAGAGGATGGTGGGAAGGGCCTGTCAAGGCTGTTTGCTTCTCTCAGAAGGCTGATTCCTTCTCAGATCCAGTGTACTCTGAGAAGATGATACCTAGATGATATCACTATGATATCCCACATCAGTAACTTATCATATGTTTGCTGTATTTTAACATGAAAGAGGCAGTCACTCCAAAAATTCTTGGAAGAATAAATAGACAGAAGTAGTAGGAATGATATACAGGGCCAGGAACCTCTATGGTTCCAAGCAGTCAGGGGGACTTCAGGTCTGCTTTTTGGGGGGCAAATTTTTTCTTGGAAATTGCACCCCTATCTAGATCCAGCTTTACTTGATCAATCTGCTTCATCACCTCTCCTGCCTGGACAGGAAAGGTGCTTGCAGTTGGGTTTTGGCTTGAATGTGTTTACTCTTGGAGCCACTTGATGGCAGCCACCAGTGTAAGGAAATTGTGTGTACACCCATATGTGTTTGCCTGTGTTTATAATACACATAGAGAGTAGGACTCATTTCTTAGGATCAACAACAGCCTATTCTCTGCTTCACTGTGCTTTGTGTGGTAGCTGTCTTTTATACACAATGATTTCTCATGCATTTTCCTAAATTTCTGTAGCCTTTTCAAAGCATTCAACAGCATCTCAAAACTTTCTCCCAAAAGCCAACAGTCTGGAAGAAGACAGGCTGTCCTTGAAGAGTGGAAGTAAAGTTTGAAAACATTTTTTCACAGCCATCACAATAAATTACTTTTATGATACCTTCAAGACTTTCAAGTTTGACTTGTATGACACTTGGATGATACTTGAATGTATATCCTCCCATGTAAAATGTGTTCTCCTGAAAACTGTGTGTGCAGAGCCAGACAACCAATATGCACCAGCACAGGCTTCTAAGAGTATTCAGTAAGGGACAAAAGCATCAGGTTGCCCAGGAGAGTGGTTTTCTCACTGAATAACCATTTTAGGTCTGGCCTCTTGGCCCTGAATCTCAAGGGAAAGCTAGTCTACACTCCACTCTTTTTAAAGAAGCAACACCCCTTCCCCCCAACACCCACCAGCAAATTGTTCAAAAAATATGTGTGGGAACTGTAATCCAAAACTGCACTGAATGCTAAAAGTCCTGGACTCAGTAAAGACACTGGCTAAAGGTGTGTTTTGTTTTCCTGCTCCTCCTTCCCCTTGCCACCTCCTACCTTTCCCAAAGGCGATGATTCACTTTGGTCTGCTTTCCTTTTTCCCTGTGAATACTAATTTTTGATTTACAGATTTTCCCTCAGATGATTTAGCTACTTATTATACCAAGTTTAACTCAAAGCAGTTGTTATACACCTGAATTCAGCACTGTCAGTGACTGCTTCTCTTTCAGACCCAAAGAAGGGCTTGTGCATCAGAAAAATTGGTTACTTCCCCATCCATATGTGGCTTTACTTTTTCTGGAGCCCTCACTGGCCCTTAAAAACCTCTAAGACTGTTCTTCCAAGACCCTTGTTTCATGTCCTGGGGATTATGGCAAGTATTTTAAATGCAATTATTTGATGTAGCCATTTCAAATGAATAAAGCACGTTTCCCTATCCAATCCGGGGTGTGTCTTGATGAAAGGAACCAAGAACTTTATTTCAAGGTGCCTCTGCTGAGCCCATTGGCAGTGCTGGACCACAGACAGGGCTGTGAGGTTGAATAGTTAAATATTGTCCGGGCGGCAGCAGGCAGTGGATGTGACTCATGTCATGTCAGGACTGGCCTGGCTTTTCCTGTTGGCACAGAGAATGAACTCACTGAACATGCTGCAAATATTCTCTTTCCAGCACAGATTTTTCATGTATTACTTGCAGTAGGAAGGAAACATTTAGGTTGTGGCTTTTTTTTNTGTTTTGGGTTTTTTTTGTGTCTTTCTTTATTTGGTTTTTGTTTGTTTGTCATTTTTTAATTTAAGTTGTATGATGGTAAGCAGTATTCTGCAGAGGGTTGGATGAAGGAACCTGAGCACTCCCTGTAATGAGTGTTTGTGGAGGACATTTGTTACTCCTGAGACTGTAAAAAGAGTAGGGTCATTCCATTGCTCCTCCTGTGAACTTCACCAAAGGGAGACAAAGAAATTCTCCCCAAAACCCTTTCAGACTAAATGGTACAAGACCCTGTGTTGCTTTGTGTTGCCTACAAGAATGCAGGACCTGTCATAGGGTGTGTGGAGAAGAGAATTAGAGGACTGAGTAAAATTTATGATGGCATGTTTAAAGGGCATTATGGGCATAATTTATTAATTGGGTGTTTAGGGGAAAGACCAAAGGTGGAGAAACAGGTCCAAGGGAGGTTGGGAGGAACAAATCATGGAGAAATAAAAGGAATAGGGGATAAAAGGGGCCAGTCAAGAGCTGAGAGGTGACTTATGGGCACCCCTGCCCTGAGCTTGTCCTCTGTCCTTATCAAACAGTATTTCTGACTGGTTTTAGCATGGGCATGTGTCACACTAACCAGATTCAGACAGCATAAGAGGTCTGAGTACAGACCCTGGTGTAAGACCATGATTCTCAGAGTCATGAGAGTCCAGAGTCAGCAGTGGGCTGGGGACAGGGACTGCAGCAGTCCAGCTCACTGGGGCTGGGATGGCAGAAACTTTCCTCTGTCCCATAGCCCATTGGGTCAGCAACCTCTCAGCTACTTGATTTCTCAGTAATAGTTCCCTCCTTGATTTTTAAGGAAGAAAAATTACTTAAAAGAGCACTTCAAGTTTCAGGCTGAATGCATTTATTCATTATCAGATGACCTCTGAAACCTTGTCCCACAGTGTTCCACCCATCCCAGGGAGGAATTTGCCTCTGCATTTAAGTTTACCAGAAAGTTTATATAAGGTTGTGTGCTGTGATTTTCATCAGGTTTAATGATATTTGAAATAATTGTTCCAATAGCAAGATGCTGCTTGGTGAATTTTATGCTGCAAGTTTCTGTTAAATCCCTATAAACAGATGTATCTGCAAACACAGTAGCTGTCTTTCATGCTAGCAGCTTAAATATCAGCAAGATTAAAAGTGCTGTAGAACTGAAGGACTTAAAAAATACATGTGGGCTCATTTAGTTCTCTAGCGGAGGGCTGGTCCAAGCTCCATGAAAGGAAAAGGAAAACTCACCTCAAGCCTGGTGATGTGAACTTGGGCAAGATCACAGAATCACAAAATCAGAGAATGATTTGGGTTTGAAGGGATCTTAAAGATTATTCATTTCTGACTCCCTTACCATGGGCAAGGACACCTTCCACTAGCCCAGGTTGCTCAGCCTGGGATGGGGCAGCCACAGTTTTTCTGTCCAACCTGTGCCAGGGCCTGCCCACCCTCACAGTCAAGAATTTGTCCCTAATATCCAACCTAAACCTTTCCTTTTTCAGTTTAAAGATCAGACATGTTAGATTCACAGAAGTCTTTTGACTCCTAGCAGATATTTAAATTTGGAGAAGGCAAATCTCCATTTAAACTGAATTTTTCTAGTTCTCATTGCCTGAAGTTTTTCTTCTGGCCTTGTTCAGGAGTGACTGATGTTTTTGAGCTGTGTCGGGAGTCACCAATAGTGTTACTACACCAACACAGAAGGTGATGGTTGTTTTTGTCATCCTTTCTTCATAGTTCAGGATACCAGGAAGTATCCTGGGCACACAAACAGCATTTGGAGAATAGACTTAAAATCATTTACTTGATCTAAACTGATGCGGAAAACTGCATTTCCCAAAATTAGTATTTCAGGGTTTGGATTAAATGTTTCCCTATGAATTTTTTATTTTCTTCCCCTCTCCCCCCCCAAAAAAAAGTCAGGAATGTCTATGTCATTTCTAGATGAAAATACATTTTTTTTGGTTCTTGTTTTTATTAATGTTTCTAAGAAAAAGCTCATAAAATCTAGCAAAGGTACAGGTTTACAAAATACTTTGTTTCTAGGCTTTATTGGCACTCTTTAGGAGGTGAATTATTTCACAGAGTCATAGAATCAGAGAATTGTTTGTGTTGAAAGGGACCTTAAAGATCATTTAATTCCAGCCCTCCCTCCACGGGCAGGGTCATCTCCCAGCAGATTGCTGGTTGCTGGTTGCTCAGTGGCCCATCCAATTTGTCAGAGCATTTTAAAGGCTTCTAATCTGTATTAACAAACAGAACAAGACCTGAAGCCAGATCTAGCCAAAACACTCATTTTTGATGGCTTTTGAGGTTTTGATTATGAGTTCTTCAGAAAGAGCAGACCAAAGTCAACATCCAGGCACCAATTTGCAGATATATAGCTATGATTAATTTTAAATGGGATCCCAATCATGATTCTGATGTCTCTCTTCAAACACAAATGCAAACATTTAGAGATTACTGAACACAAACCAGCTCATATAAAAATCAACCATCATCAGTTCTGAAAATCCACCTTTTCTGTCTCTACACTGGCCTGCTATTCTTTCACCTGCTCTGCTTGTTTTTTCAGACATGAAAAGTAAATTGCATTTATTAGGACACCATTACCTAAGTACAGCAAAATATCACTAGCCTTTCTCGGTGGTGCCCAGCAGTGGGGCAAGAGTAAACGGCAGAAACTGATGCCCAGGAAGTTCCACCTGAACATGAGAAATATCTTCTTTCCTGTGCAGTGACTGAGCACTGGGACAGATTCACCAGAGAGGGTGTGGATTCTTCCTCATCAGGGATATTCCAGAACCATCTGGACACAGTCCTGTGCCCTGTGCTCTGTCATGGCCCTACCTGAGTAGGGAGGTTGGACCCACTGTGGTCCCTTCCAACCTTACCCAATCTGTGTGATTCTGTTATCACACAATGGCCAGATCCTCCCTGCACCAACCAAATTCCTGATAGCTCCAGAAATGCTGGTAAGAATGTGTTTGGTGTTTTGAGGTGACTGACAAAACAGGGAGGTTCTCCTACATGGTTCTATCATGCTAAGAACATGCATGCATTACTTCGGTGATTCTTGAATGCAGCCTTGTTTGGGTTTGTGTTTCATGCCTGTTTATCTACCTGTTTTGGGTTTTTGTTTTTGTTTGTTTGTTTGTTTTTGTTTTTTTTTTCCCTCTGCTTTGTATTGACATGTTTGACTCTTCTCTTTACTACTTTTTCCAACTAACAAGTAAATGGCAGGTATTGAGGATCATTAGACCCACAGTGCATCTGTTTTATGGTAAATAGCAGACAAGCAACTTAAAGCTTAGAACTCGGGACTTCTCTGATCTAAAAACACAGTTTATTTGTCATTGGGAACTTTGTAAATCTTCACAGTTATGCAGCTCTTCTAGTTACCTTTTTCCACACTCACAGCAGGTAAATGGAAAGTGACTTGTAGCGATGCTGTTTGTCTCTTCAAACAAGGCAAAAGTCTACTCCACCAGAAGTACTTAAGCTGTGGTCTGCAGACAGCAAATGACCCAGGAGGTGATCCCTAACTGAACTTCAAAATCATAATAGTTCATACTATTCCCTTCCAGATAAAAACTCTGATGGTAAGAAATTGTGGTGTTGCAGGGAGTATTTTGAGCCTGAGCAGTAATCCACTGATTTAGAAGATTTGATAAAGCAGCCAGTGCCTTCTTGTGTCCCATGTGCTCTTACACAACACTTTCTCTGCTGTATAATTCAGAAAACATTTGAGATAGGTGATAAAAGTCCTTAGAAGTTATTTCAAAAATTTGTTTTAATGTGAAAATATATTTAATAATTTTCCTCAAGAAGTACTAGGTGTTTCAAAGGTTTTTTTGTTTTGTTTTGTTTTTTTGTTTTGTTTTGTTTTGTTTTTCAAATATTCAGCCTGTGTGATACACTGTGTGTTAATCTGTGTGTGTGGTGTCTTCCTCAGTATGTGATTTTTTGGGGGAAGGAGAGAAGAGAAAATATTCTATTGTAAACATCATCCATTTGAGAGAAAGTGCAAAGTAAAAAAAAAAAAAAAAAAAAAACCAAACCAAAAAAAAAGGNACCAAACCATAAAACAAGGTAGAATCTATCCAAAATTATTTAAACAGGAAGAAAATTTTTTTTTTAATTATCTTTACTTTAAGATTATTTGTGATTAAGTTTATCTATTTATCACAAGTAGTAAACGTGGGGTCATACCTATTGAAAAGTACCCAGACCCTGAGGGTCTAATCTGATGGCTAATGTGATTACATTGGACAAACTTTACCTGAAATATCTGTGCCTAAGAACATGCAGTGATTTCATCATTACTCAGCATCTGGATTAATTTCATCCATCCATGTTTCTTCCTGGAATTTAGCTATGCCCTTTGTAGCAAGGCTGTTTTCATCACAGTGGTGTTGCTATATACATATTGGCCTTTGATAATACAATCTTGTTTCCTGGATAGTCTGCATCCATTTGGAGGGAATGCTCTGATTTAATTACAGGCTATGACTGTACGTACCCTGGGTGGTTATGACTAAAACCGCAGAGTTCTGAGTTTCCTCTGCTCTTCCCAAACTGAAACAGATTGTTTTTCAAGTGTATATGTTGAGCTGGAGTTCCCAGTTGTACAGCCTAATTTGCAGTAATCTTTTTTATACAGTCGTTGTTTTGTTTACGTTGGAAAAGCCCTCTAAGACTGTCGAGTCCAATCATTCACCCAGCACTGCCAAGCCCACTACTGACACATGTTCCCAAGTGCCCCATCCACATGGCTTTTACATCCTTCCAGGGATGGTGACCTCTCCATTATCCTAGGCAGCCTGTTCCAGTGCTTGAACACTATTTTGGTGAAGATATTTCCCCCAGTATCCAACCTAAACCTTTTGACAGGAACTAGCTGGTGCCCCACACTTAGCAGGGTAAGGAGAGGCAGCACCTCTGCAGTAGTCATGGAACACTTCTGGTGGTGTCTGGGAGACACACAAAATGTAGCATTTGGGGAAAAAATGAAAGGCAAAATCAATATACAGAAATTAATGTGTCTTTGTGAAGATTCAAAACAGATGGGGAAAAGGTCAAGGATTCTTTGTTGCTAAGTGCGTTTCTATGACAACTGCAATGTGTATGTTATGAGTGAGCAGTCATTTGTTCCAGCTGCTGGATCATTAAAGGGGCAGCATTTCTCTCAGCATGGGGCATGTTATTTGTGGCTTATTTACTTTTTGTTTACCCCTCTGTAAACCAAGTTTCAACAGGTGAGACTCAGTGAGTACATGGAAGCTTCAGACAGTCTCAGCGTGCTACACCACAGGTCTGAGTGAGACTGGACTGCAAAGTGCCTGCCTTAGAGGATGTTGGACAAGCTTTGTAAGAAAATCAGGAGATTATTTTAGATCTAATCATGCAATTAAGTCTACACACTCGTGATGATTCTATGACTCTGTGATGCTGCACCATGTTGGAATTCTGGCAAAAATTCTGGCATGACTTGAGAGGTACGTGTGATTTGTCTCACATGGAATAACAGCGTGTACAAAGACTTACATAATGTTTAAGTATTGCCTTAGAAAAAGTTAATTAACTAGAATGATGGCAGAAATCTATTTATTTCTTCATACATTAAAATAAGGGGGAAAGCTGTAATCATGGCCTTGTCTGTTGCCTCAAAGGCGTGGCAATATGGTCCAAGAAGCACAGATTTTATTGTCCATTGTGTGGTGGGTTGACCGTGGCTGGATGCCATGCACCCACCAAAGCCTCTCTATCACTCCCTTCTGCAAATGGACAGGGGACAAAAAATATAACAAAGGTCCATGGTTTTGAGAAAAAGACAGGCAGAGATCACTCACCAAACACCATTGCAGGCAACACATTTCACTTGGGTATATTAATTGAATTAAATACCAATTAAAATTCAGAGCACAATAATAAGAAGGAAAACAACTCCTAAAAATAGCTTTCCCCACTCCTCCTCCTATCCAAGGCTCTGCCATCTACTTTCCTGGACTGTGGAGAGACAGGGAATGGGGGTTGTGGTCAGTTCATCACACATTGTTGCTGNCCTCCTCTGTCGGCAGAGACAACAGCTCTCAGCCAGGCCTGAGCTCAGAGAGATAAGCCGAGGCCTAAACACCGAGAACTGCCGGCTCCGTGTCCACCCGACAAGCGAGAGAGAAGGAGAGCAAAAGAAAGAAGGGCAGACAGGAAACTCCCTCCTGTCTTTATACACCTGATTATGTAAGGGAATGATATGGAATACTTCCTTGGTTTTGTATCCTGGTTTCTAGGGAAGGCCTACAGAAAAACTACCACACTGCCTCTGTTCGGGGAGAGGAGTCAGAGTCCTTCCCCTGCTCCAGTGTGGAGTTCCTCCCACAGGAGACAGTTTTCCATGAACTGCTTCAGTATGAGTCCTTCTGATGGGATCGTCCTGAACTGCTTCAGAATGGATCCCTCCCACAGGCATGGAATCCTTCAAGCATAGGCTGCTCCAGTGTGGGACCCCACATGTTCACAAGTCTTGACAGCAAACCTGCTCCTTCATGGGCTGAAATTATGAGTTACACTAGTGGTTTCAGTTGGTGCCTGTGCTTTTAGGCACAAGGATCTGGACCCACATCTGCTCCAAACTGAGTACAGAGCAACTTAACAGAACAACAATGGACTGAAATATTGCAAGGGTTGTTCCTGTGTTGGATCTCTTGCCTTTAGAGAACTGAAACTAGGAGACGTGGGAAAAGAAATTTGATGGGGGATATGTATGTTGGATATGTCTAAGGGGGAACTGGAACAACTTGCACAAAGGTACAGAGATGTCATGAAAACTGAGGTACACCTCAGATCAGCTATCTTAGATTATCCACCTGAGATGAATGGCTGAGAAAGAGTGTCTGGGTGAAATGAGATTAAAATACCAGTTCTGGAAATAAAGAAGGAGAATCAAGAGAGCCCTCCAGAAAATAATGATTTCCAGAGTCTTCATGATGAAGTCAATTTCCAGAGTCTTGACATTTGCTCTCAGAAAAAGTCTCCTCTTCATGTGAGTACATCCAAAAAAAAGATAAGATGACAGTTTATTACTTCTACCAGTTATTCCTGTAACTAAAGTATCTTAGGTGTAGCAGTCCTGAATGTGATGGTTGGTCTCCTTCAAAAATCTTGTAGGCACTTTTAATTTTCCTCTGTCCTTTCACAAACACTAATCACAGAAAGCCTTGATAAGAGTATGTAAATCTTTTACCCTCACTAAAATATCAAAGACTTTATGGTAGAGAAGAACCAAGTAAAAAAACCCAAACATATTTATATTATTCCTAGTGTAGTTCAAATATATTCCAGATGGCTGAATATGAGGTGCTTTGAGCCACATGCAATCTACCTATCTCCTGCCACACATTCCCAAGGTGCTGAGCCCTATGCAGCATGCATAAATGGGACAGGACAATAAATGATAAAAAGTTAATGTTTTAAGAATTAATAATCTTCATTCTGCTACTGAATCCCCCTCTACAACCTCTTCTGAAAAGGCAGCTGTAGACCAAGAAGGGCTGTGATTTACACACAGCCTCTTGCTCCATCACATTTTGATGGCAATGGTCCAGGTCAAATATGACCTGACCAAATATGAGTTGTAAAGGTCAGTTTCCTGACCTGCTCTTCTTACTGTTGCTTGGCTTCCTCCTTTCTCTGCCCAGTCTCTGTCCTTCCATGTATCAGAGGTTCTCAGAGTCTTTTGTGTGAATATATGCATATACTGCACCACATTGCGGTCGTGGCTTGCAGATACACATTTATGGGTCTTTTAGGAGGAAGTTTCCTTAGTGAAACTTGTCTTAATCTAAAGGGCTATTAGCTATGAAGAGAGCAGAAAAAAGAAACATGAGTTAGACCACTAATCAACATGTCTCAGGATGGAGCTAAATACTGTTGTGCAAAAATGTGAGTATTAATAAGCATTTGTAAGGAAACATCAGTTATTTCACAAGGCATATGCTGTAGAAATTAAAATTTATTCTGTTAAAAAACCAAAACAAAACAAAACCTCAAAAAATACTAATCAAAGCTTAATGTAATTATGAATTATGTATTGATTTATTTTGCTGTTTTTGCACAGCTGCAAAACTCAGGGAAAACTCAGGTAAAAAGATCTGGTAAGAGTCAAAGCCAGAACAGAAAAACTTACCAACCTACAAAGGAGTCACACTCTCCTGTCCCCTGAAGTCACCTGAATGGCTGCAGTCAGTTCAAACACAAATTAATTAGCTGAGAGGACTTACAAGACCAAGCTGTAGTATCACTAATCAGTCCTCAAATGAGAGTGAACTGGATCACAAGTCTTAGGGCTTTTGAGAGCACTACTGCCATAAGATGGAGCCTGAGCTCCAGGGCATTGCAAGAGGAACCCAGATCTCCACCAGGCAACTACCTCTCCATCAGGATGGACCTGTGTCTGCAACCTGCAGGACAGTCCTGCCACTGGAAAAAGTGCCCATCAGCACATCCAGGGTTTCTGACTGCTGTGTCAAGCTCACAGAGTGTTTGCCAGCTCTTTTGGAAACCTCCAGAACAACCTTCTTAAGGACTGCACAGGCAGGTTGCCAAACTCCAAGCTGCCAGCTTGACAGGAAGGTAACCTAAGGCAACATGCTTTAAATGCCATAAACACTGGTTGTGTTATTTGCCCTTAACTGGTTTTAGTTCATTTTCTAAAAAGAGAAATTTCAGAGCTGGGAAGAGTTACAATTTTTTTTTTTAATTGCTTATTTTTTTTAATTGATATTTAGCTCTGGGGTACACAGTTCCTGATTTACTGCATATAATAAATTGTGAAATATTTTTCTTAAATTCAATAACTTCAAAATAGCTCTCTAATGACACAATGTTTTCATTGCAATCAGTAATAAAATTCTTCTCAATGCAGGGGAATTGATAAGCAAAAGCTCTGTGTGTTTCCAATACTTTCCTTGAAGAATTTTCTACTTCCAATTCCTAGCTTATCATTTAAAAACAAAAGAAAATAAATATTGCTGTGAGAAGCTGAAGTGAAACTTCTCCCATTTATGACTTCTAGCAGAGAATTCAAGTAGGCACAGGCTCAAAACAGCAGGTAGGAAAGAATCTCTGAAATGAAGGATGATGTATCACTCTTCAAAATTAAAACCGGAAGTTGTTTACTTCTGAGGACCTAATAATCTTTTCATTAATCCAAGTGTCTTTTTTCAAGATATTGTGAAGTTTAATTGTGCACTCCTGATCAGGAATGTACTAGAGAAACGCAGACTGTCATTGCTACTTATTAACCGTTTAGCCTGAATTTTTTAATTATTTAGAGGTAGTAATTACTTACAAAAGTATTGCAATCATAGTCCTTGGCCACCTCTGCTGATGTCAGTATGAATTTCTTCTCCCTAGGAGAGTTTTTATTCTGTGTGTCATTTCCTTTGTCACATAATTATCAGTTTCTTTTACATTAAGTTCAATGCATCTGCAAATCACTAGGACAAAGTGATTTTTGCAATGATGGATCCCACAGATATTTTTCTCACAACTGTCAGACTTTGTGAGGCAAAAATAAAACAAGATAATGCCATGGTGGGTCTCTGTTTTATTTTGCAGGGTGAAACTCAGAGTGCTACAAATATGAAAAGAAGGAGTTTTTGCTGATGGCACTTCTGATTTCAGTAATGGGGTTTCAAGAGCGTGTGTGAGTATTTGCAGAGGAGGAGTGAATACATTTGCTGCCAATTCAGTGACAAAAAGAAGAGGGAAAATGTTTGACCCACAAGGACAAAGTGCTGTTCATACTGAAGGAGTTAAGAGCTAAAGTACTCTGGGGTAAGAATATGTCTGTGAAGGTCTTAGGAAAGTAAATAATGAATAATAAAACACTATGATTGAATTGAGATACAGCTGACATGGAAAAAAGATAGGCAAGTACTAAACCTCTTGATGTTTAGTGTTCAAGGCCAGACTTTGTCAAGTGTTCAAGGCCAGCCTTTCCTGCACAACCTGGTCTAGTGGAAGGTGTCCCTGACCATGGCGGGGGAGCTGAAATGAGATGATCTTTTCGGTCCCTTCCATCCCAAACCATTCTATGATATGATGATTGAGAAAGAAACCTACAAATGCTCAACAAATTTCTTTGTTTCCACAAAGTTATGGGATATCCCTCACCAGTTACCTGGTATGTGTTAAAGACAGTGTTTCTTTTAGCATAATGAAAGAATGGTGAAAGTATTCATTCATGTTATTATAATATTGGATATCCCAGCTGCAGATTGAAAAATGTAATGTGAGGAATATAAAGATTGATCTTATAAAGTCTCATAAGTAAAACAGATTATTTTCAGGAAAATGGGATGGGTTTGATAATTGTTATTTTTATTCATCCTGTATCAGAAGGTTGCAACAGATTTTTCAATTGATAAGGTTATATTCTTCTGTTAAGACTCAGCATGCAGACTGATATTAAAGGGAGTAATGATTTTCCATACTCAAAAAGTCAGTATAATATAGTTCTCTCACTGACAGAGTAAAACACATTTCAGAGACATCAGAGTGATATTAAGCCACACACCTCACCATCTGACTATGACTACTTAACTACTTTAAATTAACTGCTTAAATATCTTCAACATGTTTAAACAGAGAGATAATTAACCATCCAGCACCCTCTGACTTTCTGTGCAGAGCAGCAGATAATGATTTCTCAAGTGTCAGTGGCTGAAGTCTTACAAGTTTAATGGGATGCTTGCTGTGTAATCTTTTTGCAGTCTTCATAAAGCCAGGGGAAACGGCTATTGGCAGAGATTTGTTGCTAAAGTCACTGGGAGGATGCAGGTTGTTGCCCAGGAGGCAGGAGAAGGTGATCTACCACCACTAGCTCAACAAGGATTTTTGGCAAGAGGGGTGTGGAGTTAAGCTAAAGACTGGGGTAATTTCACTGAAAAGCTTCTTGTAGTAATAACAGCAGGTGGACACCTACAAAAGTGAAAGAAACTCTAGGGCAGTGTGGGACAGAAGGCTGAGGTTACGTAGCAAATAGGTCTTTGTTTGTTCTTGACTCAGTGTAAGTCTCTATCATACCTCATTGCATCTTTTTTATATGTAAAGGCACATCTTCCACATGCCACACTGAGTTTTAGAGCAGTAACAACCTTGTCGTTTTCTGAAGCATTCCCAGCCTGCAAGTGCAGCACAACACAGCTCTCAAATAAATCGAGTGCACCAAGTGAGCAGATTTCAGTACGTGAAAGAAAGCAGGAGTTACCTGTGAGGCTCTCCCCTGTGTAATAAGTCTTGTCATGTTTTCCATCTCTCTTCTGTCACTCTCTCATAATGGTCCAGGGTGGAATTCTACCCTTTGTGAAACAAAACGGAGGTTTGACTTTGATCCCCCACAGCCATAATTTAATCCTTTGGCGTTGTGTTGCCTTTAGTCAGGTTGGTTTCCTTCCTTCCAATCCTGTCACAGTAAAAACTGTACATTAAACTCAGTTACCTTAATTGCAAAAATACCCCAAACTAACAAGACAAACAAACAAATAACATCCACAAAGAAAACCCCATAAATCCCCTACAAAACCACCCAAAATCAGAAAAACAAACTAAAAATAAACAAACAAGAACCAAACAAAACCAACATAGAAAACCAACAGGATAGTTTAGGTTAGTTTCACATTATTGTTTTGATGCCAGAATATCTCAGCTGAGGTTTAGTACTCTTTACTACAGTATAAAATGAAACTCTAAATAATGTGACTGTGGTTTTGGTGCATAAATGTCCAGAAACAGACTCTGATTCAACTCAGATGCTTTGCAGGTGTGTCTGTAAGGCAACAGCATTAGTGTGTATGAACAAGACTATTTCTTGGCATAGCTGAGATCCCCATTTGGTGCAAACTTACTTTTCACTGTACTCTCTGAAATTATGTACATTTTGAACATACTTGGCATTTATCCTTATTTATATTACCTTTGAACAATATTATGGGGAAGTCCAAGAATTTGTTGGACTTCTGTTAGTCTCTATATTAAATCTACCATTTAATTTGTATAAAAAAAAAAAAGGGTGGAGGAGTGGGTCCTATTATTATAAAGCATAGCAAATATATCTGTTCCTACTATCCAAATGAATGGCTTTTCCACTGGTTGTTTGTCAAACCTTATACAAGGTGATCCACAATACTGGCATCTATAAGGATACCTGCATTAGGAAAACCCCCTTATACCAAAGTGAAGCTCTGAACTGTGACTTATGTAAATTAGTTGTTGCCAGCATCCACAGTTTTATCTAAGATATCAGTGCTCAGTTATTTTCAAATGCCCCAAGTTTATGGATAATGTGACTTGAGAATTCTATTTTTCTTTGGAAATCAAGTACAAAAATCAGAGTCAGAAAGCAAAAGCCTGACCCTTATGCAGGACCTCAGAGGAAATACAGCTGCAGCTGCAGGTTTTACTCAGTCTAATGCATGGGTGAGTTAAGAAAGCTTTGTGTGCCTTAGTAGATTAAAGGTGCTTATAAGTGTTGTTTTCTGAAGGTTCAGAAGTTTACAATATAACCAATTTCCTATATGCTTGGTATCATAGTGATAACCCATCAAAAAGTCCCATTGTACCACAAATACAAAGGTCTAAGCTTGTTTTTTATGCCTCAGGCATTTTTTCCACTCCTGTAACTGGTCATG
Source organism: Formicarius rufipectus (assembly GCA_013399695.1). Lineage (NCBI taxonomy): Eukaryota > Metazoa > Chordata > Aves > Passeriformes > Formicariidae > Formicarius > Formicarius rufipectus. The sequence continues at coordinate 362,877 of VXAU01004184.1, read as the reverse complement.
TTGTTCTTTTTGTTATGATCTTACACTCTTTTCTTTTTAGTTCCTTGGGTTTTGACTTTTTTTCCCCTTGATGTTTTAGTTGGGAATATCAAAGAGGAAGTCAGGTGAAAGTGCCAGGAGGCCTGTGTGAATGAACAAGGAGCTCATGGACAAATTCAAAACACCGGAAAAGGAAGGTTACAGAGGTTGGAAGCAGGGACAGGTAGCCTGGGGGGAATACAGAGGAATTGTCTGAGCAGCTAGGGTTCAGGCTGGGAAAGATGAAGTCCTGAATTATTTAAGTCTGGTCAGGGGCATCAAGTGCAACAAGAAAAGCTTCTTTACATACATCAGTGATTAAAGGAAAACGGGAAAATGTGTTCCCTCTCCAGAAGGAAACAGGAGGCCTCATTTACTGTGACGTGACGCAGCCACACTGCCCAAGTGTGGCTTTGCAGAAGGCAAGGGCAGGGAGTGAAAGGATGACAAACTGTCTGCTGTCAGAGAACATCAGGTTTGAGACCACCTGAGGAAACTGAAGGTGCACAAGTCCATGGGAAGATGCAGCTGTGGATCTCAAGAGAACTGGTAAAGGAGATGGCAAAGCCACTAGCCATTATATTTAAGAAGTCGTGGCACTTGAGTGAAGTTCTCACTGACTGGAAAAGGGGAAGAACAACATCCATTTTAAAAAAGGTAAATAAGAAACACCCAGAGAGTTACAGGCTGGTCAATTTCACCCAGGTGCCAGGCCAGATTGTGGAGTGGATTCTCCTAGTGCTAAGGCACATGGAAAAGATGACTTAATTAAGGGCAAATCATGCCTTTCAAATTTCATGACCTTCTATGATGGAGGTTATAGCATTGGTGGATGAGGAAGGAGTAACTGACACCATCTACCTGGATTTTTGCAAAGGATTTGTTATTGTCCCACACAATATCCTTGTCTCTAAACTGGAGAGACCTGGATTTGATGCTGGTGGATAAGGATTTGACTGGATGTCCACTCAGTCAAAGAGTTGTGGTCAATGACTGTTGTTCTCCAAACTATGGCTCAGATGAATACCAGTGCTGAGTGCTGTCCCCAGGAGTCAGGACTGGGGCTGGTGCTGTTCAATACCTTTGTCAGCAACATGAACAGTGGGGTTGAGAGCATCCTCAGCTCATTTGTCAATAACCCTGAGCTGAGTGGTGTGATCGCTCCCCAGATGAAACGGGTAGGCCATTCAGAGGAATCTGGACAGGCTTGAAGTGGGACTGTGTGAACCTCATGAATTTCTACTAAGCCAAGTGCCAGGTCCTGCACCTGGGTCAGGGCAACCCCAATCACAAAGTGCAGCCCTGAGGAGAAGGCTTTGGGGCCATTGGAGAACAAGAAGATCAATATGGCAATAGGCACTGGAATTCCAGAAAGTCAGATGTGTCCTAGACAGAATCTAGACCAGCATGGACAGCAGGTCAAGGAAGTGATTCTGTCGCTCTATTCCACTCTCACGAGACACCACCTGAACTGATGCATCCAGCTCTGGCATTCCCAGCATAAGAAAGATGTGGATCTCTTGGAGCAAATCCAGAGGAGGTCGCAAAATGCTCTGAGAGTTGGAGCAAATCTGCTCTGGAGGCAGGCTGAGAAGGCTGAGGTTGTTCATCCTGGAGAAGAGAAGGCTCTGGGGAGACCTTAGAGCACTTTCTAGTGCCCAAATTGAGCTTATAAGAAAAATAGGGACAAACTTTTTAGCAGGGTCTGCAGCAATAGAACAAGGAATAATATGTTTCAACTAAAAAAAGGGCAATTTAGGGTATATATAAGGAAGAAATTCTTTCCTGTGTGGGTGGTGAAGCCCTGGCACAGGTTACCCAAGGAAGCTGTGGCTGCCTCGTCTCTGGAAGTGTTCAAGGTCAGGTTGGCTGGGGCTTGGAGAAACTTGGTCTTGTGAAAGGTGTCCCTGCCAATGGCAGGGGTTTTGGAACTAGATGACCTTTAAGATCCCCTCTCTAGTTTATCCAGATGAAATAAAAAAAAAAAAAAAGCAAACACAACTTTGGCTTATTTTGTTGGTACAGGATATCATTACTGTGTGTTAAAAATTGTGCAGGCAAATTGATGTGCCCAGTTATTTCATTTCTGTTGTATGCATAAGCTACTAAGAGCAAAAATGCTACTCTGGCCATTGTTTAGGGAGGAAAGACAGTCAGCTTCCATTATCCTATTAAAGTGCTGATAGCTCTTTCTGACGTCTGCTGAGCTCTTCAAATAACAACTACCAGTTCATTGATGTGCTAATACAACCAAACAGATAACACCTTCTGTGATTTTAGATACAGCTGGAAGGCATGATTAACCAACTGTGTCCTCTTTAAGCTTCTGGTGCCCCAATACTGACTTGGAGATACAGCTTAGGACCTGATTATTCACTGAATGAAATCCAATAACTGAGGCATTACTAACAAGCCAAGATCGCAGATAAGTTTGAAAATACTACGCCATCTTACTGCTCTTTCTTGATTTTATGAAATATGATTTAGAACTACTTTCCTGTAACAAAACCAGAGTTTGAATAAACTTTTTTATTTTCCTCAGAACCCTCTGGATTCTGCTATTAATTTTTTTGCATTACAGAAATGCAGAGGAAAGGTGATCTTTCTATAGACACACATTAAAATACAAAACAGTTTGAAATATGGATTTGCATTGTATTGCTTGTGGTAGAAACATAGATCTTCGAATGAGCTGGCACACAAAGACACCTGATCTTTGCAATTACGTTTCCAATAGTTTCATGTGGTCAGCAGGCAAAAGTGAATAAGAAGAGACAATGAGTAAAAAGACCTCTTTAAGGGGAGAGTCACTGATGTGAAAATAAGAAGGGAGTTACAGCTGTTTGGACACATCTCCTGGGTCTGGCTATTAAAGTCTGCTCTTTGGTCTGAGAAGAGGCAGTCACCATGGAGGAATCATCTAAGTTGTAAACCTAGGGAAAAAATAAAAAAGGGGGATTTAATGGTACTGCATGTCAAAGCATAAAGAGCAGGTCACTATGGAGACAGAAGTATTTGTGCACCTGACTCATTTATGGGGCTGGAAGGAAGGTTTGAAACAATCCCTGAGGTTCTTCTCACTTGATGTTGCACAAACAGATCGTGCAAATCCAAGGCAGCCTAAAAAGATTAGTGTTGAAATTAAAGTCAAACCCTCTGAATCTCTACTTTATTGATGAGGAATGAAAAAAGGTGATGACACCTAGATTCCTGTATTTTCTTGGGCATGGTCCTGATTTCGATGTGAATGCTCAGCTACCTAAATTCTACTTCTGTTCTGATTTGTATGGGGAGCAGGAAGAACAAGGTCAGCAAAAGGTGAAGATCAGCTCCTGCTCTTGCACTGGTTCTGCACACAATATAGATACAGTGAGCCTGAAGCACTTAACCCTGAGATATTTGATCCAATCTCACTGTATGTGAGCTGCTCCTAAAGGAGCACATATATAGCCAAAAAAACCTACATCACTGTTTGGTTTTTGTTTGTTTGTTTGTGTGGTTTTTTGTTTGTTTAGTTTGTTGGTTTGTGTTTTGTTTGTTTTTTGTTTGTTTTGGGTTTTTTAAATTGTAATTTCAGAAAACATTCTCTTCACTGAGAAACTAAGGGCACTTTTATCTGTGAAATTAAATATTTTCCTACTTCATAGAATCATAGAATGTTTTGGGTTTAAAGGAACCTTAAAGATTATCTAATTCCAACATCCCTGCCTTGGGCAGGGACACCTTTGACTAAACTAGGTTGTTCCAAGATCGGTCTGACACAACCTTAAACACTTTCAGGGATGGGGTGTCCACAACTTCTCTAGACAGCCTGTTCCAGTGCCTCCCCACCCTCCTGGTAAAGAATTTCTTCCTAAGATCTAACATAAACATACTATTTTTTCAGTGTGAAGCCACTTCCCCCTGTCACTACATATTCTTGTAAGAAGTCTCTCTCCATCTTTCTTGTAGGCTCCCTTCATGCACTGGAAGGCTGTAATTAGGTCACCATAAAGTCTTCTCCAGGCTGAACAATCCCAATTCTCTCAATCTTTCCTTATAGGAGGGGGTGCTCCATCCTTCTAATCTACTTGGTGTCTCCTCTGGACTTGCTCCAACAGGTCTGTGTCCTTCCTGTGCTGGGGGCCCAAGGTTGGAGGCAGCACTGGAGGGGCAGAATCTGCTCCCTCACTTGATGCCCATGCTGTGGGATCAGATCAGCACATATTTGGTTTCTGGACTGTGAGTTCACATGGCCAGGTCATGTCTGGCCTGTCACCCACCAGCACCCCCAAACCCTTCTCAGAAGGGCTGCTCTCAATCAGTTCATCTCCCAGCCTGGACTGATCCTGGAGATTGAGTCAACTGAGTTATCTCCAGATTAAAAAACCAGTGTACACGTAGATGTCCACATGTACCTCCTGCTATGGATAGTGGTGCTCTAGAGCTCTGTTGTTCATATGTATCCAGAACCATCTGAGATGTTTTCAGGTGCTGTCTGACTGACTTTCAACTGCTGCTGAGAAAGGATGCCACATGGATGCTACACTGCACAAAGTTTTCATGTCACCAGAGACATGACTGTGGGAAACTAAAGCCTAACACCATTACTAATTTGATGAATGGATCAATCTCCACTGGCTGTACAACTAAGCATATCCCCACTGACCTGTGAACATCTGTATTTAGGTGTCTTAGTCTTGAAAGGCGTGTTATTCAGATTAGAATCAGTCTTTGAAAACAAGTAGTTCATGAATTTCTCAGTATCTCTGTGTTAAACACAAAGGATTTTGAAAATAAAATGTAGTTTTTATTGTTTCATAAAACAAGCTGTATTTAATTACTCACTTGGAGTTTGGCTTTTAAGAATTATTTCTAAAGGTATCTTGGCAATTATTCTCCTCTATAGGGAACAGATTTTGTCATCTTAATAATTTTATGGAATAAGGTTACACCCACGCTGCTTCAACAGCAGCCCTAAGGTCTACTTTGCCAGATGTCCTAAATGTCTACTGTTACTTGGGGCTGGTGTTTAGGTTTCAGATGACCACCTGGTGCAAGAAGAGGGGAAAACCTTAAATTTGCCTGCTGAGTTGAACTGCTCTCTGGTGCAACATCAATGGAGTTTCAGAAACTAAGATATAAGTTGTCAAAACCTGCTAGTTCCCTAAATGCTCACAGTTGAGGATTTATTCCCACACCAGCTGACTATTCAATGGAGGAAAAGGACTTAATTCTTGATATCAGACCCCTTCTTATTCCTTTCTTCTTAATCTAGAACAGATCCATAAGTGAACTGCAAGGTAAAGGGTTGCTCTTATTACGCATGTTTTCTTTTTGTAGGTTATTCACAATCACTGCCAGACACAAATAAGGGGTTTGTGCCTATAAGACATGACAAAAAAAGCAACAAGAAAACAACAAAAAAGCAAAACAAAACATGAAGAAGTTTAACAATGATTCTGATCCAAATGTCAGAAACTTATTCACTGCTTTGTGTCAAACCTTGAAAATAATTGGCCATTTATGAAGAGGAGGCCTTGATGCAATAGTGGTTGCCTGGGTGATTTCAGTGTCAAGTTGACCACCTCCATGGAGCTTAAGTATCTTTTCTTTAAAGATAGTGAATATTTTCCATGTTTGTCCACTACTCCAATAAATTCGGTCTGTGTTCATGTCAATGCGTTGCCAAGGCACTCCCTAAGCAAGAGACATCTCTGCTTTTCAATGCTGCATGGCTGGCAAGGTAACAGCTGTGTCCCCAGGGAGGTGTCACAGACATCACAAGAGAGGAGGAACATGCAGTGCATCCCAAAGTCCTAAATGCTAGAGAGAGCAGAGGACAGTAAGGTAACCTCTCCCCAGCACTTTATTCAAGAGGGATTCCTTCCAGTCTGCCCCAGCTCGTGTTACAGGCGTGGCTGCAGTGCCACGTTTGTGTCATTCGGTGGCAGAGAGGATAAGGCGAGGTCTTCCCCTGGTGCTCTGACCCACGTGGGCTCCCGGGATTGCTCAACAACCTGACATTATTGCTTTTCTGTTTGCTTTTCTGTTTGTTGGGTTTTATCATTAATGTTAATCTGAGATGTTACACTCGAGAGGTGGCGGGCGCTGGCCGAGTGGCGTAGGCCCCCGCCTGTGGAGCCAGCTCCTCCTCTGAGGACGCCGGTTCGAATCCCAAGGAACTCGCTGTCACCGTCCGAGTGTGCTCGGCTGTGGCAAATGAGACTCAGGAGTAAAGGGGGTGGGGCCAGTTCCGCACACACTGTGCCTCACCTAAAACATCCATTGCGCAGGCTTATCCCAAGATCTTCATTTGCGAAGTCTAGCCAACAACAACAACTTCCAGTCACATAGTCTCCAATCTAATTGGAAAGGTGCCAGTCTGAGGTCTTCCCCTCTTCTCAGGGGGCAACTGTTGCACAGGCTAAGATATTAGAACATTGAGTGAAGGTATTATTTCAGTTTGTAATAACAGAAAACAAGAAAGAAAGTAAAATATTCCATGGTGTTTTACTTTTTTCAGAGTATTGAGCTATCTTGGCAATATTTATACATGGTTTAAAGAAAGTACAAGTTATGGCTGTCCTTATAGAATCATAGAAATTTTAAGGTTGGAAAAGCCCTCTAAGATCATTGAGCCCAATCACTAAGCCATCACTGCCATATTCACCATTAAACCATGTCCCCAGGTGCCACAAACATGCCTTCTGAACACTTCCCGGCATGGTGACTACACCACTTCCCTGTTCCAATGCCTGATCACCCTTTCAGTAAAGAGATCTCCCTGATATCCAATCTAAACTTCCCCTTGGCACAACCTGTGACTGTTTTCTCTTGTTGTGTCACTTGTTACCCAGAGAGATTGAATCACACCCGGCTACAACCTCCTTTCAGGTAGATATATAAAGACATAAGGTCCTCCCATGAACCATCCTTTTCTACAGTCTAAAATACAGTTTCCATATACCGAACTCATTGAAATAAAAAAAAATAAAAAAATCCACCAGGTAATATTGTCCAGATCTCTTCATTAATTGATGTCATATGGTATGGAATATTCCTTTGGCCAGTGTGGGTCACTGTTCCTGACTGTGTCACCTACCAAGACCTTGCCCACCCCCCACCCACTCTTGAGGGGGGATGCTGAAGACGCAGCACTGATGCTGTTCCAGCACTGCTTGGCAGTAACCATAACACTGGTGTATTTTGAATGCCCTTTTGGCTCCCATTTCACAGCACAGCACTGGGAAGGCTGCTGTGGGTAAATGAACTTCATCTCAGCCTGATGTAATACAACAGGATAAACAGAAAATTAGGGAGAAAGGTTGCAACTACAGTCCACTAAATTCATAAAAATGTAGGAACTGAGCTCAGTGAAATGAATGAAATTCAAGGAGCAATGGTGATGATAAAACAGGGGAATGGAAGGTCTTGTGTATTTGTATTTACACATACACAGCACATTCCTCTATTTTATCCTCACTGTCACAGGTACATACCTGTAATTACAGGTACACACCTGTAATCACAGGTACACAGACAAAACCCCTTATAAGTGTGGTTTTTTAATAGAAAAAGACTGTAGAAGAATAGTGTGTCAGTTTAAATTTTAGTAAAAAAAAAAAAGAGAAAAAAATAAAAGAAGTAGACTAACATTTCAGAACTCAAGGGATGTGAAAACTATGGCAGCCAATTCCTGACAGAATTTCTTTCACTGGGTATTTTTAAGGACAAGTTATATGAAGTGAGGTTTCAGCTGTGCACTTTCCTAGTGGCCCATATGACTACAACATGTACTCTCACATAACTGTCAAGAGGTTCGTGCTGCCGTGGGCAGCACGAAGTGATAGGAGAGCTCTGGATGGTATGGCTGATGTTTCCACAGAGGATGTACTATGTCCAGAGCGCCTGACAGGGTCTTGAGAAAAGAAAGCCTTCCAAATGACTGATATGATTCTTGGGATTTAAATTACATGTTGGGTGAGTGTTTCAAATTACATGTTGGGCAAACATGGGAATTAATTCTTGAGAGAACTGTTTAAGGGCATCTTATTGTAGCACTACATGATATGAGCAATCACCAAATCTTTTCTTCACAAAGAAAATTACCAATGAAGAGGTAAGCCCTAATGGAGTAATTGACACATTTGCAAAATTGAAGAAAAACAACCCACTGATCCTGATCTCACTTTTACCCCCAAGGCAGCAAAAAGTCAAGTTGCAGATTGCTGTATTACCTGGTAAAGAGTTTGATTTGCCTTTGTATCCATTTTGGAATAACTATTCTTATTGAAATTCTGTCTGACTGTGCAAGGTGAGATGGTTCAATTATTTAATCATGCCATCACTTTCAATTTGAAAGGCCAGTGCTAGAACAAATGTGCTTTCTGTTTAATTTATACCAATACTTAACCTACTTGGTCTGCTCCCTGTTTACGTGTCTTCACTAATGTATCAGAATGCAATGGATATTTCCTCCATTTTTATATCTGTCAAATTTTATGGAACTCATATTCCATGGGTGGCTCTGAATATGAAAGTTTTGTTCCTGTCTGTGTGCTTTTCCACAGATACAAGGATTCTGGGAGAGTGTCAGGAAAAAAGGTATCGCACTAAATTTGTCTTCTTTCATATCAGTAGGCAAAGATTTCCAGTTCCATTACACATCTGCAATTAATTTGTAAATACTTGTAGTATGCTGGTTATTTCCATAGTAATTTGTTTTATTTTGCAAGTATGTTAGCTTTCTGTCAGCATTGTAGTCAACAGGAGCTTTACAAATGCATGCTTTCTTAGCCTGTGTTACACAATCTAACAACACTTTCAGCTTTTGCTACAGACTAATTTTTTTATGGTCATTTAAAGTTTCAGTTTTAGAGATGTTAAAATGTTAACAGTAGAAATCAGAACATGAAGATGAGAAAAGGTGGTTTTTCCTTTGTTTTTCTAGAGAATAGCCTGTAACTAAAGCCCAGTTAATGAAGTGTCACACAGAAAAACTGAACAACCACCAGGGTAAAATTGCAAGGGGTTTGGAGTAATATCACAAGTGAGTGATAAAATATATGCTTTATCATCGTATGTTTCTGAAACAATCTTGGTATTTCACAGTACTAGCTTTGCACAGGATCTAGAATAACTTAGCTCAACCAACATCAAAAGATTATTAATGTAACTGGGATAGTAAAGTTTCCTGAAATATTGTTCACATTAAAAAATGGGGGAAAAAATGCCATCCCACTGTATTCAAATGATGTCTTTACATTATGTGAACACCATTTCAGAGAAAGGAAGATGTTGAACGAAGGGATGAAGTGAAATGTTTTGAACATGTTTTTGAAGGAACTGTTCAAAGCTATGCTTTGTCCCCTACATTATATTTTATTAAAAAAATATTAGAATCAAAACATTTCAAAACGTTAAAAAGTATAATCTTGAAGAGGTCTTCCTAATGTTTCATATTCATTATAACTTTAAGAAAACAGGCTGAAATCCTGAGAACAATGTGAAGTGGTGTTACTTCTGCATAGTATCACTTATTGGTCTCCAAATCCCAGACTACTCAAACTCCACATGGTAGTGGTCACTCCTCCCAGGCTCTTCTTTATGTAAATGGAAATGATTGGAGTTAAGTCTCTTCAGTTCTGTGACATCAGTTTATCTGTGACTGTACCTTTTCTGACTCCATGAGTGTTTTTGTTCTACACCTGCTCTCTCTGATTTTTCAAATAAAATTGACAAAACACCACAGGGAATAGTTTGGAGATTATTAACTAACGGAAATCAAGTGAAGTGGTGCTCAAGAGGTCTGTATCCATACACCATTTATTTCTGAAAAAATCATAATTAAAAAAATAAATATAACAGATTAAGGCTGTGATTGAAGAATAATCAATTCCAATATTTTCCAGTGAGGTGATAGGCAACTTTAGCCCTCTAATTTTAATGCTTACAGTGCTTTGGTTTGAGGTGCAACATAAGCTTTAATTTCTAACTTTTATGATAGTAATATTCAGGCAGTATGTTTGCTTGTCTAGTGATAGCAACCCACCTGTCTGTCACAATGGGCCACCAGTGCTGTGCAGCACATGTGAGTAGAACCACTGTGTTACTCTTCAACATGGCAAGAAAGACATGCATAGACGGAAAGACACAAGAAAGACAAAGGCATATTTTGGTAAAACCAGTACATCAACTTGTGTTTGGACCAGCTGCATGACCCCTGACCTGTATCATATAATGGAAAAACTTTTGAGAGTGCAGCAGAGTCACACTGGTGCAATGTGAGTTCAAAGGAAGTTTGAAATAATATTTGCTAAGGGACAGGGAACAGAGGCTGCAGCTGTTTGCCCAATAAAACAAATTCAATATCCGAATGAAATTGGAACATATAATCAATATTGGTCTAGCGAGAAAAGAAACAATAATCTTTTAGCTCATTGGAAAAAGCACAGCTTTGTTCACCTTCTGGTCATGCTGCAAAGCCATCTGTTTGTCTTCCATCCTGTTCTGTTAAAGATTTTGAGGAGGACATAGATTGAGCTTGCTGTGCTGTAGGAACAACCTCTTATTGTTTGTTTCTGCATTGATACTATTATTTCATATTAATGAAATTATTTCATAGGAATAAGTGTGCAGGAAGGACTACAGAGGAACAAGGAATACAGAGCACTGATTTTGCAGAAATAAATTAGCCTGTAGAATAGGACCACATCATCAAAATTGCAGGCCAATGGAAATGACAGCTTCAATATCAAAGGCTCAGGGAAGCTGTCCACAGGCTTACCATGGGATTTAAGTATATGGCAACATTCACAGAAAAGAGGGAGAGCTTTTCTTACCAGATGACTGGGAATTTTATGAAGATGATGAAGGGACTGTAACTCCTCTCTTGTGAGGAAAGGCTGAGGGAGCTGGGCCTGTTTAGTCTGGAGATGACTCAGAGGGGATTCTTATCAAAGCTACAAGTATCTGAAGGGATGGTGCCAAGAGAATGGAGCCATAGTCTTTCCAGTGGTGCCCAGCAGCAGGACAAGGGGCAACGGGCGAAAACATGAGGTTCTATCTCAATATGAGGAAAAAGTTTACATTGAGGGTGACAGAGTACTGGGACAGGTTGCCCAGAGAGGTCATGAAGTCTCCTTCCCTGAAGATATTCAGAAGCCACCTGGATGTGATCCTGTGAAACATGCTGTGGCTGAACCTGCTTTAGCAGAAGGGCTTTGATGAGTTGGTCTTTAGAGGTTCCTTCCAACCCCGATCATCCTGTGGTTCTGTGAATCTGTGATTAACTCTCAATGGAGATGGCAGCACCAGTACCCCAGGAACACACATCAGGACTGTTGGAGTGTAAGACTTGCTGAGCCCAAGTTGAGAGAATATGGATAAATGTAGTGATCTAGACATTTTTCTTCCCTACATCTGTACATTCAGCATGATTTTAATGTCTTGTTTTTCTATGAAATTTGATATAATGCATGATTTTTATGATTTTTATTTTTATTTTTTTTTTAAATATTATTTCTGGTCCTTCCCTTTACCTTGAAGTGAATTGAATTCTCCTAAGGTATTTTAATACCTAAGAATCTAGCTAAACATTTCATTTTGTTCTTAAATTCAGAGTCAACAGTGAATTAAAAGCCACTGTTAGAAGCTCTTCAGCTCCTGGGAGCTCTTACTTTGAAGAATACAACAGCTATAGAATGAAATGAATGACACAGTGCAGGTAGACCAGAAAACGGAAATTTGAGAAGATATTGTTGTCTTCTTCAAGAATGAAAAGTCAAGCTGCTCATGAGGGCCTTGATTGGAAAGGAGGGAACAGGAATGAGGGAACAGAGACCTGAGAACATCAGAAAACACTGAGAGCATGGAAGGAAAAGAGAAGTATCAGGCTGAAGTAAGGAAGATGAAGTAAAGGAGTAAGGCCAGAGAGGAGCCTAGTACTCTGTTCAAGAAACAGAAGAAAATGAGGATAGACTGCTGTTTTAATTGAATATCTTGTCAGTCTCAAGCATGAGTTACACTAAGTTAACTAAGAAAGTAGAGATTATTTTGTTTTTTTTAGATACAGGAGTAAAAGTTGATACCCATTGCTCTTGGAACAAAATTACAAAATATCACATTAGTAACCTTACCTTTGCAAAGCTTAGATTGCAAGCTTTTACTCGGTATATGAGGCATTCCTCATGTTCTGTGAGTGACAAGGATATTGCCTATCTATTTATGTCTTTCTGCACAGTATCTATCACTGACTACATTTATCTATCATGGCTCTTAAAAATGGCAAAGTCTAAATGGAAAGGTGCAAGGTTTTGAGTTTTTCTGTTAGGGCAGTTTGCATGCTAGTAGTTGAGCAGGCATTATGCATTCCATTTCTGGATGTAGCCTGCATAAGAGATCAAAGGCACAAAAAAATTACAAAATAATGAGACTGAAGCAATCTATCTGACTGCAAAAGAACAAGTAAAAGTGCACAAAAGAGTCAAAGGCTATCTATTTTCCCAGTGCCCTGTGAACACAGCAAGTACTAATACATAAAATTATATTCTGATTATTTTCTTTTAAATAATTTTTTAATCAGGCCCATCACTTTTCTTGTCTACAGTGAAAATAACTGATTTTAAAAGATCATCTAAACCAGAGGGTTTGCAAATGGGCTCAGATATTCTTTCCATTCTCTCAGCACAGATTTAGATGCAGTAGATGTTGTAAAGAATGTTGAAGTCATCAATAATCACAAATATCCTGCCTGTACTTTATGCCCTTCTTGGATTCTAAGCAGTTTAAGCCTCTCTGAAAGTACACCATGCTTCCAAATGAGAGCGTCCAAAGTGAGCCTCGGAGAGATCCAAATGTGCCATTTAACATAATTCCTCATCTGATGCTGAGCTATCCACGGCAGGCATGGTAACTACTTCCCAGTCGCTGAATGCTAATGTAATGTGCAATGGTGCCATTTGGAAATTTAACTTGGAGTCAACTTTCAATAAGCCATTTCTCCTTTCTGAGATGAAGGTTTTCTTTCAAAATGGACCTATTTGTGTAAATTGCAGGCAGGCCTGACTATTTTGCACAGTTGAGGGAAAGCCGGCTAGTGCTTTTTATGGAGTGAGCTATCAGGTAGATATACATATGACACGGAGTGCGCTGAGTTATCAACTTTCTCCAAGGGCAATCATATATCTTGTGCATCCAGAGCCAAATTAAATCTGACATTTCATTTAAAGCCTGAGACATCCTGATGCTAAAGCAGAGCGTGAGTGGTAAGAGTAGGAGGGTGTTCAGTTTTTTTGGATGGATGTTTCCATTCCTACCCTACCTGCCTGGGTAGATGAGGTCTAGTTGCCCACCATCATGCTACATTTTAGCCAGATGAAAATCTCAGATTTAATTATTTTCCAGTGGAATTCCTGCCTGTCTTAGTTGTTGCCTCGCAATGTTAAAGAGGGCCAATCTACGCTAGCTTCAGATGGCATCATAACCAGCATTATTTATGTGGCATGTTGTGAAGATTTCTTTACTCATACCCACAGCTCACATCAACCCTGGTAGTTTGCAGATGAAAGTGCAGTCCCTGCATTTCCCAATCTCATTCTCTTCAAAATCTTTATATCTCTTTATAGGTGTTCATTGCAGCCAATCTTTACAGGCTCTCAAGCTCAAATCAAAAAACAGCCCCTTTTGCTGAGGTGGTGGACGGATAAAGGTCACCAGGATGGGTATGGCAAAGATAGCATAAACAATTTCTGTGCTTCATTACAACCATGGAAATATTCAGTTCCTGGACTGTTTTGTGATATTTATTGAAATGGGCTCATAAATTGTCAAAATTTACACAGTATCACCCAGGAGTCACAGGATATAATCTATATCTATGGAAGTGGGCTGAAATTCTGTGTTCATTCCACTTTTATTATGTTATTTTCCAGTGAAAACTGGATCAACATTGATGATGCAGTCCCAACAGAAACATCCACAGCAGGATGTAATTTCCTAGGTATTTCGTAGCAAAATTACTTCTGTATTTTTATACCTCCTCTGCCATACTTGCCTGGGTCTGTTGTGAATATCATTGTATGCAACATGATTATTATGAAGGAGTATTTTTCCTGATTAAGAATATTGTTCATGGCAGCAAATGCTAAGGTGAGGAGGCCCTTAATACATGCTTCTATTGTTTCCTTCATTATACTTTATTTCACGTGTCACAGGCAGACACATCTCATACATCTTAATTATTTGATTATCTTCCAAGATGGAGATATCTTTCCTGCCTCTAAGGTGGGGGAAGTTGCAAGGAGTGGAAGATATTGTGTGTAAGTATAAATAGAAATAGAGGAAGTCACACCTCATATCAAATTGTTTTCACATTTCCTTCCCTATTGATTTTTCAGAATATAATTGTTGTGGGTGTAGTGTGAATTGCTCTCATTAGGAATCCATTGATTGTTAGACATTATTATTTCTTGAAACCTTGGAACTGGGAGGGAAAATAAAGAAAGAAAAATAAGGTCAATATTTTATTGCTTTAATGTTTGCTAATTGCACACTTTTGGAACTTCCTTTACCATCATTTTTTACTGATAAAAACTCTGGAAATGATTTGGGGGGTTTGTTTGTTTTTTCTTTTTTGGTGTTTTTTTGTTTTGTTTTGTTTTTTTACACAATGACCTCCTTATTTTTATTAAGGTCCAAGAGGAATGTTTATTCCTTCATGAAAAGCAACCTTGGATTGATTAAAAATAAAAATAGCCTATTCAACCCTTTTATGGCAAAGTGACCAGTCTTTCAATTGCATCTGTCCTAACCTGTGCTGGAAAAAAGCAGAAACACTATTGTTTATTTAGCAACATCACCCACGTCTGTATATTCTGCTAGAGAGGGCCTGTTTATCGTGAAGTTATTCCTTCACATGAGTTTCTAGAAAGATCAGGGTAACCTGCAAACTAAAATTAAAAATTCTCCTTTTTCCTGTGTTGACAGCAGTTGCCTGAAATGTCTCTTTCAGTCTCTAAGGAATTTGGCATTGACTCACTTCACAAAACCTTTCTGCCTATGCTGAAGGACTCTTCTAAATTTTCACATTTCTCTTGCTGTCACTGCAAAGTTTTTAACATATAGCAGACCCTGGATATAAAATAAATAAATAATCTCCAAATCCCATGTGGGAACTAAGAGAAGAAATTTGGCAAAGCCCACAAGGACAACTAGGCATTGTGTGCCCAGATCCACGGCAGAGTTCCTAACAGAGTTCATTGTTCCTATGGAGGTGGGGAAAATTGTTAGACACCTATCACTGGGCTTCCAGGCTGAAGGTCAAAAGGACACCTCAGACATCCCAGAAAATGTATTTGTGAGCTCCACTCAGTGCTGTGTTTGGGAGACAAAGCCAAAGCCAAGGCTGAACAAGGTCAAGACAGGCTTTCCTAAAATATCCCAACTTTATTTCCTTCCCTGACTGGGTGGGATTCATGTTTTTTTTTCTGCACCAAAGATTCTTTACAAATATTTGTTTCCTTGCTCACTGACACCTGAAATGCCATTTCCTTTGTTACAAACATGCAGAAAGAAGCACACACGTATTTTTGTCCTTAGAATCCCAGAACCCCAGAATGCTTTGTATTTAGAAGTATAGAATCAGAGTGCTTTGGATTGGAAGGGACCTTAAAGGTCACCTCTTCCAACACCTCTGCCATGGTCAGGGACACCTTCCACTAAGCAAGGTTGCTCCACGCCCTGTACAACCTGACCTTGAGCACTTCCAGGGAGTGGCATCCATTCCTCCTGGGCTTGACAAAAGCCTGGCATCTCCTGACAAAAAGGAGCTAGAGCTCAAATCCCAACCAAAAAAAGAGGTGTGGAGGACCATTTCTATTCTGTCTGAGTGTGCAGAGCACAGAACTGGCTCCCACTACCCTCATTAATGATGAAAATTACTGTGGCTGCTCAGCTCAGTGCTTGCTGCACGCTGGATGTGTATTCTGAGTACATATGAGGGGCAAGGTTTTTCAGAAGATTTAAGCATAAAAAGATGAAGGAATCCTATTTTGAGTTTCCTGCTGATCTTTTTCATACATTGGTTTGTCACCACAGGGAGAAATTAAATTACCTCAGTCCTTGTGGGCTCAGGCAATTAAATTCTGTGTAGAGTTGAACCTTGGACACCTACGTGTACCTGTGCATCAGGTGCTGATACATGTTTTTGGGTTTTTTTCAAGGCCATGAAGCATTTGCAACAGATCAAGAAATTTCATCCAGAATTACTCACTCAGCCCTTGTCCTTTGCCCGACAAAAGCTGCCACTGTCTCTTCACAGCTGCCAGCTTCACTTGGTCCTTGAAGGATGGCCTGGCTTTTAAGGGCATGTCTACATTGTCAGCTGCAGACAGACACATGCTGTGCTCTGAACTGGAGCTGCCTTTCCCTGGGAGCTGTGCAGAGATGTAAATGCCAAACTGCTTGCCATGCTAATGAGTCCAACTGAGTGACATTGTGTCCTGTCGGGCTTCAGGCACACGCGTTTCTTCCAGGCAGAGCAGTGATGTAGTGATCAACATCCATCTTAAAACAACATTATTTTGTTTGGTGTCAGGGAGAAAAAGTATTAGAGAGACAAATAGGATTTAAAAATAACAAACAGTGGGAATATATATTTAGTCTTATGTTTCCAATTTGACATGTCACTCTGAGTCAAGTTAGATAGGCTTTGATCCCCCAAAAGGGACTTTAAATGTTCTAACAAAGCACTGGTTTTCTTACAGAATGGAGCTGATCTTAGTGCTATGGTTCCCTCTACTTTTTGCTGGCATGCACAAGCCAACACTGAAATCTTTAAGTTAATACCATCAGCATGAAACCTGATCTTGTTTCAAATCCAGACTGAGCAATATGAAATAAATATTTGGAGTGCAGGTCCTGTAAATAAGATTCACCATGTTACTGCATCTATAATTGTAGTGCTTAATTAGGGAATTAAGTGTTTTCAAACAAGCCTGGGGTACCCAAAGATCCTGTACTCTGTGGATCCAAAGGGATTTGACGGCCTGAAGGAGAATGGATTAAAGCTGCTGTGGTTCCTTATTTGGAGTACTACCTCTTGAGTGACTAATAGAAAAAAACAATTTTCAATTTTCACTAGGTAATTCATCTCAGTGTTGCCTAAACTGCTCCCAAGAGAGAAACAGTTTTGGTAGAAAAACTATTTATGTAATACACATCAATATACTGACAGCTACAAAAAAAAAGGACTCTATTCCTGTGACACTTGTCACATTAATGAGCACAATTCATATTAAGAGTTTGACACTTCTGAGTTAAAGGATTTGATTGGTCTTTTCCCGTTATTGTTATTTTCCACAAACAAACCTTAGCATACAGAGTGTGATGGTAATGATGGGGCATCTGTTTATAAATATCTCAGTGTTACCTCTTGGATGAGCCGTGGAAGTGTCATGTGCAAAGCAAAGTGAAGCTCAGATTGGCAGGAGGATTAAGCCATTAGATAGTCTGTGAGGACAAAGATCTCTGTACCTTCTCTCTACTCTGCATTCCTGCTTACCCAACAGCAAATATGTGTTGCAAATGCCACATCACATGCCTACACACTCCTGCCCTGGGTTAGCATAATAAACACACTAAATTGCATTACACTGTGTATCAGTTGTTCAGTATTCAAGATCTGTTCCTTGATAACTTAAAATTATGATTTAGCCCTGCCTTTAATTTTCTCTATTGACTGCGAGCTGTCTCTGTAAGGTTACTGTGGAAACAGGAAGAGGATCCAAGGATAGCAGTTTGTCTGTGGCATGTCTGTGCATCCGTATGTCACATCTACATGGCCTAGAGGTGTTGACGTGTAAGAACAAACACTACAAGAGGGAGGGTTTGGGAGTTAGAATATTGCACCAATCACTGCCTTAAGTACGAGGGCTCACAGTTGGTAAGAATCCTATACACCAGTTTCCCTGGAGGATGTTCTATGACTCCTTATTTTGGACTGAGAAAGAATAGTCACTTCTGTAAATTAGTGCAGAATAAAAATGGTGTAAGTCACCGCCTCTGGAGCCGACTCCTCCTCTGAGGACGCCGGTTCGAATCCCAAGGAACTCGCTGTCACTGTCCGAGCGTGCTCGGCTGTGGCAAATGAACCTCAGGAGTAAAGGGGGTGGGGCCAGTTCTGCGCACACTGTGCCTCACCTAAAACATACATTGTGCAGGCTTAGCCCAAGATCTTTGTTCGCGAAGTCTAGCCAAGAACAACAGCAGAATAAAGCAGTCTTTGCTCATTTTCTTCTTTCTCAGGTGGAGGGGTAGAAATCTTCATTCTTCTCTCATAGTAATATTTTGGGTTTATATCCATTATCTGAAATAATGTGTAGCCTTGTTCCCAGCTTATAGAACAGGTAGAAGAGGCTCTGAATGCAGAATGCCTGATTCTCTTGGCTGTACAGTTTGGATCCTTGAATTAGCATTAGTGGAAAACCCAATCTCATACACCCTTGTCTAGACCTGTCCTTCAGCATCAGTTCCTCATTTTCCCATCTGACAAGGGAAATAAGAATATTGCCTCAGCCGTCAGGTCTGTTCAGACTGACAATTCTCATCATGGTATTAGTATGATCTATTTGTTTTTGTTTGTTGAAATACCAGATCATAGAATCAGCTGAGTTGGAAGAGACCTCTGAGGTGCTGAGGTCTGGCTCTTAAATGTGACTGTGAAGGAGGAACATGGTGGACACTTCTTAGTTTGGGATGATTGAACCAAATTAGCATTACATATGCTATGGGGAGATGAATTTTATTTATACTGTAGGTGGACTAGCCAAAAATCATCTTGCCCTCTGACTAGGCTTGTGCTCTAGAAGCAAATGTTTAGAATTGTGAGCTCCTTTCAACTGCTGATATTCCCTGTATGACTTTTCTTGGAAGAGACTGCCAATCCTGAAGGCAGGAGAACAAAGAGCACAACATCCCCGTAAGTCTGAAAACACAGACATCATATCCCTGTTGGTATTGAAGAGATTTACCTGCTAAAGCCTTCAGAGAGAACATTTTCCTGCACAGGGCAAAGAATGTAAAAAAACATAGAATCACAGAACATCGTGAGTTGGATGGGACCCCAAAAGGCCATCAAAGTCCAATTCCTGGTTGCACACAGGACAGTCTCAAGAATCATACTATGAAAACACTTCTTTAGCTTGGTGTTGCTTCCCTGGGGAGCCTGTTCCAGTGCCCAAACACTCCCTGAGTGAAGAATCTTTTCCTAGTATTCAACCTAAGCCTCCCTTGACTTCATGCCATTAAGCTTCATGGCATTACATGGCACACACACATTGAATGTCTCATGGTTAGAAGGAGATTAGGGCTCCCTTGGCTGCAGTTGTGTCTTGGTTCTTGTTGGTCTGCTCTGCCATTAGCTGGAGCTCCCTCCAAAGTGGCTTTGTCAGGGTTCCCTGTCTGCTCTGCTGCCTTTCTGGCTGCCCTGCCCTGCAAACATTCACAGTGATTCACAACACAGCTGGCAGAAATACTGGGAGCTGGGGAAGCATCCAATTCCCCCGTGCTCTACATGGAAAATGTCCTCTTTTACCCTACCTGGAAGTGGCAGTCTTGGCCACCTTTTTGCTTCATTACTTGCATAGTAGCATCACTGACCAGGGCGAACCTGTGCCTCAGTAGCAGAGCTGGTTTATCTAGCAGGTAAGGGCTTAGAGAGACTACCAGAGGCTGGCATTTCTTTCTGTGAAGTCCTGTAAAAATGGAAGACCTTTCTCAAAAGAAATGGAGGACAGAAAGGAGCAGTGAGGGTGGCCACAGAGCTCCTTGTTGCAAGCAGCCTGAATAATTTGTTGGAGCACAAAAAGAGTTGGTGACAGAGCCCACAAAGCAATCTCAACTCTAAACTTTCAGTTGGATGCTGAAATCAATCTCCTCTGAACAAGTATTCCATTTTCATACATGGGGAATCTGAGTTTCAGTGTTGTAGTAGAACAGACATAATTCTGCAGTAAAATCACTGTCAGCAAGAGATTTCCTGGTGCTTGGTTCCTTTTCCATAACCACCTTGCTTTTGGGTAGATTTTGAAGTATGCACAGCTAAAAACACCTCTCACTTCCTGTGACAGCACTTGCTGAGCAATGTGTGTTGTAGCAGAAACAATAGATTCAGCAAAGAGAAAGCATGACCTGAGATCTAATGAGATCCAACCTGTGCCAGTGCCCCACCAGCCTCTCAGTAAAGTATTTCTTCCTATTGTTTAAACTAAACCCACCCTCTTTCATTGTGAAGCCTTTCCCCCTTGTCGTATTGTTCCATGCCCTTGTCAAAATTCCCTCACCACCACTCTTGTTGCCCCTTTAGGTAATGGAAAGGGCTCTAGGGCCTTCCTGGAGCCTTCTCCAGGCTGGACAGCCCCAACTCTCTCAACCTGTCTCCAGAGCAGAAATGCTCATTTCCACTTGTGTACTCAGTTGGAAAGTCTCAGTGAAGTTCTCACCTATTTAGGATAAAAGTTAAAGAGACAAAACAATACACAGGTGCAAAGAATTAAGTGTCTCTCTTGAAAGCCCCTTCAGATTGAGAGTAAAGCCCATTAAAATTTCATAATAGTCAATGCAATTATAATTTTCATTTACAGCTTTTGGCTCTATAGTACTATAGATGATTTATAATGAAAAATTCTAATAAAAAGTAATAAAATAACTTTCCTTAGAGGCACGATTCACAGATGAAAATTTGAATGAACCAAACTGTTATAACCAGAATGTTGGTCGGCTTAAAAAAAAAAAAAAACTACTTAAATTACTTCAATTAAAAAGGTATTTTGTGTTCAGAAAAAAAGTTTTAAATATTCTCAGCTCAATACAAATCAGTCTGTATTTTGACAAACCATGAGCCATATGTTTTCTGTGGGTTTGTCATATATTCACTGTAGAAACTACTACTTTTATGTGTTTACAATTATCAATTGCTGAATTAGCTTCTTGAAAGAAATATTCTGTATTTCTGAAGTGTCACAATTAAGGCTCTTCCTGCAGCTGTACAAGCAGCAGTACCAGGGCTTTGCAGAACAGTTTTATCCCAAGGAAATGTGAATTCACCCTACTGACATATTGTTAAATAGGCAAGCCCAGTCAACAGTGCTGTCCTTGACAAAACATACTACATTCTCAAAGTTTCTGCCTCTGGCTAGAGAGGCTGGTGGCAGTGGAAGGTGGAAATCCACCTTTTATAGAGGCTGTGAAGATCTATTACACCTCCATTTCTGTTGCACCAGGATTTGTGTAGTGACAGTCTGTTTACTATGTGGGCATGCATATCAAAATTCCTCCTTGAGCACCGTGAGAAAAGGGGTTCTCTGGCCCTGACTGTGTAGCATTGAGAGTCTTATTAGGGCAAAAGATGACTTGGAGACAAGCAAACAACAAACCAAACCCCACCGAAACAGGGAAGCTCACAGGTTGACAAGCTTGTCATCCATCCTGAAATAGCAGCAGATGAAAAAGGTGCCTGTGGATTAAGAGCAATTGCTCTGAGTTCCACTTCCTTATGTCAATCAAGCAGTCTGAGAAAGAGGGAGCTGGTCCACTCAAAGTAGAGAAAGGGGTAAGTCAGCAGAGGGGTGGTAAGGATGTCAGCCTTTATGGGGTAGTGAGAGACAAGTGATACATTACTTGCAGAACATACAGGGAGAGCTTTATGTAGTTTAGAAATTGCAAAATCTTTTCTGTATTAATTTGCAAAAAAGATGTTTTTACAGCCTTCAAAGAAGTTTTTTTGGTTCATTCATGCTTCTCAATTTTATTCCCACTCCACCCCCCTGCCCCCCCAGCAAAATCCTGTTATAAATTCAACACTGGTCTGTAGTAAGATGAGTTATTGGTCCAAAGGAAGTTCAGATCTGGGAAAGAACTGTAATGGAAATGCACAGTAGAGCCTTAATAATACAGCATCAGGGAAGGAAAACGTTATGCTTGAGTAAAACTGATGCCGTGAATTATCCAGTTACATAAAATTAGACAGAATCAGTGCAGAAGGATGAATTGTAAAGCACTAACTCCATCTGTGGGCCAGGATACTGTGTCTGTGCACAGGAAACACATAACACAGAAAGATGGCCTCAGTCTTAATATGTTTTCACTACATGTACAAATGTTTTGGTCCAACTTTAAAAATAAGGACACATTCTACCTGAAAGACAGTGGATATGCATATGAATTACAGGTGTGGTAGACTTAATGATGATTGAAGATAGGGAAAAGAGATTTTGGAAGGCAGAGAGAGAAGCGAAGCTTGAGGAGCAAGCACTGTAACATAGCATTAAAGCATCAAATTGAGAATCATGACACGTGTGTAATCTGACCTTGTCTGTGCCCTGCTCTTCCTGTTGGTAAAGTGGAAATAATGACACTGACCTCCTCTGCCATGTATTTAGCTTTGAAGACAACACTAGTTATCATTACTTATAAATTTCCTTGGAATGTGTGTGGATATATGGGATAAAAGTGTAAATATCATGGCCTGGCCTTCCTTAGAGAGATGCAATTGCTTTTCTTGTTTGGGAGTGGAATATTCCATTGGCTCAAAAGGCTGTGGGGTTGGAACTTGGAGTCATGAATTTTCAGATTCTGCCTTGGACCAGCAGCAAAAGAGTTTGATTGTCTCAAGTGAACCTGAGAGAGAATTTTTGCTTCCTCTCTTGAGAAGAAAATCCTTTTCCTGAGTATCTCCCAAGATCCCAAGATAAACTAAAGCTTTGCCTTTTGTCAAATTCAGGTTATGAATTTATTGTTAATTCCCCTCATGCACAAAGGCAAGGTACTATTAAAACTAAAACACTGTTTTCTTTTTTCTTCCAACCCCCCCACTCCCCCTTAATATTAATATAAGAAGTTACACTTTATATCATTTCTTTCCCGACCACTTTGCACACGGTATCAAATCTGGCAGCCTGGCTTTATTCCAATTTTTTATTTATTTTNTTTTTTTTTTTTTTGGTGCCACATTATTGTGTTTCACCCCAGAGAAAGTTTCTTCTCCCTGAAGCTTAAGGTATAATTTTGTAAAAGACTCAATATTGCAGATCCTAATTGAATCTACGTAAGGTCACTTGTATGCAATTGTACTGAAAATAGCCTTCCATTAGAGCCTCAGGTGGTTTTCCTGCATCTGCTTTCCCATAGTTTTAGTGGGAACATTTCCTGTATAAGATACATTTCACAGAATCACTGAAACCCAGAATGGGTGAGGTTGGAAGGACCACAGTCATCAGGCCCAACCTTCCTGCCCAAACAGGGCCATCCAAAGCACAGGGCACAGGATTGTGTCCAGGCAGTTCTAGAATATCCCTAGTGAGGAAGACTCCACACCCTCTCCGGACAATATGTCCCTGTGCTCAGTCACTGCACAGCAAGAAATTCTTTCTCATGTTCAGGTGGAACTTCCTGGGCAACAGGTCCTGCCCATTCCTCTTATCCTATTGCTGGGCACCCCAAGCAGAGCCTGGTCCATCCTCTGACCCCTCCCTGCAGACACTGATAGACATTGATGGGGTCCCCTCTCAGTGCCTCATCTCAGTGTTGAACAGCCCCAGCTCCCTCAGCCTTTCCTCATAAGAGAGATGCTTCAGTCCCTTCATCATCCTCGTAGTCCTCCAGACCCAGGAGCTCCTTCTCTCTTGTGCTGAGGAGCCCGAAGCTGGGCATGGCACTCCAACTGTGGCCTCACCAGGGCTGAGCAGAGGAGCAGGATCACCTCACTAAATACGCTGACAATGTTCCTCCTAATGCACCCCTGGACACCACTGTGCTTCTTGGCTCCCAGGGCACACTGCTGGCTCAGGGACAGTGCTGCCCACCACGACCCCCAAGTTCTTCTCCACAGAGCTGCTTTCCAGCAGGTCAGCCCCATGCTGTACTGGTTTCCTGTGTTCTTCCTCCCTAGCTACAGGATCCTGCATTTGCTCTTGTTAAACTTCAGAAAGATCTTCTCTGCTCTCCTCTCCAACACGCTGAGTACCTTCTGAAGGGCTGCTCAGCCCTCTGGGGTATCAGCCAGCCCTCCCAGCTTTGTATTGCCAGCAAACTTGCTAACACAAACTTGATTTGTGAACTATAAGTTTACTTAATACTTTAAAAAAAGCATTCATTAGTGTCTGGGTTTTACAAGCTGTCTTTCAGTGAGGAAAATACCTGGAAGCATTCAAAACATCTCTTATGGAGTTCTGTCTGACATTGCCTGCATCATGCAACAAGGTCTGCATTTTGGATCAAGGATAATGGGGTGTTTAAAGACAGGGCTGATTATCACCAGTCCCCTCTGGCTGTCTTTTGATAAACAAAAACTCCTCATCATCAATTTTTAAAACAATCTTACAAATAGAAGTCAGCCTCAATATACTGACTCGATAGACACAGGAGATCTAAGTTGTTTCATGTTCTTTACCTGTATTCTGTAATACTTCTATTTCTACATCAAATAGTTCTATTTGGGAGTTTTCTAGTAAAACTTTATCACCAGATAATTAATATAAAATTAAAATAAAAGTTGATAACATTGTTCTGTTTTGAATTATTTGTTTATAAATAATTGAAATACCATATTTCTGGGAGAATTAAAAGAATAAAATATATAAATTTTGGTAGAACTAACCTTCTGATTTTCTGGCAATAAAAGCTTTACACTATAAGATCAAAGCAAAACAAACTTTTTCAAAGTCTCAAACCCCCCAAAATTTTCACTTCAGATAATCCAAATTAAGTTGGGCAAGCTCAGTGAATGGTTTTAAGATTTTTTTACCGGTGAGCCAGGAGAGAAAATCACTGTGAAGACTCAAAGTCACAATTCTTCATGTGTGGTTCCAGTAAGTTTCTCAAAAAACATTTTGGTGTACCCTGCATTTTAAACATATATTAAGTTAAATGTTAAAAGGAAACAATTACCTTACTTAAAAACCTTGTTAGAAAGTTACAGCAACTAGTCAAAGGTAAATGATTTATATTAAATTTATTGACTGTATGGGGAGAGAGCTGCCTCTGGAGGGCAGTTCTTTGTACCTGTTTCAGAACTACTCTAGGAAGGAATTAATTATCCACAGGAGTTTCTATTATCTGTATCTGTTGTTCTTAATTATAGAGAAAACCAAAGTAGCTGCCCAGGTGAGACATTGAATTTCTGTATGGTTAAACCTGGGTAAGATGTTCAGTGCAGTAATGTAAAGAGGTAACAAAAGCTTTTTCATAGACTCACAGAATTGTTTAGGTTGTAAAAGACCTCTTAAGATCACCAAGTCCAACTATTCTCCCCACATTGCCAAGCTCACCATTAACCCAAGTCTGCAAGGCTTTTAAATCCCTCCAGGGATGGTGACTTCACCACTGCCGTTGACAGCCTGTGCCAGGACTGGACAGCCCTTTTGGTGAAGAATTTGAGAGATTCCTTGGTTTTGCTGTGACATAATCTCAGTTTACATCCTGTCTGAGCACTGAACATGGATAATTCGTCCAACTGAATGATCCAGTCAATATGAAGCTTTGAAAAAACTTCCTCGTCAGATAGTGATGAGTTTTGATCTTCCAGCAACTTTTAGCCTGTGTGTTCCCAAGAACTTCAACAGATGGAGATTTGTGCCTGAAGAATCAGCTTCACTTACCTTTTGGAAGCAAATAATGTTGGCTTCAAAAGAAACTGTTTGAGAAGATAGGTGAAACCAGTAATGTCTTAAAACTTACTGTACAGTGGAGCTGAAAGTGAGTGTAAATACATCTGGGATGGATTTTATATTTACTTTTACATTCTGAGCTCCATTTAAATAAGAGTGATCTCTGGAAAGGCAAATATTCCTTTGGCCTTTTGTGGCAGATATTTAAAAAGTCTTCTTTGTGTAACCTGCCTATTTCAGACTTGTAATGAAAGCCAATACTTTGTTTCTATCTCTGCATATAGATAGTAATCAGCTGTGAAGTCCAGGGGCTTTCATTATGCCCCTGCAGAAAGGAAGGGGAGAAAAAGGCACCTTGGTAATTTAATTCTTATAGAATCCTGAAATATTAAATCTAGTAAAGTTATCAGATTCTTTTATTAAGAAGGTCGTTAGTTTCCTGAGGCTTTTTCATTCATCCTCAATGCTGAATTCTGGCATTTACTAAATCTAGTGCTGGTTACAAATTTGGAAAGAAAGAAGCAAAATGAGATGCAGCCTGGAGTCTCTGCTTGAAGGTTGAAAGTTTAAATACTGTTTTGGGTAAAAAGCCATGCTGAACTCCATATGTCACTGCCTTTAGACAATAGCTACATATCCACTCTTCCAGCTCATGTGGAACACTGCTAACAAACTGGCATATGGCCACTGCAGCTGGAGTCTGCTTTAGCAGCGAATATCTCCCTCACCTGCTCTTATTTTACGTAGGTAAATTATGCTCCTTGAGCCAGGGGGGAGAAGAAAAGTTCAGAGGGGATGTACCAAAAAAGTGGACCTGTGATGAGACCAATAGATTAAAAGTGGCTGAGAAGAGTGGTGAACTCCAGTGACCAGAGCTGCAGTCCCTCTGTGGTGTGCCCAGAGGAATGAGATCCAGTGCTCAGGCCACCTGATACAGATTGTCATGCTCTTCCAGTTGAATTGCCCTTGAGTAAAACTGGCCACATCCACCATTTCTGTAGGTACTGGCACAAATATTATCACTTTTGCACAAGAATGTCTTATGGACTGAAATACTTGCTTCATGCCAGAATCAGCAGACCAAAAATCACAGTAGAGTTGCTCCCTCAGGAGGTCCAACAGAATTTAACTACAGAAACCAAGCTGCTGTCTTTGCTGAGCTGCCATGTGAAGAGGGGTATGTGCTCTGTTGAGCGGCACAGGGCAAGATCACAGAAGACCATATAAACTGCACCATCTTTTATCAAGGACCAGAGGCCGAACAAGACCCAAAAAAGCCCTTGGATGCTAAAACTGCAACTGGTGTTGGGGATCTGACCCCCAGCCCATCCTGTCAAGCAATTTTTAAAGAATGTGTAACATGACCACAAACTGCCAAAGCAATTCTTGCTTGCACCATTTGCCTTTGGTATGTGAACATCCAGCTGTAAGAGCACTTGTCTGGAGTGTGTAAAACAAGGCGGGTCTTAGAGCAGGAACATGGATCAACTAGTATTTTGGGGAAGAGTACCAATCGCTAAAGAACCAGTGGGGCTGAAGCTCCCTGCACAAACTGGGCTCCTACTGTGGCCCAAGGAACATCCTTCACCATGGCCCAGGGAAATGCTTGACCTCCTTGGTGTAATCATAGCTCTTTATTATTTTCCTCCATGGCTCTTTTAAACACTCCTTTCCCCTGAGAGGCAAAAATTTGAAACAAATGGGGAGGAGCACATTCCAAACTGGTCTGGCCCTGGAGACAAATGCAGGGAGGAGCAGTGGTACATATATGAAAGTGCTTGGAGCTCTTGGAGAACTAAGCCCACCACAGACACCTTTTTTCTTGGGAAACACCTGGTTTTCAGCTGCTGATGCAGGCACACAGCGTTCTAGAGGCACACAGCATTCCACTGGTAGGTCAGATAAACAAAGTCTCTGTGTTTTTAAGATAGACAATAAAGGTGCCTACACCTGCCTAAACAATAAACTAGTAAGTCCTCAACTGTCAGCTCAGTAGTATCTGCAAATGTTCTTTTGAGGAAATAGGAGTGTCATAGGACTTCACATCCTGGTTTCAACCACAGCAGGAGTTATTGCATTGAAATTCCTAGATTAATGGCAAGGTACAAAAGAATAAAAGTAAAAAAAAAAAAAAAATCTTAAACATATTTAACTTACACACTTTTGGTAAGAAAGTATATTCCTGCCTCAAGAGTATCATGTACTAAGTAAGATATTTTCTGTAACCCCTATAGAGAAGCAGAAAACTACCTTCTTTTACAGCCCTCTATGTTCTTGGGGTTTGTCACATGTGTGCAATAAAGGAAGATGCAATTATTTTTTCTTTTTTGTTTGTTTGGTTTAGTTTATTTGTTATTTGGGGTTTGTTTTGTGGGTGCTTTTTTGTTTATTTGTTTGTTTTGTTTTGTGGTTGTTTTTTTTTTTTTTCTGTGCACTCAGAAAAGTAAAGAAAATTTGTTTTAGAAAAAATCTGAAATTTTGCTGTCTTTGTCCCAGAAATGGATTTTTCCTTTCCGCTCTCAATAGCAAAAAAGAAAAAGTGTGTGTGTCGTGTTTAATTATTACTCTTGAAAAAATGTCTGTTAAAGCTTTACCAGTGCATAACTTCTGAATGCCAGCCAGAATTGGCTTTATTCTCTCATCATCTCTTGAGGGAGGGCAAGTCATCTCTGGTCATTCGATGTTACAGTGACAGGTGCCATCAGTTGGCCTCCTGATACTTCAGATGCAGTTTACTAACTTCTTCCAATTTGTGTTCACCCGTTTGCTGGAAAATGTATCCCAACAGGACCTCTAGAGTCAGTGTGTCTGCAATATTTGGGTGCAGCCTTTCAACTGGGTACAGCAGCAGGGCAGTGCCACACAGCACCCTGAGCTCCCAGGCAGCGTGAGGGGCTGTGCTGGTAAGAGTTTCACCCCCAAGATTCTAGGTACGTGCAGAGATGCCTCACTGGAAAGGATGTCTTGGTCCAGGGTTACTTATTTTATCTCACTTCCAGGAGGAAGACACTTTTTCTTCAGATGAAAGGAAGGAAGAATTCAACGTAGCTGCACACCAGCCCTTGCTGTAAGAAGTTCTCATCAAAAGGCTATTTGTGACTCATTTAAATGAACAGGGATGTTTATTACACAAAGTTCTAACATTTTATGATTAAAACCAACAAATCTCTGTTGCAATACTTGTTAAAATTTTCCAAGGTTTCAAACCCTGGGAGATGTGAAGTACTCTTTCATTGTCTGTCAGTTAGAGAAAATGGTCACTCATTTTTCTTTCTTTACTCTCTTTCCTACCCATATAAGTATAAAATAATTAATGCAGAGCTACCTGATAGCTATGAGACAATCTCCTAGTTAGTTTACAGACAAATACTACTATAGAAATAGAGATATAATAGTTTGAGAAAGGAGTATATTAGAGATGATATTAGTATCATCAGTCTCTTTGATACTCTTTAATTATCTTTGGAAACTGTGGGAAAACATTTGCAGTCAACATAAAGTTACAAAACATGAAAGAAACCATAGATATAGTGTGTATTTCTGTTTTCCTCTGTATACAAATCCAGCTCAAAACACTGCAGAACATGTAAAAATATGACAACCAGCGATAGATATTGCAGAAACAATGGATGTGAGACAGTTCATTGTATAACTAGTTCATTTTGAGCTATTCAGTCAGCTTTGCGAACAGTATCATAGATGATTAGAGCAGCAAAAATAAATAGTGACTTCCATGACAAAAGGCTGGCTGCCATAAATCTTGTTTAGACGCCCTAATGAAACAGCATCTAACTGGCACATAGCAGTAGGTTGAGCCTCAAATAAACTACTAAATACCTAGATCCCACAAGCACTGCCATCAGTGAGACAAGACAACCTGCAGCCCTGCAAGTGAATCATTTAGGCTGGAAAATGCCTCTTAAGAGCCTTGAATTTAACCATTAACTCAGCACTGTCAAGCTCACCACTAACCATGTCCCCAAGTGACACATCCACATGTATTTTAAATTCCTCCAGGGTTAGTGACTTCTTGACTCCCCTGAGCAGCTGTGCCAAGGCTTGACAACTCTTTAGATGAAGAAATTTTTCACAATATCCACTATCACACCTGAGACTGTTTTCTATTGTCTTCTTCCTTGTTACCTCGGAGTGGAGACCAACCCCCACCTGGCTTCAACCTCCTGTAAGAGAGCTGAGGAGAGTGAGATTGTCACCCCTGTGACGCAGGGCACAGTCCAAGCAAAGGGAAGGTTGAAGATGTGTGAACACTTTATTAGGGCGCATGGGACCTTTATAAGGTTCGGGTCGAGGGTTCCAGAACGTGGGTGGAGACAGGGGCGGATCACAACATAAAAGGAAAAGGAAAGGAGGGGCTGTAACATATAAGGGAAATATAGGGGTGGCTAACCTTGTATGGTGGTGCTGCACTGCGCCACCGGTCAGCCTGTGGGGTTTTAGGGGTGCAAGGACTAATCGGGGGGATGTAACCTGGGTTCCTAGAACCAATCAGAACAATTGAACATATGAAAGTAATCAAATATTAATAATTACCTATCTAATACATATTTATCCTAACTACAACATCCCAACAGTATAAAAACTTTAAAAATGGCGGATCTATGGGGATAGATAGGTGATGGTTATGGCAGACCCCAGTTAGCAGCAGTTGCCTCCCTTACAGGTGCCGCCTTCCACACCCCTGAGCCTCCTTTTCCCCAAGGTGAGCCCCCTCAGCTGCTCCTTATCAGAATTATGCTCCAGACTCCTCCCCAAGCCTTTTCTGAGCACAGTCTATCACCTCAGTGTCTCAGATAAAGCACCTTGTTGTTCAAGATTGGGTAGCTCCATCCAAACTCACACACCAGGAGTGGTCACTGGCCACCACACCTCCTGAAGTCATGGTCACATGCTGTTATTAATTCAGGTCAAAACTGTGGCAACTGTTTCAAAATAATGAACCACCAAAAAAAAAAAACAAAAAACAAAAAAAAAAAAACACAAACCCCAAAAAAACCAAAAAACTTCAACCCCCCCCCCCAAATCTGTACAGGTAATGAAGTTCTGTTGTCTGAAATTGTTGCCTGACCTTGTTTGAATCACTAATGAAGATGTCACTGGAGATGTACAGAGCACCACTGAAGTGAACATGCATATGATTATGTCCTTCAAAGCATTGCTCTCACTTTTATTCATTTACCAATCTTTTAAAGTTATTTTAAACAGCTTTAAAAATTAAACTCAACTGTGTGCGGCAGCAGGAATGGGCATGGTCACAAGACTGTTGTAGAGTTCCCTTTCCAGCCTCGTGGCTCTCCCAGCTGCACACACACTGGTATCCAGGAAAAAGTAAAAATATACCTTAGCTCCTCCACATCTGTGGTGGTTGCAGCAGACTGACAGGACAGGAGGGATCTGGAAGTTCTTGTGATTGCTCCTGCAGCTGGCTTATATTCAAAGCAAGTGCCGTTTCTCTTCCCTGCTTTTCCTGCCACCTATGTCTCCTTTTTTAATCCCTGCTGCTGTATTAATACTTTCAAACTTGAGGAAAGTTTCACATTTGATCACCAAAAAAATGTAACATCCTGTCTGACATGAAGGGCAAATGAAACGTTGATCATTGTGGCTCTGGTGACAGGTGCTGAGTGCCAGAGGCAGCTGTCAGGTTTCTCTGTCCTGGGTTCATGGAGCGCCTAGTGAAGCCCTGCTAAATGCCATTGCTAAAATATCAACATGAAAAAGAAAAATTCCTTCCTTCAACAGGTACCTTTAACCTGTTGGTGCCTGTCAGACCTGCATTTTCCTATGTAGAATGCTCAAAAAACCTATTAGGTAAAAGCAAATGTAGTTAAGGGTAAGAAAGTTTTTTTGTTTGTTTGTTTTCTTTTTTTCTTTTTAGTTTTTTGTTTTGTTTGTTTTGTTTTGTTTTGTTTTTCCACGCTAAAGCAGTCAGGAAAACAAAATTTTTCCCAGTTCAAGGATTCCATCAGATGTCTCACTTTTCGGCATTTTTCATCACATGGCTGGCACTGTTGTTTTCCCTCTGTGAATTAGATGGGGATATTCCACAACGAGAACTTCCCAATGTCCATGGAAAAGTGATGAACTACTTGAAATTTTTGGGGGGAAGGGCAGGCAAATATCCATTAGTGAAGAATCCTGTACTGCATCAGTGTAAAACAAAACAGATGCTAAGAGAATGAGAAATAAGAAAATTCTGCTGATTAATGAGACTAATTTTGAAGTCAGGAATTTTCCACTCACATGAAGCGCTTTGGGAAGAGCACAATTCTTCCCATCTTTCAAAGAAGCCCACAGACATTTTCATACATCTGATTTATATCAAATCCAATAGGTATTCAATTAAATACTATGACCTGAAAGTATTAGTCTAGATTTTGTTTGAATTCTGCAGAAAGCTTCTTCTGACATAAGACAGGACATGAGAAAACTGCACAGTTCCAATGTCAAACAGACCATTTAGTCTTGTCTTTGTATGACCGTGATAGCTGAATTCTACAAAAAGTGAACTCTAAGTAAGTAGCCTAAGTTGTTATCTGTTTATATTATAATGTCATCATCTTCATTTTCCTAGTTATAATTACAGTGGTATCTCTACTACAGCTCTAGCTATACATGGAAAGAAAACATTTGCATTTGTCACATTACCCATCATGTGTAGAAATGCTGTATTCCACAGATAATTGTGGTATCTGAATGTCAGATAAATTAGATATGCTGAGACCTTAAATAAAATGTAAACTACACAAAACTGAATTTGTATGGAGGAATTCTGTGAAGTTTAGGCTCAGAACTGAGTTTCAGATTCCATAATTTTGTCTTGTAAATCTGAATTTTAATTCAAGGTAAGAGTCTAGGCAAGGGGAGGAGGTAGGCATCAGAAGTGTGGTGCAAAAAACTTTTTAGAAGCATTGACACAATGAAAAAACTCCTTCTAAAGGGTTACAAATAACTTTTTTTTATTACATGAGTGGCTCTATCTTCCTGGATGAATATGTTCCAACTGGAAACGTAGTTTTAACCTAATATACTTGTAATTATTTTTTTTTCCATTTTCATAGTATTACAGCTATGGGAGATAAGTAATGAAATGACAACCATATGCATGCAGCAACTATTTCCTTAAAAATTATTAAATCAAGATTTTGTTTCCTTTTTTTTCATATGATATGCTTCTTCTCTAACAAGACAGTTTCTTCTAGATTAGCCTTCTCTACCTTTCTCCCTTCTATTCCCCTAAATTTTTCCTCGCCTTGCCTCCCCTCCTTCCCTT
>VXAU01004184.1:319015-329552 GCA_013399695.1 Formicarius rufipectus | reverse complement strand
CTCTCCCTCTCCTCTCCTTCTTACTTGTCTTCCAGAAATGCATAAGGTTTATGTATAATTCAATCAACACCTTGAGGTGAACAGTTTGATGATTATAATAAAAAAGAAAAAATCCCAGTTTGGTGTACTTTGTAGAAGGAGTTTCATTATTGTGTGTCACTTGGTTACAAGAGTTTATGGGACTGTAACTCCCTAAAGGACACTTTAAACATACACTTTTTATGGCAACTAAACTCCACGATAAATGAAAGCATTAAAATAAGATATTGGAGTTGTTTTCTTTTGTCTTTGATGGATATGAATTGCAGTTATAAAAACTCTTGTTTCACCCTTTAGTCCCTTCAGCGTCCCCTTCCCTTTTTAGGACCTGTGAGTAGACAGGTAAATGTTTTCTGTGTTTGGACTGAGCAGCAGCACACCAGTGGTGCCCAACACCACAAATGGCAAAAAAGTTGAAACTCAGCCCTACAGCACTATTGCTGGACTTGCATGTAAGCCCTTCACCACAGGTTTTGCTTTCCTTTCCAGCTGCTTTTGACCTCTACCTAAAGGGAGACTGTTTTATCTGCACTAAAAGGAGCTACTTTTTCTCCTTATAGTAAAGAATACCTGTCCTGCAGCAGCCTGGCTGGTGTCTCAGCAATTCACCTCTTTGTCTCGCTCCCACAAAGGGGGAGCCATGGGAATCTTCCAAAGTCAGCCTTTTAAAAATACAAGTTCTGGTGGCATTTATAATAGTTACCTGAGATGCAAGTATATGCAAGAAAGCAGGTAAAAAACTTTCTTTTTTATACAGGAAATTTAATACATAGCATTCCTTCCTCAAGTACAAACAGCATTTATGATAATCTTAATTTATTTGTTTGCTTCCTTTGTTTGTGTGTGTTTTTATTTTTTGTTCTTTTTTTTGTTTGTTTGTTTTGTTTTTGTTTTGTTTTGGTTTTTTTTTGTTTTTGGTTTTGTTTTTTTTTTCCTGCATAAAAACAGAAATAAACAAAACATTGCAAATGAGAAGGTCAACTTTTTGTGAATGTGGATATTCGGAAATCCACTGGATCACACTGAAAAAAAAATAAAAAAGAAAAGCCAGCTTTTTGCAGTACAACAGCTGATTTTAGTTCTCTGTCTTGAAGGACCTTTAAGGAATGAAGACATACTGAAGTGCTACCATTTAGGAGGAGCACAAGTGTAGTTACAACGTAGCTCTGAAAGTCTAAGGTTGTGTCTGACAGCCACTGAATTTTAAATATTTATTTCATTTATCACACTCTGAACTGTACAATGATTTGAACTGTTAAATCTGCTTGTGTTTCCACCAGAAAAAACTTACAGTTTTCCATGCTTTGTATTTGGCTACTGCCTAGTGAATGATGCTCAGTTACCTGCCAAAGTTAAACCATAATGATGATAATTAATGATTGTATCTTAATCAGGGTAATGACTCCTCTTGAAGTCCCCTGAAATCAACAGGTCTTGTATCTCTACTGAGCCTTTGATCAGCTTCAAGACTATCTTGCGCTAATTACAGACAAGATGGAATAGCTTAGTTGCAGTCATCTCATAGGAGCTTAAAGATCAGGATGAAGCAGAGAGGGAATGAGTTTAATAAGTGAGCTGCAGTTTTCCAGAGAAAGTAAACAGCATTGGTAAAGCAGCAACACAGTGAAATAATAGAATCATGGAATCATAGAATCACAGAATGCTTTAGGTTGAAAAGACCTTAGCAATCATTTGGTTCCAACTTCCTGCCACGGGCAGGGACAACTTCCACTATCCCAGATTGCCTCAAGTCCCATCCAACCTGGCTTTGCATGCTTTCAGGGATGAAGCAGCCACAACTTCTCTGGGCAGCCTGTGCCAGGGCCTCACCACCCTCACAGCCAAGAATTTCCTCTGTATATTTAACCCAAATTTCCTCTCTTTCAGTTTGAAAGAGCCTGCAGCAGTAGGCAGAGCTCTTTATAGCTGACTCTTAGCCATAGTACCATCAAGGGAAGCTCCGGCACTTTTGTAATAAACTTAGATAGAGTTTTAGGTTTGGATATTTTTTCTTGTGCTTTTTAAATTTTATTTCCCAGATCGTTATTCTTCACACAACAAAATATGTTCACTACTTAAACAGAAAAAGAACCCCCTCAGAGCAACAGAAAGTAAAAGCTTGAGGGGAAAGAAAACACATATGTAATCTTTCCCACAAGGAGTCAAACAATAGAAAAGGAAAGAAAAACATCAAGGAGACAAACAAAAACAAGTATCTGATGAGGGAAGACAGAGCTTTCAGGGACAAAGTCATTCTGGCCGCTGCTGTGCTGGGACTGTTCCTTGTCACAGAGTGCTTAATCATAATAAATTAAGTTTAATTTTGCATCTTGCAACATGCTAACTTGGCTCAGCAGGTAATGGGAGGAGTCCTGGGTCGCCAAATGGTGTTTAACTGAGAATAACAACAATTTCCCCCCTGCAGGCTGGCATAAATAATGAATTCAAAACGTGCTTCTTTTGAGCAGATTATTTCAGCTGCTTCTTGTTCTTAAAGCTCGTTGGGAGGTTTAACACCAGAAAGTCAGCCCTCCTGAAGCTACAATTATCATCCTCAAGCAGCAGTCCTGGGAAATGGTGAGTTTGATCAAAATAGCTTCATGTTAGCAGAGGTGGATAACTGCAAGGGTTCCTGCAAAGTTCACTGAAGCTCCAGCCAAGGTGACCCTCATCCCACCTGAATGTTGTGGGATGAGCTCAGTTTGTCCAACATGGGTCTGAAATGAGTGCTGTTCATCTTCCCACCTTCTTTACATCAGCAGGGACTTCGGAGTTTGAGACCCTGGGCAAGGATACACCAGGCACATAAAACCAGAGTAGATTTAGGTCAGAGAATAGGTGAGGGAAAAGTAAAATCCAAATTTTCTAAGACTGAGAGTAGACAAACATGGTGAAAGAGATTGCCTGGGGAAACAGAGGAACCTCCAGCACTGTAAGAGGGTATAAGGACAGGTTAGACAAGCAACTGTCAGGCATGGTTTAGGAATAACTTGCCTGCTTTTGATTAGAAGAATTGACCAGTCAGTCCTTCGAGGTCCCTTGCAGCCCTGTATTCAATGACTGATGTAAATTGTGATATGCTTCAGAACAACGTTTTTAGGTTCAAATGGGCTGTATTCTCTGCCTCCTCTTCTCTGGAGCTAGTAGCTGTTTTGCCATTTTCTTCATTAGGAGCAGGGTCAGATCCTTAATTAAAGCTATGATTGGTTACAAATACCTTTTCCTGCAACTAATGAAGGGTCTGCCACTTTTTAGTAGCAATTTCCCTGTGGGTATCGTCACGTTAGGAAAAAGAATGAGACCAAGTGACTGCACAGAAGGCACTGATGGGCCATTAAGTAAGAGAAATAAGTATATGTGAGTATTTACAGTTGTCTGGGCTTCTGCCTGATTTCTGGAGACAGAGGAAGGAGAGTGTGTGTGTGTGAGAGAGAGAAAAGGGGTTCCCTTTTGTTTTTATGAACTTTTCAAATTATCTTTGTCAAAATTCTCCATCAAGCCTTAAGAGAATAAAACATTTGAACAAATATTTCAATCCCTCTTCATCAGCACAGTGACAGACAGTCAGCCTTAAATACAGCCTCGAGCCAGTGATGTAGAGCTGGGATTAGTGGTGCTCACACCCTGTCTGGGTCCTGAAGTAGGTTCTGCTGAGGGCTACAAATGTTTTCTTTCTATCCTAAACAGAGTCTCCTAAGATTTGTTCCAAAACCTGCTGGAGATTAGCTGTGCCTGGAAGGTCATCTTCCAAAAGCCTTGCCACAGGATAAAGGACCTCTCTATCTCAAAATACTTGGCCAAATTCAATTCTGGCAGAACTTTGCACTTGTTGAAGTTACTTCTGGGGTGAATATGTCTAACTTCTCTTCTCCATCACTCAGTGTACTGCATTTATCTCATGTTCTTGGCTTGACCCTCATTGCTGAGGAGTCTCAGTACTCGTGGGCTAGATCTTCATTCATGTAGCCTCCTGCAATGAGAAAAACTGATGATACCTGTAAAATGGGAGTTGACATCCCATGCTGTACTGGGGTTGGCATACGCAATGTGCCTCATTTATTCCAGCAGAAATCTTAGTAATCTTGATTGCTATGGGTGGGTAAAACAATCAACCTTCTCCTCCCATAAGGGTTTGTCACCACTTCATTCTGTACAGTTTGTGTGAAGACTAAGGGCTCTTGGAAGGGGGATTCACAGAGGCTTGTTATCTGCAGATATTTGTGACTGGGACCAGTGTGGGAGTGATAAGAGTCTTGGGACCAAAAAACTGAACCCCGATGTGTTATTGTGTATGGTGTCAGTAGGGTGTGCTGGTGGGGATTCTCTGATGCCTATGATGTGGAAAAATTATGTTGAAACTTTTACCTTCATTGGGCATGAATGGGGTTTCTCTAGTCAGATGTTGAGGTTCTTGAATATTTTTAGAATATATCTATTTTTTTGCCTTTTTAATGAAACTTTCCTGTGAGTTTAGACCCATAAATATGAATGAACTCCCCCAGGAAACATGTTCACTTAGAAAACAAGAGTAATAACCAGCATTGATAGGAATGGCATGACTTTTAAACAGCAAAAAGAAAAAAAGCTGTCAGGCAAGAAATAATATCCTTCCTCCTCCAAATGCCAAATCCTAGGGGTTAAACTTCACTAGTGCCCAGCCAGGAAAAAAAAAAAATTCCTCTGTAAAACTATGTATTTTTCATTGGTATGGATTACTGCATTTTCTTTCCACATTCTTTCTGCTTTAAGTGTCCTGTGTAAATTAACGACAAATATTAAGATAAGAGTCTTTTGGAAAGGGGAAAAAACAAAGAAGAAAAAGCATGTGAATTCAATTTATGGTCTATTTGGAGATACACGAGAATTCGCCAGTGCCATCTTTAATCCCACTTCAACAACACAAACGGGTCTGTAGTAATTCACAGGGCATAATGTGAGTTTTTATAGAGGTACTTCGTAGTATATGCTATATGTTACTTGGAAGAGGAAAAATATTTCTCTTTTACAATTGTTTAGCATAGAATTTACAGCTAGGTTTCCAGGCCACACTGAATGATTTTTCTCACATTCTTTGATGTTCTTAATATTAATAAAATGCATTTAAATTAAGCTTTGTTCACCCTGATATTAGTTGTATTCCCATGAGATTCCAATAACACTATATCTGGCTGTTTTTATGGCTAGGGAATCCAGACATAAAACAGGTTTGGCATGTAAATGCCAAACCCATAAAGGGAAGGAATAAAACCAGGAATTGGTAAAGCTGAGGAAGAAATGATGCAGGCTGCAGGAAAGGGAGATGAGTGTCTGTACACTCTTTGTGGAGGGCAAGTTCCTCACAGAGGGTCTCATCCAGTGTCTTGCCCCAGATTCAGAGGGATGCTTGGAGTTGCATCCTGATGTGGAGCTGACAGTGAGACCTTCTTCACTTAAGAAAGCAGGCTGATTGCCTTACATGAATCCAGCAGGTGCATAATGACTCACAACCATAAGATTTTTCTTCCTATAAAATTTGTTTTCTGCAGTTCATCGTCCCCCAAGGATAATTCAGGTGATTATGTTCAGGTCTGCTCTTCCTCTGGGATGTGCAGGGGTTCAGCCCATGCAAGCTGAAGGCCTCTGGAACATGTTGGTAGCTGACCCTTCTGTGTGATGGATGCACTGGCTTCCCCGTCTCAGTTGGAAAAGCCTCTTGGCAGCTGGCCTTTGGCCCCCTCTCCTCTTCTTTACATTTTTTCATTAGGTTTTCAGATTCTTAGAAACATGTTAATTAGTTCAACCCTTCTTAATGGCAACAGGTCATATAAATGGACACCTAAAATCCTAAGGTTACATTCACCTTTCAAAAGACAAAGGTACTCTACAGCATAAAGGGCAAACATATTGAAAAGCCTTTAGAAATGTCTTAAGTACATAAAAGTTCTTATTTGAAATTCTATCAAATTAAGGAATAGTACTGTATGCATGAAGATTAGATGATATATGAAATTTGTTTCAGAAACAGGAAAAGCAACCCATGAAATGAAGTCTAATTTTAATAGGGTATAAGGCCTTTCTGGAGAAGAAAATCATTTATGATTTGGAATTAAGGGGGAAATGACCACGGAATTTTTGTGAGGGTCTAGAATAATAAAACCATGAAGGATGGAATTTTCTTGATTTAGGATTTATGGAAATATCCTACACAAAACCACAATGCAACTCAGCACAGAGGGAATAAATATGTGGTTGTAATTTTAATGTGCTACTGCAAAGAGTAAGACTGTGAGTTGGGAAATTTATAACAAAGGCTTTTGCCCCTGCCTGGTGACTCAACTGGAGAAAACCAGGAAGACTGAAGGGGAAGATTATTAGGCAACAATGTGCAGGAACCATGAAAAATGCCACTTGACATCTGTCAGTGTAAGTAGAGATAGAGAAATATTAAAGACATTGTACAAGAAACTGAGACATCTAAATGGGAGTTATGTAGAGATTGGCCATCTGTAATGGAGAAAAATGAAATAAATCTGTACAAAATGATGGGACAGAATGTACTTTGAAAGTGCAATGGGATGAATAGTAAGAGTTTGTGCTGAGAACAGAGGGATATCTGTTTGGAAAAATTTGGTCTTGACTGATTATGGACTACAGATACCATAACATAATCACAGAGGTGAATGGTATTTCAAGATGTATGACACAAGGTACTTTTATCAGACATGGAGAAGGGGTAATGTTGTTACATGTGGTAAAGGTTAGACCACCTGCTTCAACTAGAAATGGGGTAAGAAATCCAACACAAGAACAACCACAAAAAAACCCACTTAACTAGTCATATGATAAAATTTTTATTAAGAGCATCCTATGTGATGGAACATCAAGATGTAATCAAATTGGAGGTAATTTCTGGTCCAAGAATAAATGGATATGAATGAGCGATGAGTAAACATACATATAAAGTCTGAGGAGACTCTCTAGCTACTGGAATAGTTTTATAGAGGGTTATAGAGAATTATAGGGGATTATAGGAAGTTTCTCAGTGAGTGGAAGAGAAGGAGAAACGTTTTGTTGGACATAAAATGGAGTTCATAAACTTTGTGGGTGGAAATTTAAGCTGAAGAAGCTTGCAGTGTTAGAGAGCTTATGATGAGAAGTCAGGGACTGGTGCTAGATAGTTATGGACCTGTCTTCCAGGAGAAAGACTTTGCAATTCCAAATAATTCTGGCAGCAATGATTTACAAAAGCTGATGCCATGCAACCTCTTCCTGTATATTATGGTTTCCAATTAGTCCAGAGTTTCCTTTAATCTTCCTTGGCCATACTTTCAATCTGTGTAAAAATGCACTGATATGAGTATGACTAATGTCAAGACTTGGATTTGTTACTAGATTTTAGAATTGTATTAAGCTACAGAATTGTTTATGTTACTAAATGTTGTTCTTTTGCCCTTTTTTTTTTTTTTTTTTCCTGGAAAGGCTTTTGGGAAACAAATTATTATTTTAGTTCAATCCCTTCAAATAAAACTTCAGTGCAAAGGGATTTCAGTGGGAGTTATCATAAAAGAGAAATAGGGAAAGAATGAATTTTATCCACCAGATTGAACTGTAATTTAGATCTCCTCTTTACAATATGTTCTGGGAAGTCTAAGAAAATAAGTAATATGCCTTATATCATAATGAATGTCATCAGCTTATTGCTTAATTTTTTTGCAAAGTATTTTTGTAAAGGTCTGGAAATTGGAATTTTAATTTGCAGTAATCAGAACCACAGAATTGATAGATCTCTATCTGAAGCACCACTTTACTGCATTAGCGGACTAGTTTTAGAATAAAATAACACATAATCGTGCCACCTCTGACCTGATTTAAAAGAAGATCTCTGTTACATTTCTTACCCTAAGAAATGGAAAATATTACTTAGAAGTAATGTACCATATTATCTGAAAGATGGAGTTTATTTTAGTGGATTAAATAAACAAATGCCCTTAATCTGTCACTATATGATTGCACAGTGAATACATTGACT
This sequence comes from Formicarius rufipectus, assembly GCA_013399695.1. Taxonomy (NCBI): domain Eukaryota; kingdom Metazoa; phylum Chordata; class Aves; order Passeriformes; family Formicariidae; genus Formicarius; species Formicarius rufipectus. Next base: position 321,505 of record VXAU01004184.1, on the reverse strand, counting down.
TTTTGTGATTATTATTATTATCTGAAAAATTCTCCTTGTTTTGTTGCAGACATTCTCAAAAAAAAAAAAAAAAAAAGTGCCACTTTATCTCTCAGTACCATCATTTCCCCTGTGTTTAAAGGAAATAACATCATTCCCTGGCTTGCCAGGGATGTTAAAAGGACAAATGTTTTAAAGATTTACACTCTTCAACTGCAGTGTAGGAGTTGGGATATATAAAAAACAAGATCCGGTGCAGCAGACTCAGGTTCATGTCTGTGTAAAATGAAAACTCTCTTCTGTCAAGAGTACACATGGCTGGGGGGGAGTGAAGTGCAGCAAGATGATTTGATGGTAGAATTAGAGTGACAGATATCCATAACCAAGTACACTATCTTCATCTCTGGTAAAGAAAAAAAAAAAAAAAAAAACCAGACAACCTTAAATGTCTTAAACCCAGTCAACTGACTAAATATAATGATGATATAATTATGTAGTCTGCACCCACTGACAAATGCAAGGCACTGTAGAAGCACAAAACAGTCCAAGTAAATAGTAACACAATTTCATCAGAGGTTGAAAAGTTAATTCAGTCCTGGCTTCATTCATATTATTTTTCATTTTTTATTATTATATTGAATTGGTTGTTAAGGTCACTATATAATGTGCTTCAATTTATCCAGGGTACATCAGTTGACAATGGGAACACTGAATGATGAAAGAGCTTGGAGTTATGTTTAACATTATATTCATATCAAGCAAAAATACTTTCAATAGTAAAGCCACCTTCACAGCAAACTAAAGACAGAGGTTTCTGCTGGTTTCTGAGTCCTGAACTTTGCTTTAGAGGCTTGTTAGTGTCAAACCACAAATGCAACTTAGAAACCAACAGATACCGGACTGGTTTTGATTCAATTTTTAAAATTATTTAATTTGGCCTAAATTAGAGAGGTATAGAGTGCATATTCATGTTTGTATGCCCAGAGAAACCTGTTCCCTAAATCATGTACGTTATGATCCTGTGAATGCTAAAAAAAAGGCACCCAACCAGCCATTCAGACAAAAAAAAAAAAAAAAAAAAAAAAAAAAAAACAAAAAAAAACAAAAAAAAAAAAAACCCCCCCCCCCCAAAAAAAACCCAAACCCCCCANNNAAAAAGAAAAAAAACCAAAAACATACGAACAGAAAATAAACCCTTCCCTCTCAAAAAAAACCCAAACCCCCAAACAAACAAAAAATGCCCCAAAAAATCAAAAAAACCCAAAAACTCAAACAAAATACTTAGGAAAGACATGACAAAAATCTGACTTCCCTGATGTAGCTTCATAGGGTCTTTTACACACGCTTTTATGCTTTTGAAAATGAAGAAAACATTTCTTCCAGTGCCTGTACGGTATGTCCAACCCATCCAGAGTGGTTCATGGAACTTTTGGGTTGAAGATCTGGAAGGCCCACACATGACTGGCTCCACAGTTTGCTTTCCTACCATGTAATTTATCTTTAAACTCCTTCTGGTTTTCACCGTGTGGGTAGCCTTTGAGAATTTAATGCATTTATTTTCATATAGCAATCCTCTAACCCAAAAAGGAAAAAGACCCTTTAGTTCACCTCTAAAATAAGAACCCACAATGCTGAAGTATCACATCTCCCTTTTTTTGGATGTCTTATGTTGGCACAATTCTAGAAAAGGAACTTTAGGAATATTTAGGATGGATACGCCCATAATGCACTGGAGAACATGGGAAGAAGCTGTCAGATATTTTTTCCCCTTTTGACTGTCTCTGGGATCTAACAAAGAGAAGCTATTAGTGCTGTCAAATAATCCAGAAGCCTTACGGTGTTGGTGTGTTTCTCTTCTGCTCCTCTTCTTGGATTTGGCTTATTTAATAAATTTTGACTTTGGTAACAATCCTGTAGTCTGGTGGATCATATTTCAGGAGTGCATTTGTCACTGTCAACTCAAGGACAAAAAAAAAAATAAATCCTATAATCCTAGCATTCCATCTGAATTGAAATGCATTAAATGTTTAAAGAGATGAGAATTAGTAATATTTTATTTCTTTTTATATAATAACTATCCACCCTGGGTCTAACCTGAAACTTGGCTTCTCCCTTCTCTCTCCCAGGGCTCCTAAGCAGAGGAGGCAAGCAGACTTCAGTGCCTTTCTGACCAGGACAAAGGAGTTAATCTGGAATAATGGGCAGGAGCATTAGGCCTAGGTCAGGCCTTGCTGGAACCAGAGAAGAGGGTGCAGAGGGAGCAGCAGAAATGCCCCCCCCACACACACAGGTACTCCTTCCCACAGCAGAAACAGCCAGAAGTCAAGATGAGGCTAGGCAGGTCAGATGGAATCACTTGCCAAATAAGTCTTCCACTATTAAGTCAGCAGATCCTCCTAACTAGTGGTTAGCAGAGCTCTTTATGTCTTAGCCTGTTCTTAAAATTGTTTTTAGTTTTGCCCTTCCCTACGCTTTTCATTTTTTCTTTTTCTTTTTTTTTTTTTTAACCTC
>VXAU01004184.1:289613-313194 GCA_013399695.1 Formicarius rufipectus | reverse complement strand
TTCTTTTTTCCCTTTCCCCTGGGGGAAGGGGTGGGGGAGGGGAACCTGGAGGTGTGGGTGGACACTGGGTGAAAACCACCACATTGTGTAACTGTCTTTATCTCCACCCATGAGTCTTCTCATTTCACTCTGCTGATTCTCTCCCCATCCCACGGGGTGGGGGGAGTGAGAGTGGGGCTGTGTGGGGCTGAGCTGCTCCCTGGGGTTAAACCAGGACCCCAGAGGAACACCTGTGGTTGACCTTTAAAAGGAACTGCCAAACCTACTGCTGTCTAACAGCCACCCAGTGGCAGAGCATTTGCAGGCTTTATAAGATTTGTTCTATGGTGCTGTTTAGCCCAGGCTGTTTGTTCAAAATATTGCATAATATTAACATTTAAAAAATGTCTAGGTGTGAGAGAGCAATGGAATAGCTTTCACAAACAAGAGGACAATGGATATGGTAAAAAGGGACATCAATATATTTAAGGCAATAATTAGAGGCTACTCAATCCAATGTGATAAACTGAAACAGATTTATAAGGTTAATACCATTTTCAGAGACTATAGACCAATTTATGGGATGTGCTATATAACTTTTGTTCCTTCACCCAAATGCATGATCTTTACCAGAGATTTAAAGCAAAACACTGTAGCAATTGGATTCTAAAGTCAATAAAGGAAGAAGGAAAATAAAAAAAATCAGTAGGGAAACAAAACAAAACAAAACAAACAAACAAAAAAAAAGGAGTGTTTCATGCATTCTGTTTCTAGCCCTGTTGTTTGTTTTTTTTTTGTCAATTAAACTGCCATAAAGATAATAAGAAGAAAGCACCTGTGGAAAATGAAGGTTTGCCTTCATAAAGAAAGATATCGTGACTTCTAAAAGCCTTTACAATTATATTTCCTAATAAATAAATCAACAAACGGTACAAAGTCACATCAAACCAGCTGCACATCTTATTAGTCTTTGAGACAATTTAGTTATATTTTTAAGTGAAGCAAATCTTTGCCACAGACAAGATTGTGTGCAAAATTGGTAAGCCATACTGTGGCACTGTGCCCCCCTCCCTGAGCCACAGCCAGTAGTGAGGGCTGTGATGCCAGGATCCAGCCTGCTGTTGGCTTTGGGAAACACTGACCCAGACGTGTTGCTGGCATGAAAGTATGACTGTAGGTCATAAAGCCTCATGCCAGGATATCCCACTGAGAGAGGACATCTTGCAAGGTTACTTCTCCAGGGTGAGAGACACCTGGTTGCAGCTGAGTTCAGGAAAGATTTGGACAATCCTTTCATGCACACAATGCAACTGTTGGGGCTTTCATGTGCAGGTCCAGGAGGTGGACTCAATGGTCCTTGTGAATCTCTTCCAACTCAGCATATTTCTTGATTCTATTTATGAGATTCTTAGTAAGTGATTAATTGCATGGTAAACTTTGAAATCATAGCTAGGGGATATAAAGGACTAATTATATATATAAACCTTTACAAGTAAATAATTTTCCAAGTTTGGGAGTAGAAGTGGATCCTGCTGTACGAAGACTTCTCCCTTAGGTGGAGTTTAGAACACAAATGAGTCCTTTCTGAACCTCATGGCTCAATGGGAGGGTCACCCTGACAGTTCTGTTAGCCCTTGTCCTCTATGCAGTAAATAATGAAGTTTATCTTTCCACGGAATCCTGTCAAACCACCGTTGTATTTATTATCAAGCTTGGTTTATATCAACAAACGTATTGCTACTTTTCTTGTAATGGGTGAAGTGCATCACTACAACCACGACACATGCTGACGAAAGGGAATTTACCATAAGGCTTGGATTCTGCCTCCTTATGTCAAAATGATGATTCTCATGGAGAAAAACAAAACAAAACAAGGAAAAATATTCAACCTCATAAAGAAGAGTAATTAGAGAGACTGAGTTTTCTCATTTAAATGTGAGAAGAATAAAAAGAAGTGAGGTGTAAAACTGCAAGCTAGAGAGAACAACAATACGAAGGCATAAGCTCCTTTTTCCTCTGTGTTTCTGTAGTCGTTTTATAACATATTTTGGTCAGATGTTCCTGTAGCCAGAGAGCTACTATAGATTTCTTGTCACTGCTGTAGGCTGGGGGATACAGCTGTGGGTGCATTGTCCATTTTTACATTTAAAACTACTAGTCTAGCAAAACATATTATCTTTATAAAAAAGTCCTCTCCTTTTTAGAAGAAGGAGCCAAGAGCAATCTATGCTTTGACAACAGGAGCTTAGAGAACAAGAAGTTATATGAACTGATAAGAGAAATGTTGATGTGCAGCAGTATGTGTTAGACAGAGGGGGTGTTCTATTTGGTAAAGGAAGGTGTTTTACCCTGGACATTTCTAAAGATGTTGTTATATTTGAAAGGGAATTAAAGAAAGGGACAAAAATTATTGAGAGGTTTCATTATAAAGGATATTTTAAAGAAGTCTGGTGAGGCTTCCTAGGACTTGCAAAGTCATCACTTTATGCAGTAAAGGAAAAACCTGTGTGAAAAAATTGCTGAGAAAAAGCATTACAAACAGAACTGCCTAATATGATGTGAAAATGAGAAGAATTTACTGGGAGAGAAAAGCATTGTTCTGATCCAGAGTAAACACCACAGACCAACAGAAGCTGAAAGGTTTTGAGTGATGAAGAGAGGGAAAAGTAACATGTTTGTTGCACAGCTAAACAACCAGTTAGTAGAGATTTCCCAAATATTAGAAATGCTGCTTATAAGAGACACAGAACAGGTGGGAATCAGGATCAAATATACTTCAGGAAAAAGCCATAGTACAGTGCTGGGAACTGTCTGGGTAAAACCCTGTTCTTCTCAAAATTGTTTTTAGCCCCCTTCAGACTTCAGTGCACAAGTTAAGTAATCTGTACATTTCTAGCAATATCCACACAGACAATATAAACTCAGAAAGAATACTCTGAATATGCACACTATTTATATCTTTCCCAGTGAGAAATTAGAGGCGTAACAGCCTCCCCAAAGGTGGGATGTAAACAACAAGAGAGATCTCAGCCAGAGCAAGAAATGGAGTATCTACCATCTAGTAATTGGAATTTAAATTTAATTAAGATGGAGAGAGAAACACTCATCAACCTTTCAGTGAAATACACAAGCTTTTGGTACAGTTATCTAAAGAGAATAAAACACCTTTCTAAAACTTTAGTTAAAGAAACAATACCCTGTTAAAAAAAGGGGAAAATAAAAAAGAGGCTTCTAATCTTAAATCTCAAACTTCTAGTTGGATGATGAAAAAAAATATATCTTAGTTGTCGCTCTGGGCTTCCTTGATGCTTCCATCTCACGAATCACAATGTAGAATTAAAATCAAGCATCTCAGTAATTTAACAAAATTAAACTTAAGTGGTGAGACACTGGCAGAGGGTGTTCAGAGAAGCTGTGGCTTCCCAACTCCTGGAAGTGTTTAAGCCAGGTTGAATGGGGCTTGGAGCAACCTGGAATAGTGGAAAGTATCCCTGCCTATAGCAAGGGGCTTGGAATGAGACGGTCTTTAACTCCTTTCCAATCCATATCTTTCTATGATTCCACACTATAGTGTGTGTGTGCAGTGTATTCACAGATTGGACACAGGCAAGTAGGTAACCCCCAGTGCTTTCTGAACCCCTGGCTTCCAGTTATTTGTAATCCAGCAGAAGGAGGAAGGAGGATTACTCTGTCAGCATGAACTGCTATACTCTGCTACACTGCTTTGTTTGTCAACTGTATGGTGTACGGGAAGGGTGAACCAAATTTCAGGATGAATAAATTTTCTGTTTTTTTAAATAAATTTTCAGGTTTCTTGTCACAATCTCTCCCAAGGGATTTTTAATCCTTCCTTGTTTATTTTATAGGCTCCTGTTTGGGTATGTGAGCTGTTCCTGGTTATATGACTTCCAAATATAACCTGCTCTGGCCTCATATGTGAAACTGTATCTGCCACAAAACCTAAGCAGGGTATCAGACTGCAGGTCTTGATGCTTGCCAAAGCACAATTATAATACCGTTACATAAAACTTATGCAGACCATTGTGAGAACAGTCTGTGACTCCCCACACAGCACACCACAAAAGTAATTTCACCTGGTTATTACTTTCTGAAGTATATAACATCTGGTTAAGCTGCTAGATATCTATTTATAAAAGTATTTAGCCTTGATTTAAGACTTCAAGCAAAAGTGAATCCATCATGCTCTACGATAAAAAGTCCCTGTAGTTTATAACTTTCAGTGTTAAAGAAGTGAAGCAATTTGTAGTTTGAATTTATCTTCTACTGTGAACCTTTGAAACTCATTACGTTTCCCCTTTCCTAGATTAAGGAGCTGACCGTCAGTTATCTTCCCTTTTGCAGATTCTTTCAGATTGATCAAATCAAACCTTAACCTTTTTTTGGATAAGGCTGAGAATGAGAAGTTCTTCGGCTTCACCAGAGGGCTTTCTCCCCTGCCCCCACAACCCAACTTCAGGTCAACCTTGCAGTTCTTTCTGGAGTTCTACCCTTTTGTTGAAGTGTTTTGTACATGTTATATGGAGGGCTGGACACAGTATCCCAGTTATGGCACTAGTGATGTTTGGGAAGGTGATGGCTTTGTCTTTGTGTTCTGACTTTAATGAGACCATTTGTTCCCCTTGATTTACATCCTAGGCTGACCTGTAGTCTCTCAGATAGAGAATTATGCCTGGAACAGGCATTCCACAGTTTTAAGTGTTCTCAAACTCATTGTAGAGTTAGTCTTATCTGAGACACCATCCTTGGGCTGTTAGCTGTGACCTCAGCGCTTTGCTTCTGCACACTTGACTGGAATTTAACTGCAATATTTGTTAAAGTTAATAAAACATCTCATTAAAGATGAATAAAAATCACTATTGGGATACAAAGCTTTGTGGTTAAAGGCCTGAATTTGGCTTCAGGAAATCTGGGTATTATTTTAGACTTTTGTTGTAAATGGCCAGTGTAAATCTTAACAATCAGGGGGACTTAATATTCTCCTGTTCTAGTTCCATTATACAAAATGGAGTAGCAATTTTTCCACACCATTTTTATTGTCTAGGCAACCAGTAAGCCTAAAAAAAAATTACAAGTGTGAATAACAGGAACAAAGTAAAAGATTAGAGAGGAAATTCAATGAAGATAGCACAAAAACAGAACAAGAATCTTCTTGGAAGAAGATCCTCCTAGGCCATGTATTTCTCAGCTATCAGACTCCATTTTACAATTTGTTAGGTTTCCCCACATTTAAAATCCCTCTTCTGACTAGAGAGATTCTATGTTCTTTTCCTATCTGCAAGAGCGTGTATGCTCTTTTGAATTGGTGGTGCTTACACCCTTTGTTTACAAATAGAAATATGTAGCATTATAATGTCTGTTCTTTGTGCTAGAAATACAATCATTCAGTCAAAGAGAAACACATGTATATCTCTCACTCTCTCTTTTTTCTCTCTCTCTCTATACACACATATATATAAATTATATGACTGTATCTACCATGTCAAAAAACAACTTGGATGGATAATATTCATACTGGAAAGCAATGTAGCAGTGATTGGTCTTGTCAGAGCTGTTTTCACACACATGTATTAACCCAAAGTCAAACCACTGTGTAGCAGACCCCAGGGCTGTGGGACTGGACCAGGTGGTCAGGGATGCCCTGTGGATGTATGGACATGGAGACGGGCAGGTGACATCAGCTGAGTTCCACTGTGGCAAATACATTTTAATCACACAGTAAAAGCTGACATCTATATTTTAAAAATATTTATCCCAGCTAGACACAGTGCATAGTGATTAGGATACAAATGAGATTAATTCCTCCTCTCTAGAGATAAATCCAGATTAATTTGCTCTCCCAACAGTGCTCCGCTCTCCCCCACGCCCCCTCAAAGTCTCTTTTTTAATTATTATTTTCCTTCCATTTTCCTTCTAGGCATTCAACAAAACAATTAAACTGTATCTACACATTATTGTAAATCCAGTGCTTGGGTACCGGATTGTCTCTGGGGCAGTACTGAAGAGTGGTACTACATTTAAAGAAAGTGCAAATGGTTTAAAAAAACTGTCCTTAGTGTGTGTGTATGTGTGGCATGGGATACGTAATAATTTCAAAGAAAAACAAAACAAAAAATGATAGCTCTTTTAGGCTTTCCTTTGGAGGATTTTGTAGTCCAAATAAGATTTACTAATGAGTTTTCCACTCTGAATAAACTTTATCAGTTGATTTATGTTTCTTTTAAAATAAATGATGGGAGGGAGCAAGATAAGATACTGCAAAAGTAGGAGGGTGCTCTGTTTTACTCCCCCCAGTGCCACTCATTCCACTCACAAGTCAGGGAGACATGATGGGTCAGCATTTCCACAGCACTGGCAATTCCGGCCAACTTCAAAACAATAAAGAAATTCATCCAGTCCCTGCCCCTCTCTCCTGTCTTTTCCTACTCTACTTATAGCAGCTTTCAAATAGTTGTGGTTTTGACTGCAAGCAGAGAAATCCTTGGGCTCCTAGAGTAAAAAGCAAGAAGACAAATCTTCTGTTTGTCCTCCCAGATCAATGCCTGAGGATTGTTTTTGGTGTCTGGCTGCTGCTGTTAATGATGGAAGCCACATGTGTTCAGCTGATTACACTCGTCCTCTGAGGAGCTGCACGTAGAAGCAGCTGCCTGTGGTACTTCAGCAATAAGGGTTCCGAGGGAGGGATTATTAATTTAGTGAAACAGTGATTTTCCATGGAGTTCAGTGGAAGAAATAGGGTAGATATTACTGGCATGGGAAGAAAGCCCCGGCCCAGGTTGTTGCTGATGAGAAGTGCAACATCAATGGGCCATATCCCATGACCTTTCTGTCCCAGAGCTGGCCTTTCACCACAGCTTTTCTTCATAATGCTCTGCACCTGCCTTCTAACTAGTGTTAATAGTTCCTGAATCAGACAGAACATCTGGGAGTATCAAACAGATCCTACCTGTCTTCTCTGTGTAGGTTGTGCATCCTTAGTTGACTTGCTTAATCATACCATACTTGCCCAATTGTAGACTGTTATGGTTAAAATTACAAACAGTAATCTGGATGTGAACTCTCATGTGCTTAAAACATCAAGGCAGAGAAGAAATTAATTAGCATGCAGTTAATAAATGCGACAGTGATAAATTACATCATAGCTATTGATTAATCATATATCAATTACAGTGGTCTAAGCACTATAACTACAAATCAGTTTAGAGCTATCCATGAACTGATACTCAGGGCAAGAAATTAAATCAAAGACTCAGAATGGTCCATAAGTGCAGACTAAGTTTTAACTCCCAGCTGATACACAACTACCATGCATGATTAACACTAATGGAAAGCTAACTGTGCCTGCAGCGTACTGATATGAGAACAAACTTCAGCTGATTGAAGACTCCCTCACTATTTATCCTGTTTTGGGCCCCTTTAGAGGCATCTCATTAATAGGGAAATATGACCCCAACCTGGGAGTAATAGAGCTGCCACTGGGGTAAGCATGCCATTTATATGGCCACACAATTAAAGGAGTTAATTTGGTAAGGTTTATTTCTACAGAACTATAGGATACCTAGCTTTTATTCAACACAAAAAGAGATGGGGATTAATTTATACAACTAATTCCTGCAGCTTCAGTAAAGCATTTAGCAGCATATATTTTGCTAGACCTGGTTATAATTCAGGAGGTTAGAAAACAGACTCTGGTGACATAGGCGCAAACATCAATGGAGAATAATTAATTTGAATAGAACTGTAAAGGGATTTTGATAGAAAATTTAAAGATGCTTTTGTTTCTCTTTCACATATATTTGTCAGAGATATTTTAAGTCCTGATTCTTACTTAGGGAAAACAAAACAAAACAAAAACACACACACACACACACACAAAAAAAAACAAACAAAAAACCTAAAAACAAACAAGCAAACAAAAACAAAAACAAACAAACAAAAAACCCCCCAAACAAAACACCCCAAAAACCAAAAAAACCCCAACCAACTCTTTACAAGAAATCCCACGTGACCATTCTTTTTATTTTCACCATAAGGAAGATCTGAGCAGTTTTGTTGAAAGACATGTTTGTAGTTTGTGTGTCTCTGTTATAATGAGACACACAACTTGTAAGTAAACTGCTGGTAAAACAATTATTTTCCAAGGAACTGTTTGTCTTTCCAAAGAAGGCAAAGGTTTCAAAGTCTTCAAATAAAATGTCCTTTTTTTTTCTTTTTTCTTTCTTTAGGATTTTAAGGATGTTTTTATGGATGCTTTCAAAAACATCTCCTTCTCTTCACTACTGTAAGAAGTCCTACACCTGTTTCTGTTGCAGTCTCTGAGTGCTGCTCCAAGAAGTCTCTGTTTCAGAGTTGTGGCACTGTATGTTGCATCTGATGCAGAAATATACATGAGAATTACTTCATGGAGCACTGAAAGCCTGTCTGCTCTGCTAGCAGCCTTCAGGGCTGACAGTGTTCAATGCCAGGTTGGATGGGACTTGAAGGAGCTTAGCTTTAAAAAATACTACACTTAAATTCCAGTCAAGCATGGAAAAGCAAAGCATTGAAGGTGTCCCTCCCTGTGGCAGTGGGTTGAGGCTGGATGGTTTTTAAGGTTCCTTCCAACCTGAACCATTCTATGACTCCATAGTTCTGCAGCTGAGAACTTCAAAGTATGCGTGCCCTTAGTCAGATTGTTTTCACTCTGTTTACATTATCTAAATGGGGACGAGATACTAGAAAGCAGAAACTCTGTTTTCCTCTTGTTTTCAGGCAGCTAGGTCTGCTTGTGACTGCAAAACAGAATTTCTTATACAAAACAAGCAACATCTATGCTCTATCCGCCCATTCCTGGAAGTAAAAAAAGCGTTGTGGAACATACTGACTCATGGTTGTCAGCATAATGATAGTGTTTGTAAAATAAACTCCTACCAAACACTCCAATAATTAGCATGTCTCTTTTCCCCCTCCCAACCTTATGTTCCTTTCAACACAATGACATCAATGTTCATTAATTCTATATTTGAATGTTCATCTTCTGTGGCAGCTCTACCAAATAAACAAAGCAAAGCAATATTTAACAATAAGAAGATGTAAAGTGTTTACATAGGAAGGGAATAAAACCAGTGATGGCAACAAAACTCTTAATCAAACTCAATTACAGAGAGCAGGCACAATGTGCCAGAGCTGACAGTTTGCTGACTTTACTCATAGTGTTGTGAGGGGAGGAATCTTTCATTTACAGCCCTGGGGAAAAGTTGTTGGTTAAACATCACTAAGGAAAATCATGGAGTGGGTGAATTCAAAAAAAGTTTCATCATAGTGATAACCAAGAAACTATGGGTAGAAGTTATATGTAGTCATTCTCTCTGACAATGCAGAAGGTATAATTCCGGTCAGTGTTCTAACAATGCGTCTGGAAAAAAGTCTGTCTTTATCCCTGGGGTATGTATTTACAGTAGTGAGTAAAACTCCCCGGAAAAATCAAAACCTCTCCTCCTGAAAAAAAGCCATCTTTTGCCAACTTGATAGGTTGAGAGGAAATGACCTCAAGTTCTGACAGGAGAAGTTTAGATTGGGTATTATAAGACACTTCTTCATGAAAAAAGTTGTCCAGCCCTGACACCCAGTTTCCCAGGGCAGTGGTGCAATCACCATTCCTGGAGGGATTTAAAAGCCATGTGCATATGGCACTTGGGGACATGGTTTAGTGGAGGCTTTGTTAGTGCTGGATTGGTGGTTGGACTTAATTTTAGACTGATTTTCGAACCTAAATATTTCGATATTTGATTTTGTTTTTAACAAATCTGTTTAACTGGACATTCATGGAAATTAGTGAAAGAGTGAGCTAGAAAACAATGAATTATAATGATTTCCAATCTCCTGTGTTGAAGAAACATATTCTCTAAACAAAAAGGATACAGTCAATTCATTTTTTCAGTGCATGTTCCCAAGACTGTGGCTCATGTTGGAGTCAAGAATCAACAAAAGTTCTTGGTGCTCACTGGCGTTTAGAGGTAAATAAACAGTGTGACCCACCACGTTGCTACAGATTGTAGCCAAAAACAAAACAAAACTAAACAAAAAAACCCAAAAGAACTCCAGGAATCGTTTTGTCTCAGAAACTGGCCCGATTTACACCTGGAAAATTTTATAAAGACTGCATCATTTCTGATAGTGGAATACATTTAAATGAAATCTTGCCTGCACCCTACTCTCTAGACAGGGATGAAATTAGAGGCACAGGCAATCACCAATTGTATGAAGTTCAACAACGGGAAGTGCTGAATTCTGGCCCTGGGATGAGACAACTCTGGATGTATGGACAGACTGGGGGATGAGATGCGGGAAAGCAGTGCCAGGAAAGTGCCTTGGGTGTCCTGGTCAGTGCCCAGTTGGCCACGAGTCAGCAGTGTCCTGGAACCAGGAGGGACATCCCTGTCCTGGGGGCATCAGGGGAGGGAGGGGATTGTCCTGCTCTGCTCTGCACTGGGGCAGCCCCACCTGCCATAGTGGGGCTGTTTGGGGGGACACCATGGAAGGAAGAGGTTGAGCCATTGGAGTGTCCAGAGGAGGGGCACGGAGATGGGGAAGGGCCTTGAGGGGAAGTGTGTGAGGACACTGAGGGCACTTGGTGTGTTCAGCTGGAGAAGAGGAGACTGAGGGGAAATCTCACTGCAGTTAAAACTTCCTTGTGGGGGACAGAGGAGGGGAAGGCACTGATACACTGATCTCTTGCTGGTCCTTGTGCATCCCTTCCAACTAAGCATATTCTGTGATTTTTTTTTTTTTTTTTTTGGGGGATAAAACACTGATTAATCTCACTTATAAGGAGACAATTCAGACTAGTTCTTTCCTGGCTAGATTCTGTGTTATTTTATAACAGAAAGTGAAAGAGAGCTAAAATGTAGAATATTGTTTCAATATTGTTGTGCCTGCTGCAGTAATCCTAAATAAGATGAAAATGTCAAAAAGAGGGACAGCAAGTTACAATATCACTTACATGACTTTCATATAAGAATCTTGCATGAAGATAGAGGATAGTCCATAAAAACTGCTTGGTCAACTTCTTGTTTAGAAACAGATACATCTCCAAACATGTATGAGGAGTATTTGAGTAGTCTTATAACTGTATGAATTGCAAATCCTTTTAAATGTCTATCTAAATGTCCAGGCTAAGTGCCAAGAGGAAATCAATCTATGCAGACTCTGAAATCTTCCAAGTGTGATAAGCCTAAAAGGAACATTAGTCCTTTTTATGTTACCTTCAGGAGCTTTTACAGGGAAAATCTCACCTCTTTTCTACAGCTTTGCATGCACTGATGATTAATTTTTAGTTGATCATACTCAAAGCAAAAGTCCTTTCCTGACAGAACTGTGTGAGGGTGAAGCACATTTTCATAGAAGAATACCTTCTCTCAGAAAAAACGTTTAGGAAAACATGCACATTTATATGATGACAATAAACCTAAACATTGTGGCTATAAAGAGATGGCAATAGTTTGCTTATTTTTCAGTTTCCTTCAAAAACCCCAGAAAAACTTTTGCTCAGTTGCCCCATTCCTCAAAAGAGGGTGTTGTGGCTTTCCCAGCTAGTCTTGCACACCAAAGTCAAGAAACACAAGAAACTGTTTTGAAGCAAATTTCTTTCCTATTGATGCAGCTTTATTTCACTATAGACTAGCAGGTGAACATGTATTTTATATATGTATCTTTTCTCTGGCACTCTGGCATCTAGAAATAAAGCTCTGTTTTCTGAGTTATTTTTATCTATACCCTGTCAACCTTGTTCCATTTCCTGTCCCTTATTGGGACCTTCTGTTAATGACTTCTTTGTGCTTGGTTTTACCCGGGTTCGCTGGTCTCCCCTGAGCTGATTTAGGAGGATCTTGGCAAATCCCAGGTCTGCCCATTTCTGAGATGCAGGGAAGCCACCACAGGATCCTTCCAAATCATCTCAGGGGAGAACAGAGTACTCTGCACTGTGCTTCTGCCACGCCTCGAGGTCATAATTCTGACATGGCAAAGGAGAAATTCAGGGGGTACAAAGATCATAGAGAAATTCAAATTAGGGGCACAAAGAACACAGATAAATATGTGAAACTGATCTCCATTGCTCTTGACATCTCATAAGTGCTCTGCAATGACACCAGCAAACAGTCAGCATGTCTTCTTGCTCAGGAGAAAAGTGTCATCCAGATGGTTACTTTTTATTAATTTAGAGTTAAGCTCCATCTCAGAGTTGCAGACAGCTGACTGATGGATGCTCATGGAAAATCTGCTGATTAGAAAGACAGTATTTCACATTAGCTGTTTCAGAGTTACTTTGGTAATTGGTTCCAGAGGAGAAAAAAAAGAAAGGGAAAGATTTGCACCAGCCTTCATGTAACTGATTTACCTCATTATTTCTGATTCAGAATTGACAAGACATAGATCAGCCATTGGCAGCTTCATGACCCTTAGAACGGATGTTTCAGGCACTCTTGAAGTGCCAGAGAATCAGAGATTAATGCATTTTATGTTGCCAAAATGAATGGGACTTGGGTCAGTGATATATGTATGTTATTACCTTTTCCTGTATCTTTTTGATGATTTAACTGGGGTAAATGAGTGCTTTCAGCACCAGTTATCAGTAGATCAGAGTTTGCAATGTAAGAGTGAAGGCCCACATATAACCCTGGGTTCCTTCTGTGGAGGATGTCTCTATCCTGAATGTAGCTCATTGCCTGTAGACAGAGGTACTTTTTGAACTGGTTAGCATGGGCAGCTGGCACTAAAGCTCAGGCTGACCTTCAAGGCATTATACTTTAAAACTGCATCTGGTACAACCCCTCAGGCCCAGAGGTTTTCCACTGGGATTACTGATTTTTAGAGAGGTTGGACTTCTAACACACCCCAATTCAACACTCTTCCCCAAGGCCCAAATTGTCATTGCTCTTGTACCTGTTCAAAGTCTGGTGGAGTATGAGGCTGATTTTACACACTTTGCCTTCCATATTAAACCCTGTGACTTTGTGATTGTTATTGGCAACTCTGATACAGGGTTGTTAAATGATAACTTTTCTATTACTGTGGCTAAACTCTAAATCTGTTTGCTATAGACATTGTGGGTGTTTAAATTTTGAATGGATTTAAAAGTGATTTGGGATATTCACTAATGGAAAGTGAAGCTGGCCAGAAGTGTTAAATGAGAGACAGTAACTTCAGTTCAAGGAGAAGGAGTGCAGAAGAGGCTCAAAGTCCATCCAGAGGAGAAAAAAAGCTTCAATTTGATTTTGCTTTTCCTATCCATCTACTATTAGATGCTGCCAGAGACCAGGTAGTGTGTGATGAACAGGCACTTGGCCTGAGCCAATTCAGCCTTTCTTCCATACTTAGTTTTACAGTGATAATAAAGTTACCATTTGATCATTACTTGAAGGGAGTCCAGCATCTTTCATATCCTCAACAGCCCTTTTTTTTTTTTTTTTTTTTCACAAGGACAGTTATCCAAAAATTAAACCACATTTGTTGTCACAAACGCATCAGGCAAATAAGAGACCAAGATGTTTCATTGGCAAAATGCTTCATGGCAGCTCTGCTGTACACAGTTCTGTCACCACTGGTGCCTCATCTGTGCTAATAATTTACTCATGTCCCATGTTACTCTTTTCCACCTCTCCTTTCCCTTCTTCACATTTATGAAAATCTCTTCCCTAATGTTTTTGCTGACTAAGTTGTTCACTCAGGTGATGAAAGCAACACCCATTCAGATACCATGTCCATCAAAATTCCTTTTCTTCTATGAAGCATTTCATTTTTGATAAAACAATGTTACATAGAAATGAAAAAGTCAAATGTTTAATAAACCTTGGGCTCACAACTTTCAGTACCCCAAAGACCCCACCAGCTTTGCTAGCATCTTTCCCTAGAACAGTCAATGTGTATGGGATAAATTCTGCCATTACTTACATTCTAACTTTGTTATTACTGTAAGTGAAAGGAAGTGAGATTTAAGGAAAGGCAGAATATTACTACAATCTACACAATGGAATATTGAATTTAATTAATCATTACAATGAAGTAAAAAGAATTTGCTCAGTTATAAAAAGGAGCTGAATCTGACCAGATGGATATATCACATGGGCAATCCATACATTTTGCTATGACTTCACACATCTGTTTAGCCATTTACTGTTATGGTTCTAGTATGTCCTTGAAATTAATTTTTGGAAACCTGATCATGATAAGAATGCCTCATCAAATTTTAATTAATTCCCAAGATAAAACTGTAATGGGGATCTTGAGGCATCTACTCTATAGAACTGACACACTGGCTAAAAAGTAGAGCAGTAAAATTCCAATTCTTTGAAGGACTGCTTGGATTCTGAAACAAAACAAAACAAAACACAAAACAAAACAAACAAAAACAAAACAAAACAAAAACCACACACAAAAAAAAAAAGCACAAAAAACCAAAACAACCGAACCAAACCAAAAAAACAAAAAACCCCCACAATCCTACTACCACATTTAAATGCTTATTGAAGTTTATATGGACAGTCTTAAACATAGTTTTATTGAAATTTTCTGCCTCCTAATATTTAATTATTTTAGTTGCTTATGTAAGGATATATCTTGTTCTGGTTTTGGTTTTGTATTTTTTGGGAAAAGGGTTGAAGGGAGGAGTCTGTTCTTGGGAATTTGTCTAATATTGAGTTGATATAAGGCATGAACAAATAGCAGTGTCTTCATTCCTAAAGCTATCTGAATTTTCAGTTAAGACATGTTTTACTCTGATCTACTGACAACAAGATTTAGAATGTTGAAGAGCCAGACCTGTGGTTGCATATTGCATCCTTTCAGGATTTTCAGCTAATAGAGCACTAACAATGAAAGCAAATCAGTTCCATGTGTTATATGAGCCCTTCCCCCCCACCCCCCCCAACTCACTCCTGCATCTCTCTGAATTAGAGAGAACACTACTAATTCTCCCTTGCCCCATTCTCAGATGTCTTATAGAAACAAATCAGTAAATGTGAGATATCAGTGACTCAATCAAATCAGCTTGGTGGGGTTTGCATGCTGTACAGTTCCAACTTAACTTCCATCCCACCAAAACAGCAATTCCAACATAACATTTAATTTGAGATTATCTGTTTCACAGTTCTCAGTTGCAAGTGGGATGATTCCTCTCTCATTGAGTGTTTTACTTTATAGTAGTTGTTCTTGTGTATTTTATGAACCCTAGCTAGATACAGTTATTACTTTCAGTGTATTTATGATCCTATGAAAGGTGTATCTCCCAGAGAAAAAATATAAGGCTTTCTTTTTTTTTTATTTTTTTTCCCTCAAAGAAATCAATGACAATAGGACTAGAAAGGACTAGGTCATGTAGTCACCTCCTTTTATAAAGACAGGGTCAGTTATGTCAGTTGTGACAAAGGCTAGTCCAATTTTTCTTAAAAGTCTTCAGTTATGAAAACATTTCCTGATGTTGGATTTTAATCTTTTTTGTTTTATTACTTCTTGGTCTAACAATAGTAGACCAAGAAAGTAGTTTATTTCTTACCTCTAGCTACTTTTTACCATTGAAGACCATTTCCATGTTTTCTCTCTGTCTCTTTTCACTAGATTAAAGATCTTTTTTTTTTTATTTTTTTTTAACCTTTCTCTAGGATCATATTTTCTGCACCTGACCAAATCAGTCTCATCCTCTTCTGAGGATCCTATACGAATGGTCCCCATCCTTCTAAATTATTGCCCTTCTGTGCACTGTCACAGGGGTTTTGAGTCAAGTTGAGACTGAGAGGGTTGTTCAGCCTGGAGAAGGGAGTGTTTCAGGGAGACCTTAGGGTATCTTCCAGTACCTAAATTGGCTATAGCAGAGGTGGAGAGGGACTTTAGACAAGGACTGTTCAAGAGGGAATGGATTTAAACTGTCAGGGGAAAGTTTAAATTAGATATTAGGAAAACATTCTTTACTATGAAGGTGGTGAGGCACTGCCCAGACAAACTGGGGATCCTCCATCCTTTGAAGGCTGGAAAAGGCTTGAAGCAACTTGATCTAGTGGAAGATGGCCCTGCCCATGGCAGGGGGAGGTTTGTGCAAGATGGTCCCTTCCAACCGAAACCAGTCTGTGGTTCTGTGACTCCATGACAAGCTCATGTGTGATTTTTTTCAACTTAGTCTAATATTACTCAGATTCTGTTCTGCCACACCTCATCCAGGAGAGAAATTCCCTTTGGTGTGTATGTAATGTTGCATTTCCAAGAGTTTCACTTTACTGTTGACTGTCCTGAATGTTCCTACTTTTTTCTCCACTTGTCTCCTATTGCTTTGAATTCTAGTCCTTGTCACCACTGTTTGCAGATGTTCACTTTGGTGATCACTGTGACTTCAATAAATATGCTTTCTATTCTTTCATCCAAATAATTTAAGGAATTATGAGTGATATCACACTTACGTCAGAATCCTAAATAACCTATAATCATGTCTGATGGTAGCTATCTAATTCTGATCCTCTGACAGTAGTTGAGTAATTCCTCAATCTAGAAGTTTATCTAGATAATGTTTCTCAAGTTTTTTCTAAGTCCTTCATGTAAGACAGAGTCAAAGTTTGGCTAAAGTCAAAGTATATGACACTTCTTGTTTCTCCCTTATGCACAAAGCCAGTTAGCTTGTCGTAATAGGAATCAGATTAGTTTGACATGATTTGTTTTTTATGAATGCAAATGGACTGTTGCTCTTCTCTTATCCTCTAGGTGTTTGCAAGCTTTTGTATTTCTTATTCCAGTATATTTGAGGCAATGTAGTTTCAGCTAAATCTGTACATCTGTTACTGATCTCCAGCTTTGTTAAAGATAAGCACTGTGTTTGATCTTTTCAAAAGAGAATCCCTAATTACCATGGAAAACAAACCTTGAAATTTTCCATTTCTAGAACCCAATCATAATTGTTTTGTTTTGTTTTGTTTTCAAAATATAAAACCCCTCCACTTTGTACAGGTATTAGAATTTGTTCTAGATCTCTCTCTACATCTAACTATTGAGTAAGTTGATAGATACTTATGACAGCTTGTGGTTCAGGCACTATTAGACACACAGAACTGTAATTCTGTTGCACTAGCCCTGTCTACCACAGCTCTTTGAAACAGCACAATAGCATCAGGACTAGAATTGCAATTGTGCTTCTTCTAAATCTTAAGGAAAAAATTCCCTCTGCTGTTATCAGCATTATTGAAATGACAGAAATTATCTGTTCTGACTTGTGAAGGAAAAGTTAATGATACTCAAAAAGCTGCAACCTTCTAACTCTACTCCACACCTTTTGCAGCATTCAGAAATCTTTGAGAGCCATCAAGAGCAAATTCACAGTTCAAAGGGATTCAGTGAAAAAGGTTCAAAGCACTGTCCTCAGATATCTTTCCAAAGTTTGTTCTGAAGAAGATTGTACCAAGTAGGAAATACACAAATAAGCAAACAAAGAGGAATTGAAATACGGGAAAGAAGTAAAAAACTACAATTCATCTGATTTAAACACAGGCAATAACTCAGAGCTCTGACAATACATGAACGTGCAGAAAATGTGACCAAAACTCCTAGTTTGGAATATATTGACTGCAAAGGAAGTACGCTGCAAATAAACCATTGTCTCTTCTACAGCTAAACCATAAGGTAATTTATTTAAATCTCCCCGTGATTCATACTATTTATTTTATTTGTTTTGTTTGTTTGTTTGTGGGGTTTTGTTTTGTTGGTTTGCTCATGAGAGTTTCTTGTCCTTTTGATTCAGTTCCAGTTGTACTGCCTCCCTGTCATTGCCCAGTCTGAAGACAAGTAGGGAAAAATTCAGTCTTTCAGTACCCTGTTTAATTACAGATAGTGAGCTGTGTAGGTGTTCGCATTTCTTGGATGCAGAGTCCCACTTTATTTATAGCTGTGCTGTTTACCGTCTGTGTCTTCATGCTGTGGTACCCTGCCAGAATGCCTACTGAATATGCAAGTTCTTAGGCAGCTTCACTAGCAACTGAAAGCTTACTTTACGACTGAAATAGGGGACATGATTGAAGCAATCATGCTGAGATTTGACACGGGGAACAATTTAATGAGGATCTCGTAGTATTTTATACCCTATTTCAACATCCTATTTTGCTATGTGACTATCCTTGCCCTAGTATATAACAGGAGAACCTGAGTGAGTTGGTCCTGCTCATCATGGTGCTTCTGACTTTGTCAGACTTATGGTTAACACATTTTCCTGTGGGTAACACTCAGTTTAACAGACTAAGTGATTTTAAGAGAATCTTCGCCAAAACTTTTTCTAATGTGCCTCAGTCTGGAGGAGTCAACATGCAGCACTCACTTTATTTATCTAACAACCACCCCTCCTCTGCCTACCCAAACCACAAAACTCCACTCCAAGAAAATACCATCTTGGTCACTAGGATCCAGATTTTGACTAAAATGCCCACAATTAAGTGCCTCTATGTAAGTGTTCACCTTAATGTTGGACAGTGAAACTGTTCTCATGGTGACTGGAGAGCTCACCAAGGCACATGGACCTGTTGAATTATTCCCTGCCACAAATCACTGTCACAAACTGGCTTCTCATCTAAATTCACAGAATCGTGGAATCCTAGAATGTTTTGGGCAGGAACAGACCTTAAAACTCATCTAGTTCCATTTGCAAGGGGCCAGGACGTCTTTCACTGGATCAAGTTGTTCAAAGCCCCATCCAACCTGGGTTTGAATTTATACATGAAATACCAATGGGATTCTACTATCTTACTCCATGGACTGCAAAAATAATTTGAAAATCTAACCCATGTAAAATGCCTACATCTGGTGGCTTAAATTGGTCTGAGTTAAGATCAGGTCAAAGTCTGAGCTGCTTGGACAGCCTGAGCAAACATGTGCTAAGGTCCCAACATAGATTCCATTTTAGATGACAAAGTCTTTTTGTCGTGGTTGATAGTTTCCTATACACTCTTTTCTCTACAGCTTGCACCTACCTCCTACATCAGGGATTTCATGAACAAAGGGTGGTTCAGCCAGTTCTTGAGACTAAAATTGCTGCCTGTGTGATTTTTTTTCGGTCTGAACTAGAAGGTTGTTCAGTGCTTTAGCATCTTGAGTGCTTGGACACAGAGAGATGCACTTTAATGCACAGCCATCTTCCTCACGTTCATCATTTCATCTGCTATATTATTTCACTGGGTGCCACTTAATATTCTTCTCTGAAGCTGCCCGCTTTTTCATGAAGGATACAAAAGACCTACTTGCAACTACTTAGGCATCACCCCAGGTTGGTTTAATGTATATTTTACTAAGGAAAAAGAAATCAGCAAAATGTCACAATGTAAAAGTAGGCAGGAGTTGAAGCAGAAACACTGAGCAGCTGTCAGCTCCATCTGACTGAAGACAGGGGTTCCCCCCTGTGGGGACAATATTGTAGGTGTCCTGCAAGCTGTATAACTCATTTTTAGGGAAGGTCAGGATGCTCTGACGTTTATAATAAACTGTGCCAGCTTCACCAGCCAAGGTGAGTGTCCTATTCCATCAGGCACAACAATAGCTCATAAAAGATGTTTCCTCTGTATTAAAGGTACTAGGAATAGATAGAGACAAAGGATGGTAGAAGTGAAGCACAGTTGTTCTAAACTGACAGGTAGAAATTGATTCACAAATAAAATGTTGCAAGACTTGGTAAAATGGGGGAAAAAATAGTGAGTTATGGGTTTATAGTAGAATCATAAGGTAAGTGATAAAGACAATCTTGTATAAGGATCATCAGAAATCCAATGTAGAACACTCATTTTTATATATATATATATATATATATATTATTTCTGTGATATATGTGTGTCTATGCTTTGGTTGCTGGTGCTATTTCTACCCACTACTATGGCACTATTTTCTTTTTAAAGCCATTTCAGATATATATGATTGTTGCATCCCAGTTCCTGGAAAATGATTGTTTTCAGATGAAGTTCTGTTTCAGGTGGATAAGATTCAGAGGTGTCATTGTCATGTCTTCTCTTTTACAAAGGTCACAAGATCAGTATGACAGTATGATGATCAGTAAGATAGGTCACTGCAGACAAGTTAATAAGATTTTCAACTTAAATCCACTGTATTTCCCTCTGTATGAGCTGTTTTGAATTCCTGAAGTTTTCAAAAGACAAACTCATCCAAAGGTAGCATACTGTGTCAGCAGTTATTTGGTACTTTTTCAGAAAGTCCACAAAATATGAATTTCAATGACTTTTGACATGATTTGTGTTTTATTATGACACCGCCTGTACAGCTTTAGACTGGCAATATTTTATACCTGTAGTGAAGTTAGTAATGACATGAACTTCCTCTTTTTTTTTTTTTTCTTTTACATCTGGAAGAAAACCTGCCAGTAGTATGATCACAAGTTAATCCTTTGATCTCTTGGAACCTTAAGTGTATTCTTCTACAAAATACAACTTGAAAATTAATACAAAACTGTATCTGCCTTGAGTTTCTTTATTATCACATGGTTGCTATTAGAAATCAGATGCTACTTTTTGTGTATTGCTCTTGCAATACTATTTTCATCCCCACTGCAGGATAACTGTACTTAAAGACAGTGTCTACTCTTAGTCTATGTAGGAGGGACACCAGATGGATGTGACAAATAAATGGAGGATGCACAAGGTATCAGTAGCACGATTATGATTTATGTAGTCGCTGCACACCCACTGTCTAGCTATTGTCAGGCATTTTGTAGTCATTATGACACAGCAGGTAAATATTAATAGGAAAAGATTACATACTGTGAGACAGAGCATCAGATTGTGTAAATCACCGGAGCTCAGCCGAAGTCCATGGAGCTGTAAGATTTTGGACCAGGCAAAGACTTGGGCCCTAAACTCTTTCTTTTCTAAAGAAAAATAAACATCTTGAATCTCCTCCACCACAAGTTTCAGGCTGTTCTCCCTTTACAGTTAGTACATCAAGTATTCATATAGAAATATATATATTTGTACTTAATACCTGATTGTTATTTTAGTGAAGGAAGGGCAATCCTCATTATGTACCCGAGGTAAAAGTCTGAATCTATAGATGTCAGTAATTACACCCTAATTACACCCACTGCCAATATCAGTTCTTGGAATTCCCCTTTCATACAACTACAATCTACTTTTGTCCTCCTTCATCAACGAAGCTAAGTGTGACATCCTCTAACAAGGCTGGTACGGTGGTTACACGACTCAATTATTAACTCAAATGCAACTCGCGTACTGCAGCAAATAGAATTTCTTCTGACAGGCTGCTTGTCATATTATGGCCTTATTTGATTAACTCACCCCTTTGGAGGTGTTCATGATCTCATTATATCTTTAATGATAAAATTCTCTTCTGCTATGTGCTATTTTATATTATGTTAAAAGGAATTCATTCATTTTTCACTTGTCACTTGCATAATTGGATAAATATTTAACAGGGATAGGTTGATTAAATTTTTGTTAAAACTGTACTCATTACAAAAAATATTCTGGACACCTTAAAAGTTGGTCTGTTGGCCATAAATGGAGTAAGCAGTAAGTTCAATGGGACTTTCCCTTTGGAAGGTCACATGAGGTCCTTCTGTTTAGTTCTGTGGAGTCACAAAAAATGAGAAACAAGGAAGGATTTAACTCCAGTAGAATAAATGTGCTTAGTAGCTTATACAAAGAGTTTAATTAGAAGATGGGAGACATAACTGAGGTGACATGAAAGAGAATTCATCAACCATGAGAAGTGGTGAATCTTCTGATTAAATTATGAGATAAACAGGGTCACTGTTCTGAATCTTTGCTGCTGAATCCCAAAGTCAAGGAACAGGTCTTCAAGCTTTGTTTGAAGGGGGTCTAATTTATTTCATCAATTAAAAACTGTATCTACTCTTCAGGTCCACAGGACTCCTTCTCACTTTATGATGTCTGGATCTCCAAATATTTTGTTTTAGACATATCCATGGAACATAGGACTCCATCAGATTTTGTCAAAATTGGTGTCAAAATTTGTACTTACTGATTCGGGTTATTGATGTCAAACTGACTGCTAATGCTTGAAAGCACCGAGAAAATTATGGCTTTACAGGATTCACAGGGATTTCAAAAGTAGTTTTTTGTTTTGTTTAGTTTGTTCTTTTTCCCTCATTATCTCTGTCTCTCTATCCATAAATTAACAGGATGTTAACACTGGTAGATAAAATATTTCTTTCATTTACTTTTGGATTTTAACAAAAAAAAACAACAAAACACAAAACAAAACAAACAAACAAACATAACAAAACTGGAGAAAGGCATATAATTATTAAAGAACTTTATTTGAAAGGATAATATTATACAAATTGTCCACTAAAATAATCACTGACATTTTATATTTCAAAAAAACAGACTTAAGTATACAGTTATCAAAATTGAAAACTCTGATTTGATTATTGTCCAGGAGGATGACATGAAATTCCAGTCAGAAATTTTAACCATAAATCTGTCAAACCCTAGACTCCTCTATAAGAAGATAATCAGGGTTTCAATAGGTCTTCTGATCCATTCCTTTGCCCCAGGAAAGTATCAGCTCAGACAGGACATTTCAGGTAGATGTTTGTATAGTCTGCTCTTAAAATCCTCCCATGATGGAAATCTCACAACTTCCCCAGGAAAACCACCAATGTTTCCCCATTCTTGCCATGAGACATGGTCTTAAGTCTTCATTATGAATAAGCTCAAATAATTGCAGGCATACTTTCACTTTCTTCAAATATAATTTATTTTATAAAGCCAGGAATTGGAAATCGAAGGCTGCATTTTGGGGTGAGGGGGTGTGGAGAAATAGAAGAAAACATGAATGAGAGAGATTTTAATATATTAAATGAAGCATAACATTTTTCCAGGTCTCATCTAATCAAACTATTCATGATTCCAACTCTTTAAAGGCACCAAACCCCTTCACCTTTCTCAGTTCCCCAAATGAGTCTAGGGAGGCATGTTTTCCTCTGTTAGCTATAAACACAGATAGTTGAAACTGAACATGGTGTTAGTTGACCTAGTTATAGGCCTGAATTTGCTTGGACCCACTACCCTCTTCTGATCTCAACTAGACTGGTTTATTCATCTAAAGGCACTATTTTTTAGTCTACATTCTATTGAACTCAGAGGTTTTGATTGACAGATAGTATTCCCAGATTCTAAAGTACGGTCTTTTCAATTTGTTTTTTTGTAGAAATTTTCACCTTCTGTGGCATTGACCTTGGCTGACTCGCAGTTTTACAAATAAGTCCCAGAATATCATGGAAGTTTTCATGGTCAATAAAACAATCTCAGCAGGCACTTCGTATCCAGCCACTCAGCTGTGGACAGTAAGAAATATTATTTTAGGGTTTATCCTTGCCTGTTGGCCTCACAGTCAAACAACAGTATCACAAACATCTAACTTGCCAGGACAGACATAGCCTATAGTCTCTTGCCTAATTCCAAGAGTTCCAGGAAAGGCCACAGACAAAGGTCGTGTTTGGACATTTGACATTGTAATCTATGAAAGTAAAATTTACCCAGGGATCTGCACTAGTTTGAAAAATTTCATGGAGTTCTTTATTTGGGAAAGAAAAAAA
>VXAU01004184.1:259668-289564 GCA_013399695.1 Formicarius rufipectus | reverse complement strand
AAACGTATTCTAATTGATGATTCTTCTCTTTCAGTCATTGCACCAAATAGATTAAAATCCTTGCCATATGATTCAGATGGGCCATCACAAAACAGTGTTCTGGGCAACAGGCACTGAATATTTTTACTGAGAACCTTCCCAGGGCTGGAAATTATGGAATGAAAAATGAATGATGAATAAATTAATAAACAAATCTGTTTGCAGAAATTAGTGTTGATTGCTAAATCATTTGCTGCCTCACAAATAGGGCTATATTAATCCTGAGATTTGTTCTGTAATAGAATGATTTGGCCTTTTTTATCACCTGATTGAATGCATGTTGAATTCAGATACTCAGCTACTTCAGTGGACTTTGAATTAGACCCATGGGACATTATTCATTGTCATATCTTCCCATGCCCTTGGAAAGAAAGTTGTCATTATTTTCACGGCACAAGTGGGGAAATTGCAGTACAAACAGAGAATGGCCATGGTCATAGAAAAGGTCACTGGTACAGCTCATTGACACAGGACAGATGGAAAATGAGAAGAGCCATGTCCATGAGATTTAATTGCTGTATACACAGAAGTAATAATAGTCCATAAGACTCTGCGATTGATTCATTTGCTATTGGATGTGAATAGCAGAGTTCTAAGGACAGAAAGTGAAGTTTAGAGTACCTAAAATATGATATCAAAGTTATTATTTTTTCTTCAAGAACATTTTTTTTTCCCCACAGATTAATTTTTGACCTGCAGTATGAGAAAAAAAAGTCACCTGGCACCTGAAGTGCTGGGCAATCTTCTCCCAGACCCTCATTTGAAACAAGTAGGTCACAGTTGTACTTTTTCACCCAAATTCATCTGTCCTTTTAACCTGTGGGGGCCAAATAGGGGAAGCAAAATAGCTTTTGTTCTTGAGAGATCAAAGCAAAGAAAAACAGTGGTGAGAAATG
This sequence comes from Formicarius rufipectus, assembly GCA_013399695.1. Classification (NCBI taxonomy): domain Eukaryota; kingdom Metazoa; phylum Chordata; class Aves; order Passeriformes; family Formicariidae; genus Formicarius; species Formicarius rufipectus. The sequence goes on along the minus strand of VXAU01004184.1, from coordinate 288,629 downwards.
GGTTGTGTGCTGTACTTGCTTACTCATTTGAGGGAGGGGAGATTTATTTACTGCAGGGGTCAATAAAATTGCAGCCCAAACTGAGTTTTTATTCTGAGTCCTGAATTAATGCTATGAACTTTGGCAGAAACTCACTCCAAACAGGGCAGATCCCAAAGAGTCTGTGAGTTTAAACTATGGCTAACAGGTATCAGACATCAAGGGCCTAAGAAACAGGAAATCTCCCACCCATGTATGAGAAAAATCTGCCTCATTCTGCTGCTGTTGAACAGTGGATACAGCTCTCAGCACCTGGGACATCCTCCTGTGGGCAACAGATAAAGGAGATCGGGAAGGAGAAGGGATTCAGTGCAGTCCGCAGTTTTTCACATTCTGAAAAGTGTGGTCTGCACTGCACTGGCACTAGAACATCCTTGAAAGTATGGATGCACACTTTTCCTTTAGTTTTAAAACCTTTTGATATTAAGGTTGGAATGGTAATAAAGATATGAGTTCTGAAATGACCACAAAAAATACAGAGTCAATGCCTTATGAGTTTTATTCCCATAATGGGTATGATGGACATTGTCATAAACTTGCTGAAAATAGCTACACTAGAAACAAATGTTTCACAGAATCACAGAATATTCTGGGCTGGACAGGACCCACGAAGATCATCATAGTCCAACTCCTGACCCTGCCCCCGAAAGCCTCAGGAATGACACCATGTGTGAATCATACTGTTTGGATTAAGTTAGGTGTCATCATGGATAACACATGGAAAATAAAAATCTTGGCACCCATACATAGCAGAGGGAAAGCAAATTATCCATTGCACTTCAGGTTCATCAATTTGATCTCAGCAATATGCAGTACTTTAGGAGTCTTCCAGGAATAAATATTAAAATGATGACACAGAGGAGAAATGGCATAAAGAAACACAGTATCTTTATCAAGTGAAATACTTTTTTTTTTAATTTTTTTTTATTTATTATTATTTTTTAAAAATATGGGTAATGCAGAAGAGTTAATCATAATATAAAATCTGGTGGTTGCCACATAAGATATTTTCTCTTAAGGAATACAAAATGGGGATTTCCTCAAGAGCTTTAAAAAAAAGCTTAACAAAGTAAGAAACTTTATTAAAAGACTAGAGGCTGGATTCATGCATTAATAGTTTTTTAAACAACAGTCTTGGCATAAAGTATAGGAGACTGCTTATGAAATTTGATGATGACATGAAGGAGGAAGGCATCATCAATGCAGAGGGAAAAATAGATACCACACAGGAAGAAATGGGTAATGTAGTAGATGAGGATAAAGATGGTAAAATATCTTACTAGGATGTAGAAGCTCATGAACTGAAAGAGTAATAGCAAGAATTTTGTTTGCAAACTTCTAGGTCATCACTTAGTAACATTTTAAGGGAAGGAAGATCAGGATATTCTTGACAGTCACAGGAATATAATGTTCAACAGCTCACAGATGTGTGGAAAGCAGCTGTAGTTGCTCAGTGAGGTGTCTTCAGTAGACAAAAACTTTCACTAATTTTTTTCTGCACAAAACTGTGATGAGAACTCATTTGAGATTGTACAGATAGTTTTGGCATACAGGTTTAGAAAAGAAGTAATAACCTTGAACAAGTTTAGCGATAAACCTTTAGAGAAAGAAGACTGAGTAACTTGCAAACAAGAAAGTTCACACTATGTCTACACTGTATTCACGTTTAGCTTGGCTCCAAACTAGCCACGTATGTAGGTTCACAATGAGGCAGTCACTGAGATTACACATGATGCAGCAAGTTAGTGTGTTTTAGCAGAGATGTGATGGCTCAGTAACATTAAGCAATGACTTACAGCATCGACAGAGAGACCTGACATCTCACTAAAGTGAGAGAAAAGGGGTGCTTGGACTATAAATTCCTATGACAAGAGATTGTGTTGTTTAGCTGAGGTCAACACGAGGAAAAGATTACTCAAGATACTTAGGATGTTGGAGATCAAAAGAGTAAAGCCCTCTATTTGAGTAAAGGAACAAGTATGGTATCAAGTCATGTCTGTCCAGTGAATCTAAAAAAGGACTGTTTGGATGCTGGTTATTGAATGTCAACAGCCTTTTCTGTTCCTGTGCTCATTTGGAAGCTTGATTTTTTTCTATACTCTGGGTAGTTACTCCAAAATAAAAGAAGTTGTCTTAGTAGTCAATTACCTTAGTAGCAGATATCATAGGATCATAGAATGGTTTGGATTAGAAAGGAACTTAAAGCTCATCTTGTTCTAACCCCTGCCATGGGCAGGGACACCTTCCACTAGACCGGGTTGTTCCAAATCCCATCCAACCTGACCTTGGACACTTCCAGGGATGGGGAGCCACAGCTTCTCTGGACAACCCATGCCAGCACCTCACCACTCTCACAGTAAAGACTTTCTTCTTTATATCTTATCATCCTAATCTCTAATTCTTCCCAATATCTAAAACATTTTGGAAAATATGGTTCTGTGATTTCCATTCCTTATGCCAGTTTGGCTGCTTCTGGATGCCTTGGCAGCCCTCCCTGCCTTTTCTGAGCTGTCTTTATTGACCTGGTTGTTGGCTATGCTGTCATTCTTGTTCACCAACATCTTTTTGGTGGCCATGATGGGGTAGGATAGTGGGAGAAAACTGGAAAATAAGATTGAAGTAGGAGGCTTCCCAGTGGTGTGTTCAATATTTCATACAGTTGCTTAATAACAGACATCAAGAGGCTGCCAGTTTGAAAGGGCACAACTGTTCTACAGTCTCTGTGTCATCCCTCTCTGTCCTGTGTGGATGTTTTGTGTACCCAAGATGACCTCAAACAGGGCCAGAGGCCTCTTGAGGTACCTGAGTTGGTCAGCTCTTCAGTGTCTTAGCTAACCACTGGAGTATCATTATACCTCTGCTTATATTCAACTTGGATTCAACGTTTATATTTGTTCTGGAAGGAAAATCATTATCCTACATTCAGAATGGTACAGAGACAGAGTGGTCTTTTTGAAAATATAGTGTTTGCTTTAAGACATGTACACACTTGAGAAAGGGGGGTGGGGGTGGGAAGAGAGCCCCATCTCTGCATTTAGTGGAAGGAGGTAACAGACCAAAAAGATCTGAATAATAGAATAGGTCAAAGGCTTCAAATTGTAAGCCTAAGTTTAAATTCTCAGAAAATCAAACTTCCCATATTCCTAGTGTTAGGAAGCCAAAGTTTTTACAACTGACCTGGGAAGGACTGGAATTTGAGTCAAATTGTGGAATTACCTTAATGTGATGTCACCATTATTTATCATCTGACAGCTGTGAGAGCAGTCCACCTTGGATGTTTAGACTCACACCACAATTAGTCTTCTTCTCTTAAGCTTTCAGAAATGTTCATATGAGTGTTATTAAATACATTTTACACTCTCTTTAAGAACCCATTAATTAGATTTTAGAATTAAGAAAATGATAAGGAAATAGGCCTATGTTTTGGTGTCAATTTTTCAGTCAATGCAACTATATCAGCTTAAACTTAGTCTGCATTCTAAGACTGTACAATCTAATTATGAGCAAGACAAATAGAAAAAAAAATCAAACAATGGAAAATGCAGCAGATGAGAATAAAAATTATTCAGTGGTGCAGCTGCTTAGATTTGTTATCTTCATGCCTTAGAGATTCTATTACATTTCCAACACAGACTGTCTGGCTGCTTTTTTTGTAGTCTACTAGTGCACTAAATATCCATAGACATAAAATGTACCAAAAAATTTCTTCCAAGCCAGAGGGAATAGAACTGTAAATGTGCAAAACTCTGTGTCTGTGTATATATGTCACATCAGTTAAAAAGGAAAGTATAGTTCCTTGATTGCCTATACAAGCTCCATTTACTAAACAGCAGAAGTACCAGACATACATTTTTTCAGAGAGCATTATATTGGCCAAAGGTCGCAAAAACAATTTCAGAGGCAGCCTGCCCACATTAGTTTCATGAGATCTTGATTACAAATTTATAAGAGACATACCCTAGACATTGAGAGATGGTCTCAAAGATTACTGTCCTTCCTGCCATCTGCACACTCCACTGGGAACATTAGAAACCCTGTCCATCAACCAAAATAAACAGCTCTTCTCATGAACAGGCCCAAAGAATGCCCTATAAATCATATCTGTCAAAAATGCTAGTAGCATTGCAGAAGACAGAAATCAATCCAAAACTCATTAGTTCGTCTGACAAGTGCTTAATCTTATATTGTTTAATGCCAACCTGAACAACTCAGACAGAATGGAACCATGCAAAGCAGTGTCTTGATTTTCTATTACAGAAACTTTTTCAGTGATCATAGCTTAATCTTTCTCTCAGATCTTCTTCCTTTTAATACTCCTTTTCTCTTCACCACCTGCCATCAGATATTGACTCCAATGGAGTTTTCTTACTTCTGCAGGGATAGATATATCACTATTGCCTTGTTCAATAGCTTGCTGATTGTACTTCTATATTTTTGAAATGTCTTCTGCTAATCAGGATAAGCTGCTCTGGCTTGGATTATATGTGGTGATATTTGAAGAGGTTGCCAAGCAGAATGGATATGCTATTCACTTTTTATTAGATTTGTATTAAATCTTTTAATCTCCTAGCATGTAAGAAAGTGTGAAATAATTCCAAGATCATGTGAGATAACGGGGAAATACAAGTACCGAACATAAAAGTTGTAAGTCAAGGTGTTCTGTTCACAGATTTGTGTAATAGGACATATTACATGTCCCCATGGAACTCATATCTTGTAAATTTCTTAAAATATTAGAAGAAAGTGTAGTTTTGCTTCAGTGTGATCTAAATGTGACTAGGGACTGTTCTTTTTCTGTCAGTCGTGCTGGTGTGAAATGGCTTGCCTACATGCTACTGGATTCATTTTCCAAGAAGGGTGTATACCTATTACTAATTCTGCAAGGGCTGTTTAGGGGGGCCCTAAATGGCAGCAACCCAAACTGTGCACAGGATGATTCCAAGAGGTTTAGCAAAATGAATGGTTGACGTCCATGTGGAGTTGAATTTACTTATAGTACACTTCTACTTACTCTTTTTGTTTAGTTAAACAGCCTATGAAGAGCTGTAAGGTCCAAGCAAAAATATGCCCTAATATAAGAAAGCAAATTTTAGGAAGAAAGACATTATTCTGAAATAGCTTTCAAACTGACACTAACAGCATCCACATGACATAAAATTGCTGGGTTTATTTCTCATTTGTGCAAAGTATAAACTGAAACATCAGAAAAATCATAACACAATCACATCTGGAGGATGCACTGTTATTTTGCAAGCTCAGGTGGTGAGCTTTTGACACTGTCATGCTGATATCACGTAGCACTTTTGGATCTGTGAACATCATAGACAAAGCAGAAATTCAACTCTGAAACAAGAAATGTCAGTCATACACAAAGCTAACAGGCCTACAAAGTAGCTTTCTGTGTAATTCCAGTGAAGACCCAACTTGCATGGAGCACGCTCCAGTCAGGCCATGAGACAAAAAGCTTCCTGTGGTGCAATCTCTCTGGATTTTGGATGCCATGGATTTTGATGAAGTTGGGCATTAGAGCTAAGTCTGGAACTGTAACTGCTAATTAATTTATTCTTTTGTTTTAGTATGACTGGTTCTAGATCAATACAAAGAAACTTGTTGCTATGAGATGTTGACATGATAGAAAAGAAGTATTCTGGAAGGGAACATGGTTTGAGAATGGAAATACTGGCTTTGGAACTGAGGGGGATGTGGGGAAGGAAAAAAAAAAGGAAAAAGATCTGGGGAGGTTTGTAAGTCATTCAAGTGAAAACAGCTGCAAGGAGATGAAGATATAAGGGAGGAGATTGGTGGTAGTACTGGACCAAAACAGAGAGAAAAAGTATATTCAATTTTGAATTCACAGAGATTGTATCAAACAGCTAAGGACATCCATCAGAATCTGATAGCAGATGCTCAGGAATAATTTACAGCCTGTGCTACTTTAGGAACAATAAGTTCTGTAAATATATCCCCTGTCTGCTTTTTACAGAGAAAAAAGATGATGGAAAAGCAGAACAACACAATGGGATTATAAAATTCTGCAGCAGCAGGAGTTAAGGAAATGGAAATAGTGGGTGGTTATTGTGACAGGCCCAGGAGAGCATGAAAACCCTGCTTGATGGTGTTGTAGCTTCTGGATCAGTGGGTGATTTCTAGTTTACTGATTCCTCTTCTCACATGGCTTATTTTAAGAGGGGGAAAATGGCACCTTCAGTTTAATAGTATCTGTAACGTTCCTTACAGATTTCATAGGTGTTGTCCTCCTCATCTTTTGCTCCAATCTCTTATTCCTAAGCCAGGTTCTCACTCATATTTTTCAGCTTTCATTTTAGAGGCTACTTTCCCCAGGGAATCTGGCCACTGGTGTCCCTAATTTCTGACTTAGTATTTCTCCAGGCTTCCATCCACCACCAGTTCCCAGCTCTCAGTGGTCAGTAAGGGAACCAATGTCCCCACCCTGCCCCTGGTTTTCCTGATCAGAATCATCTCCTTCCTTCTCCTGTACTCAAGTATCACCACACAATATTCATCCACCTCATCCCTGTCGCCTTGTCATGAGCTTGATAATGTTACGAATTTACAATTACCTGGAAGGGAGCGGGGAGGGCACAGATGTGTAATGGCACAAGTACTTTAGAGTTCGTGTTCTCTGAGGAGTTACAGATGGCACAATACCTTTTTTTTGTCTCCAGTTGTATTGACAAGAAACAAACTTTCAGTACATCTTTGGGGAGAACATCCCACTTAAAGGATAAGGGCAGTGATGACAGAGCTGGGCGTGTTCAGACTCACAACTTCTGCTTTATTGTTTTGCAATATAGAATTTTAATAGCAACAGCAACAAAAATAAAAGCAATAATAGCACCTACATTTTCAGGGATACTCAGAACTCAAGTGGACAAAGTCCTGTGCCACCTAATTTAATTAACTCTGTCTGCATTTAGTATCAGGATAGATTGTATAATATCCAGAGGTCCCTTCTGACCTTAATTATTCTATGAATCCATGATTAGTAGCTGTTAATAGCACTGGCCCTGAAAATGAAGATTTGAAATATGCAAAGGGAATGAGATGGTTATTTATACACCTTTTTTGTGGACCTTGATCTTAAATTGTTCACCAATACGTAAACATGATATTATTTAAATCAGGGCATAATTTCTTTTCCCAAGGGAGAGAAAGGACTATAACTTCATCTTAGAGACATGTTCAAATGTCACAAAAATCAATGGATTTTGAAAATGTGCCTAATGTCAAGCATGTGTTGACTATTTTCTGGAGTTGTAGGCTACGGTGGGAGAAGGAATTAATAAGAGAAAGTGGCAGTTTCTAAAGATTAGAAAGAGATTACATCTCCCAGTACTTCACCTTGGGAAGTCTTTAACCATTCTCCAGCAAACAAGACCATTATAATGAAAAGTCTTCCCTTGGTGACCCTTGAAATCTTATTAGTAAATGGGATCTTTCTTTCCTCAGGGGTTTTATTGACTAACAGCAGAAGAGGGATTCCTGAAAGGTTTGTGAAGGGAGACAAACTCTTGTGTTGCTACTTGTGGGCAACAGGGGAAAAAAATTCTAGACTGTGCGTTTGTGTTCCATGTTTCACTTTATGCTCCTTCACTTCCAAATAACTTCAAGTGATGTTCCCCCAATACAATATTTCAGCATCCTAGTTAGTAAATGAAAGACAAAATTCACATCTACTATTGTCAAGCAATAATTATTTTGTTTTTCTAGGGAGGATTAGTAAGATAAACACTTCAAAGATTAAGTTCCAGGGCTTCAGGCCAAGGTATTTATTGACTTAGAAGGTACTTATCTCTTAGTTCACTCCCATGTAAAAAATATAATGGTAGTAATTATGTTAAAAGAAAAAAAATACTTTTTAAATTATTTAAAACTGCTCTTCCAGAATTTAACAGGATGATAATTGCTCCAGCAGCTTTTATGACCTGTGGGGAAAAAAGTTAGCCACAGGGAAAAGGAAGATACTAACCTGCTCTTTATATTTAATTTTTGATAATTTATTTAATTATTTTTAGTATGACATCTTCATTTCAAATACACCTGGCCTTTGGGGAAATAAACTGAATTCTGAGGATGGGGGAAGATTCAAACCCCTTGAAACTGACCATTATATCAAAAGTCCCAAAAGAGAAAGAGATCAGAGAATTGTCAGAGTGAGTGCTTAGATAAAACACAGCTATAGCTAATTCTTGTAGCTCAGAAACTCAATATCTCATAGAAATTCAGGCACCTTTTTTTTTTTTTTATTCCAAAATAGAACCAAGTGTCACAGTATGAAGATTTCTACAATGTTTTTATGCATAATTACAGTATTTCTTATTCTGACTTTTGCTTAGCTGCTCCATATTGTCATCAATAGTGTAGAGTAAATCTTATAGCGAAGACCATTAAGTTCTTAGAGCTTACTTTTCCAAATCGAACACTCAAACATCGTGTGAAGGGTAAAACTAAATGTAATGCTTACATCTTTACATGTCTGTGAAAAATAAAAAAGCAATCCATATGCACATGCATACATAGGGTAGAGATCAGAGGATCAAGCTGATAAAAATTTCCTCTAAGGGACTAGAAAGCCTATAAACTACCCTTTTCCCAGGACACCCTTCACATCTGCCCCCAGATTTTATGAATTCCACCTGTACTTTTATTAAACATGTTCTAAAAGGAACTTAATCAGATTATCTCAGGTTGATGTAGATACTCAGCCCAAACTAAATTGTTTCAATTTGCTGAACATTATAAATAAATAAATAAAAATGCTGATCCTAAGTGATGTTTGCTGTACTGATTTGATTTCATTTCTGACCTGAAAAAATCAATTACTTCCACCGCCAAGTTTTATCCCCCCTTCTCCTCTAACTTCATACTTAAGTTAATGGACTGTAGAGTCAGAAGGGACCACTGTGTTAATGTAATCTGACCGCCTGCATCGCACAGACCATGGGAATTTCTTGCGCTAATTCCTTCCTGTAGTAAAATACTTTATAAAAGTAAAAATAAATACATAAATAAAAAACCAAAGCCCCCTCAAATCATCTAGTCTTAATTTTCATTTGTTATTGTAAGAAGCTCATTGCTACTGTAATTCAATCCAGCCAGCTCTATGTACAAGTATGTGTGAGAATTTAAAGCAAATGACTTACTAAGCAAAATAAATTGGGTTTATGTTGTGGGTGTGATGGTGTGTTTTGACAGGGGATTTGTGAGTTTTTTTGTGGATTTTTGTGTCTTGTGGTTGTGTGTTTCTCAGAGTAGATACTTTCATTCAGCCTGTTCTCAAGGAACATGATCTTACTTTGACAAGCAAATTTGCAGTGGAAAAAATACTACATATTTCCTGAATTCTCTCCTGGGTCTGAAAGTTTTAAACATTCAGCTGTTATTTTTCCTATTCTGTTTAGGTAGAAAATTTAAAGAACAGGTCTGGATGAGAAAATTCACTTTCAGAGATAACTAAAACTGGAAGCATTGTAGTTGTCTGTTTATACATTATTTACTGCAAATTCAACCCAGATATAGGTCTGCAGTGTTGTAACTACACTGCTTACAGGACAGAAGGTGTTTCTGCATGGCTCTATACTATACTGCATAAATGTATCATCTCATTTAGAGGCAACCCTGGCATCTCTGCATGGGATGCTGTTGTACCAGGTAGGCAGCTCTACACTGAGCAATTCAGGGCAAGAACTCTCTTTTCATTATATGCATGTATGTGTAACTGCCTTTCCCTGGGGCCTCGAGGCACTGCTGTGCTAGAAATAAATTATAATAATGAATAAGTGACCTGGACACATACAGTCCAGGAATCTCTGATGAATGCAAATGGTGTTCAGTGCAAAGGGCTAACACTAAATCCAGACGATAAAGTTAACTTATAGTTCTGCCCTGTGCATTTTAAATTTATGTGTGCTTGTTATGCAGAACATTTTGCCCCAACAAAAATAAAGAAAAAATAATAAAAAAAAATACAGAAGAAAGAGAGATGTGAAATGATAGCACCTACCTCTTTAGTATTAGCAAGGGCACAAGAAAATTCCTGAATGCTCCCAGTAAACTGTGACAGGGGAATACTCTAACCATAAGCCCCATTGACAGAAATGGGGAAAATTATTCAATTCCAAATAGTCAGCCATATATTTGCAAAACTATCCACTCATTAATTCTACAGCATGCCAGCTCAGAGACACTGGACAATAATTATGCAACAGCTGAATATGTGTAAGGGCTGGGAAAAATGGCCAGCAGAACCTCAGAGGGGCTTTAGGGGATTTGTGTTATTGTGGGGCTGCAGTGTAGTAGGGAACATGGAGGTACCAGTTACATTACCTGGCCAAAGTCCTCTAAGTGCAATCTTTCTCCTTCCTTTTTGGGCTTAACACTGGGTTGAAACTTACAGCCCTTCAAAGCTGAGTTTACAGTTATAGTTCTAGTGACCTGGTGCTTGAAGCAGATGATTGAACTCCATGAAATTACCACGAATGGTGGGCGTCTTTCATCTGATTTTTATAAGTTAAAAGTCAGTATTTTCTGATATTTGGATGTTGACAGTCTGATGACTCTACTATAAGAGCCATGAGATTCTACACCATGTTGGACTCCACTCTACTTGTTTGTTTAGGAAAAAAAAAAACCCAAAAAAATGATGAGTGTCTGCTAGAGGTCCTCTTGGCAGACTGTTCACAAATAATTTATTGGGGAGCTTGATTTTCTCCATTTTTTTTTTTTTTTTTTTTTTACAGGCCCAGATGTATGGCAAACCATTAAGAGCTGTTTTTCAGTGTTAAGACTTTATCAACCAGAGACGAGGCTGCCTCTGTCTAAAGATTGTCTGGGAGCATCTTTCTGCCTTTTAACTTGAAGCATTTTAATATTGGAATTAATAGAAGTGGTTCATCATTCCAGGGCTTATACTTTGGCTTTTAGACCAAGTATCATACTGTGATGTGAGAAATTATGTTGGCAAAAATCTTGTGTACACCAAAGACCTCTCAACGTGGCTTTAGAAAACTGCTGTAGGATAAAGAGGCTACAGAGGTGAAGTAGAATAAAAGCCACCTTCTCTGCCACCTGAGCGCCATTTGTTGGTCATGGGTCACTGGTCAGAATGTATTTTGAAGTTGTTGGTCAAAAATGCAATCTGTATCTGTGGCAAAAGGGTAGGAGAAACTACTTATACTACTTTCTGGATAATTTCCAGTCCTCTGAGTTAAAATTCACAGTTTTGGCTTGGAATATCAGAGACACATAAAATCTATGCCTTGCTAAATAACTAGGAAGGGAGAAATTCCTAATTTGTCAACATTAGGATTTTGGAACTAGAAAAATGATTCTCTTCTTCTGATAAATCATAAGGTAAATTTTAGTTAATTCATCAGCTTCAAAATATTGTTTTCCCTGTTCTCAGTCTATCATGATCACCTTAAACTGAATACCTGTGTGTCTTCATATGATTATATATGTCTTTTACAGGAAATGCATATGGTTAAAATCAGCTTGAAATCCTGACTGATGTTAGAAATTGCTTTCAAAATAAATACTACTTAAACATTCAGTTTACAATGCTGACTAAGGCTCCTCAGTAGCTGAAACAGGATTCAGATATTTTTAAAACAATTCAGCTCTGGTTATTTGCATTATTATCTGAAAACATATTATTCTTCACTTTACAAACTGTCTGTTCCTGCTCTGCTTCACAAATTAATTCTTTAGCCTGCAAATGTACTATTTGTGCCCTTTGACATGAGAAGCCCCTCTACAGCAGATCCCATGGGAAACACTGAATAGGAAGAGATAAGCCCAGTTCCTCTGTCACACTGTGAGTGGATCTCACTACCTTTTGGCGAGACCTAGCATGATTCAGGGTGACCTCATTTTTCATTAGAAGGAAGATGCAAGAGGTTCCTATGGTGAGAGAATGAAGAATAATTAGTTGTATCCGCAGGATTAAGAAGATACCAAGCAGAAATGTAGGGTGTTATGAGGAAAGTGATAATTTCTGTGTCTTCTTAGCAAAACTTCCTCTTTTCTCTCTGTCAGCTTTATGCTGGAAGTCATCAAAGCTTTCAATACTGCCTAACACAAAAAATTTCTTGTATTTTTTAATACAATATGCTGTGGGATTGAAGCCTTTCTGTGGACACTGTGATGAATAAACGCAGAAAAACCCTAATCAGAAACCTTTGGAATGAGAAAGAAAGCACATGAGTAGTTCCAGAGGACATTCAAGATTAATCAGCATTGGTGCCTTGTGGACAGACTTTTGGAGTCAGCAAACAGAGCAGGGTGCCGTTAGATGAAGGAGAGGTGTGAGGAGGGATGGAGAGATCCTGATGTGCATATTGCCTCATCTGGCCCAGCATGAAGTCACCTTGACTCAGCAACCAGCACAAGGAATTTGCTTAACTCCAAGCAGCCCTGGAAAAAGCGTGTGATGTATCCAGTTCAAGGGAACGATGATGCTCTCTCTGCCTTCCAACAACAGGACCAATCTGCCCTTTCCCACCTGCAGTTCTGTGATGTTACATCTGTGCTGCAAGTTAATTGAAACAAGGAGACAAATGCATCCTTTTAAGTAGGGAATTCCTATGCTGCCTGTGGTAAGTATCATATTTTGAAGATTTCTTTTCCAGATCATCCACAATGCCTTGACAGAGTCAAGACTGGTCTGTGTGGGAGACATGTGTCAAGACCTGCCTGCAGAGGCTCTTGATGCAAGGCTAAAGCTGGGGAAAAGAGGTGAATTTCTATGTGTCAGCTCTCTGCAGGACCATGGAACATGGGAGCCACGAGGGACATGATGTGGGATCCAGCTCAGATATTCAGTCCTAAATCATGACTGCAGCACTAGAAAACTGGGATGATTAGAGATATCTTTTTGAACTTTGGGAAATATTACACTCAGCCCAGGAATCAGGCTTCACTACCACCTAGTTCCTTGCTGTAAAGGTATTGCAGGTGAAGATGAGACAGGGACTGAGCAGCAGGCACTTAGGCTAACAGCAAAATAATTGTGATCAGTGCGACAAGAACTACTTAGATAACTCCTACTTTTCCACCCCTTTCAGAGATAAAGACCTCGTGATAAGAAGGCAGCTAGGAAAACTAAATTTATTTTGCTGGTTAGAAATACCTGTAATTTATTCCTGAAAAGTATAGAGATCATGCTGATATAGCAGAGTGAGGAGGGAAGAAATCCTGCTAAGTTTCCTGCACATTTTATATGCCTTCCTATATGCAGGGACTGAAATCACAGCTCTAGTAAACAAGGAGTACAGGAGCAGCTTGAATATTGACTTTGCTTGAGCTGGATTTCTACTTCCCATGGCAAAGTGAGGGGCTTTACTATTTTAAAGTATTTTTAATAATTTCATTCTCCTGTCTTATAATATCTCATGCCATTTACACAAGTCAAGAACCCAAATATCTTCTTTGTTAGAATCCTGCACACTTTTCCTGCCCTCATCTTCATACATTCTTGTTCTGAGAAGACCTTCCTGACCAGATCCATGAATCCTCTACCAAGAAATCAATCAATCAAGATGTGAGAAGGGTGATTTTATTTCAAGAGTGCTGCTGTTAATAGTATATGGATAAAACATACTTTCAGGATCAATAATCTCTGCTTACACTGAATAATGCAGTTTTGTCTAGAGCCCTTGTTACTAATTCTGACAGATATGTTTTCCTACGTGGAGCAATGAGTCTGAGTTGGTATGGTCCTTACTAGCAAAAATTATGCAAAGTCAAGTTGCTAATGCAGGTATAATAATGGAATCATAGAATCACAGATTATTTGGGCTGGAAAAGACTTTAAAGGTCATCCAGCTCCAATCCTCCTGCTACGGACAGGGACACCTTCCACTAGATCAGGCTATTCCAAGCCCAGTCCAACCTGGCTGTGGACAGGGATGGGGCAGCCACAGCTTCACAACCCTCACAGTGTATGGTGTTATCTGTTTGGGCCTCACTTAAATACTCGTCTGATGCATCCTTAGTATAAGTGAGTGGGGAAGGAGTTTTTATTTGCTTTTAGCTTTACAAAAGAACATTATATATATATAAAATATTATAGACTATATTACATATATATTTATATTATATATAAAAATGATATTATATATATTTATATTATATATATATATAAAATAAATTCATCAGAAATATTTGAACAAGTGCCATCTTTAAACCTGCTTTTTCAGACCATTAATTATTATCCAAGCATCCTTTTTGAGTCCTAAGACCAACAAAGTTCTTGGGAAGGGGGTGGTGGAAGAAAAGGGAGCCTTGAGCAACCTGGGTGACATCCCTGTCTAGGTCAGGGACATCAGAACTAGGTTATATTTAAGGCCCTTTCCAACTCTAACCTTTCTATAATTCTATTATAAAAGTCCTGTTTAAGGTTGCTCTCTGATTCATATACACAAAACCCCAAAGCATTTCCATTTTCTAAATTTTATTTTTTTTTTTTTTTTGCAAATGGTGAAAAAGTGGGGGCCTCATATATAAGGGAAGTGGCATGAAACACCCATGAAATATGGTATTTGGCAACCAAAATAGAGAGATCCCTGAAACGCCCGTCAATAACTGTGCGAGTGGGGAGAGAGACAAGGGATGCCTTCGGGCGCTGTTGGGCCCCCGCTTCGGCCCAGCGGGCTGCTGTAAAGCACTTTGGGCAGCAAAATTATCAGAGTAGCTGCGATTTGCCTTGCAGCCAGGATCGGTGTGGAAATTTCCACGCGAGCAGGACTGGAGCCAGCAGGTGGCACTGCGAAGTAGCCCAAGACAGATCCTGCATCCCAGCACGCCGACCGCACCAGCTGCCTGCACTCTCCGGGCTGAAGCTGCTGACAGACCGCAGACTTTTGTATTATTGTCATTCTCTACCTTCCCCATTCCCTTCTACCACGCCCCAGCCCCGAGATGAAAAGTGCAGTAATCAGCTTCTCCCTCTCCCCTTCCCTCTCCTCGGGACAGTTGTCCCCCAGTCAGAGTTGGAGCATCTCGTTTCTCTGTCTGCTTTGAGGATGTGAATCCTAAGTTTCACCTTCTGCTTTGGACACCGACAACCACACCTCTCTTCAGGAGACACGCCCTGCTGCTGAAACCTGAGCCCTGCCACTACTCTGTTGCATCATTTCCTGTTGTTCATTTTCCTCTTTATCCTTGGGAAAAGTTTTTCTGTTTTATTTGTCCAAAAGAGACGCAGTCCCTTACATGCAGTGCACCACAGCATAGCACTGTGAAGATCTGATTTTATCTTACCTGGAGATACAACCCATTTCATAGTAATTGATCTCCAGGTTAATCATCAACTTTCTTTCTAGATACAAACTCATATTTATTTGAGATATGACACAGAGAAATGAGACTGCAAATGGATTACTTTTTGCTTAGAAATCACGTAACATGCTTTAAATGCTTATTTTTACTATTTTTATGTTTTTTTTTCCATTGCCGTGTACACAAATAAATTCATCATCTTTCTAAACAGGCTTTAAAAATAGTGTCTTTGCAGCATGTCTCTAGGCAAAACAAAGGCCCTGTCATCATATAATGAGATTTGCATTTGCAGAGTTGTACATAGCTGCAGTTCACCAGCACAGCATGCCATCAGAGAGAGCAACCCTGGTCTGGAGCAGTGCTTCCATTCTGGAAGTGTTCAAGGTCAGGCTGGATGGGGGTTTGAGCAGCCTGGTCTAGTGGAAAGTGCCCCTACTTACGCAGGGGAGCTGAAACCACGTGCTCTTTAATGGTGATTCCCACTTCCAAAACAATGGTCTATCTGAATTCTGCCTGGGATCTCTACGTTGCCTTGACACTGAAGCGTTGCAGGAGTTTGATGGGCTTCAAAGCCATCAAAATTGTTTTGGCCCCACAAATGCCATGCAACACACCACCATGACTTGAGGGTCCTAGAACCTCTGTTTCCATCCCCTGATAAATAGTGAAAGCCTTAGAAACTCATTCATGTTAAGCATATTGCATATGGAAAAAAGGAAGGATTAGCCTTGGATTGCTGAGATTGCTCATTCAGTGTCTATGAGTAACACGTTAAAAACAACAGAAAGAGGCTTTCTAGAGAAAGAATAGCAGTTGTCTGTAATGCTGTGGGAGATCAGTACCACTAGCATGAACCTTGTCCTGTATTGAACTGCATTTATGGGAGTGATTCATGGACATATTATCCTAGTTTTATGCATTTGTTAACTCAATAAAGGAGTCAGCCTAGGACTGAATGGGAAAAGTCAAACTGGCAGCATCCCTGAACAAGTGGTAAATCAGTGCAATGAACCACCATCTCTTTGTCTTGGGGGAGGATCTTGAAGGTGATAAAAAAACAAACCCGTTTCTGTAAGGAAAGGGACTCTCGGGCTGCATTTACACAGCCTTATTCTTCTTTGATATTTTGTGGCATTTCTACAGGTCTTGCTCTGCTTAACGTGTTTAAACACACACATTTTCAAGGTTAGTTTGACATTAAGCACATTCACTGCTTAGGGCACACAACAGTCTGAGACTCTCTCTCAGCTCAGCCTTACCAGTGTCCCGATCTGCTGCACTTCTATATCTGTTCCCTTCTATAATCTCCCAGTGGTCCCAGCTATGGAGAGTGTTATTGATAACAGAACAGCATTTGCACCTTCCCTGGGGAACCTGAAATCCTCAGACTGCCAATGCCAACATGTGTTGCCTGAAAGGCATGTCAATCAACATCCTCCTGACAACTTCAGCAGAATTAAGGAGAAGATTTAATCTCCTGGGCAACTGACACACCTTTCCTGGTCTGTTAGTTTATCTTGCTTCATCCATGGCTTTCTGTAATGTTATTAAAAAAAAAAAAAAAAAGTTGGTTATGGTTTAAACATGAAAGCATCTTCACTCCTTTAAAATCATGGGTGGTTTAAACGCCTCAGTGAGAGTGAAGGCAATTTTGTGGGAATTCTGTCCTGTGTCTCTGTTGATAAACTCACTGGGATCTTACAGAAATCATTTATTTTGATATTTATACACACAGCCTCACAGTTTCTGCCTGGTATAATTTCACAGTTGGAGAAACCAAGTCTTTAATAAGATTAAAGGCTTCTCTTTTTTCTTTATTTCCCCCAAAAAGGGTAGGAATGAGTTAATAATACTAGAAAGAATGGAACAAACAATAAAACCCTTGACTCTTTATTTCCTGCTGTACCCAATTAATAATTACAGTAGGAGTGGCTGTAATTAGGGAAACAGGTGGCTTTGCACAAACAAGTTATTTTCATTTAGTATTGAAAATAGCGCCTAGCAGAAGCTCAGTATCTATATGACTTCCCAGCACTGTCTGAATGTGGGTAGGAAAATAGTAATTTAGATATACATATGCACACGCATACGCTTGCCAGTACTCTGTTTTAATGGAACATTAAGCTAATGCCACATTAAGTTACAATGCACTTCTTATGGAAGTAAGATCAGCATCTATATAAATATCAGATAGATGTATTATGATCTGAACAATTGCAATAAATAGCAGATGGCTATGCAGTAATGGGACACTAAAAAATATTTATCACATCTTCCGAGTGTGCCGCTGGTGCTGTTTGTTGTCAGGGCTAATGGCCAAGTTTGATGTGTGCCCTTTCATACAGGACCTTGCCAAAATTCATGCACACAGTCAAAGAGAGTGGTTAAAGTTGGGAGGGACCACAGTGGGTCCTCTGGTCCAGCCTCCCAATCAAAACACAGTCATCCAGAGCCCATGGCACAGGATTGTGTCCAGACAATTCTTGAATATCTTCAGTGAAGGAGACTCTACAACCTCTCCGGGCAATCCATTCCTGTGTGCAGTCACAGATACAGTAAAGCAGTTCTTCTGCATATTGAAGTGGATTTTCCTGCTCATCCGTTTCTGCCTGTTGTCTCTTGACCTATTTCTCAGCAACACCAAACAGCATCTGGTCCATCCTCTGACAGGTACCTTCAGATAACGTATACATTGATGAAGTCCCCTCTTGATCAGCTCGCTTTGATGCTGTTCTCGTCTGCATGACATCAAGAATTACAGAATCATAGAATGGTTTGGGTTGTAAGGGACATTACAGATTGTTTCCACGTCCTGCCATGGGCAGGGACAACTTCCACTAGACCAGGTTGCACAGAACATCATCTATCCTGGCCTTGAAAACCTCTCAGGGAGTTAAGTGAAAATGACTTGGTCTTGGTTCCAAATCTCATACTGCTTTGGGTCTAGAATGACATGAGTGGGGAAAATGATATTGCCTTTTGTGTCTGCCCAGCAAGAATGTGGATGAATTGCTGAATAATTTACCACATTTTCCAAAAGGTTTGCTGGAGAACAAGTTTCCATACATACAACTGTCTTTTTCAGATCTGGTAATTCCCTCTGTGTCTGCAATTTTCTGAAATCACAGATACATCTGTATTGGAGAGGTTTAATTTATATTTGAAACTGCTAAAGAAAAAAAGTGAGGCTCAAATTGCACAGACACACATAGAGGCTGTTTATTAGAATGAGTTTGAAACTTCAAGACTTCTTTCTTATATTCTTGTTTTCAGTCCCAAATAACAATGACTTGTCAGTTTCTCTTTTTCTCCTTCTCTATTAACATTTTTGTCATTGTTTAGCTCCATTTTTTATCCTCACCTTCTGTTTGTCTTCTTCCCATTTCTTCTTCATCCCATGACCCACTTGACTCCCTTATTCGCTTTGTCATCCTTGTACATGTTACCAGCAGGTCTTATGGACGTCTAACTTTTTGGTGACCTGTGTCATTTTAGCGTTGCACTTTTGTTTTACCAGATACGTAGGAGGTTCATGAATTCCACTGGCAAACATGAGTTTATTCTCTATGCTCTCTCAGAGATAAAGCCTGATAGTATCAGCCTCAGCCTAAGAAAACTGTGGGCCCTTCAGCTGAGGTAGTTTCGTAGGTCCCCATTTTAACCCATTATGCACAAGGCAAATTAGTGGCTTTTACACTAAGTAAAGTTAGTCTGAAGCTTTGCTGAATCTGCTTATTTGTAACTGAATACAAGTACTGAATACAAGAATTTGTTTCTAAGGGTAAACAGGAATATACATCAGATAAACTAATCAATTAATCTCTATTATTTGTGTTCTGTGTAGTAAGAGAGAAAAAAATAAGTAAGATTGATTCAGGTCATGTCTGTTGCTGCCCAGTCTAAAGGGCACCTACCTATGATCTCCTCAGGTCTCAGCCCACTTAAGTCTCACATTCTGTTAATAATACCAAGTTCTCAAACACATGAGCTGGAAAAGGGACCTGCTCTGAAAATGTTGCTGAAGGTGATCTCTCTTAAGAAGATTTCAGCTTTGTAAAGCAAATCTCATTTCTACCTGAAGTCAGAAATAAAGAGTGATCTTACTGAAAGATATTTTATGGAAACATTTACTGGTGGCAAATAGCATCCATGGTTCACATTTCAACTGAATTTTTTATCTGTTTTGTGTGGCTCTGGTAACACATGATATGTCAAAATCCAAAACTTATTATATAAATAGAGAATAGAGACAAAACCATTTCACTGGAAGATCAAAAGAAACCAAGCTTTTACTGCTGTTCCAGCCACTCTAGTTTTGTGTGACACAGGGGAACTTGCTTTTGCCATTCACAGCACTGTTACCCACCACAGAATCATGGAGTCATACAATAATTTGTGCTGGAAGGGAATTTAGAGAACATCAAGTTCCATGTGTAGGGACACCTTTCCTTAGACCAGGTTTCTCCAAGTTCCACCCAGTCCCCTCAACCTGGCCTTGAACACCCCCAGGGTCAGAGCACCCTCACCTTCTCTGTGCAACCTGTGCCAGAGCCTCTCCATCCTCAGTTGAGAACTTCTTCCCTAATATGCAATTCAACCCTGCCCTCTGTCAGTTTGAAGCCCTTCCCTCTTTGTCCATAACTCCATATCCTTGTCCAAAGTCCCTTCCCAGCTCTTTTGGACCCCTTTAGGTGCTGGAAGGTGACCTGAGTTCTCCCCAGAGCCTTCTCTTCTCCAGGATGAACAGCCCCAACTCTCCCAGACTGTTTTCATGACAGAGGTGCTTCAGCACTCTGAACATCTTCATGGACTCCTCTGTGTTCTATTCATCAGCTCCACATCTGTCCTATGTTGGGGATCCCAGAGCTGGATGAAGTACTGCAGAGACAATTCTCACAAGAGTAGAGTGGAGAGGGAGAATCACCTCCCTTGACCTGCTGGTCCTGTTGACAAAGATTTTCACATCATAGAAAGTCATTTGAGACTTGTGAGAGAAAGCAGGTGTGTTAAAAGAGTTTTGGACACTTTCTGAATGCAGAAACTCCTAGAAAGATGTATTATCTACTTAAAGAAGCACAGTGGAAGGTGTGTGCATAGGGAAGAAAGGGTTAAAGCTGGCTGTTTCCATTTAGCATGATGGCCAGCACCCCAACATCATTGTGTGTGCAGAGCAGCCATTGTAGCCCAGAGTGCTTCACCAATTAGTTACTACTCACATTTCCCTTGTTTCATAAATCACAGTCATATAAAGCCTGGTCCCAGAATACCAGAAGAATGTGGTTAAAATATTTCATTTAAAGGGGGAAGAATGGAAATTAGAAAAAGAAAAAAAGAAAAAAGAAAAAAAAAAAAAAAGGAAAGAAAGAATAAATGTGCTCATAACATGTTCCTTTTCTGATGTATACCAAAAAAAGGAAACAAGTTATTCTCAACACACAGAAGTTGAATAATTACCTCTGTTCCTTAAGGCAGTGTTATCATATTTGATGTATTTTTTCATTAAGCATATCAGACAGAGATCAATGAATGTAGAAGAGTTCTCTCTTCCCTGTAGCAGTGAATACTAATGGTGCTGAATTGCCATGATACCACACACCTCTCAGAAAGAAATAAATGCTGTGCACTCCATTAGAAACCTAAGAGCCTTTACTGCATCCAGAAGAAAGCTCCATTTTAAGAATTGATGAATAGAAAGCTACAAACCCACCATTAGTGTAAGAAAATATCTTTTTTTCCTTCTCTGAGCCCCCAACTAATGCTGCTTGGGCAGGAATGGGAGGATGACACACTGTCAGTCTCTTCTCTTGAAGGTTGTTTAAAATACAAATGTTCACACACAGTGAGACTCACTGCAATTACAACTGTAAATGTTGAAATATTAGTTTTGCACATGTGAGAATCAGCAGACTCAGAGGAGATAAGCAAGCTTTTGTGACTGTTGCTTTTCACCGAGTGTTACTACCACACATACTGGTCGTACCCACCAGTTCATGTTAGTGTAAACATGGAATCATTCCACTACAGCCTCTTTCTGACACTTTTTCAATGCCTTAAACAGTCTGGAGTTATCTTAAGCCAACAGGGAACAAAAAACTACAGTTTAGGGCCAAAAGGGAAAAGATAAGTTTTGTTTGGTATTCATGCCTTCTTTTCCATTTCACAAATAGCATCTCGGAATTAACTTGGAGCTAGTAAAACTTTAATAGAAATCAAATAATTCAAATTTACTTCCTCAAATCTCATCAGTAGAATTTATTCTGGAAATACAGACTATGCCATCAAGATTTGAAATACTTACTTCAGTCAAAATAGAAGAAATGAGTATTTCTGTAGTATAGTTCATCTGAGCTTTGTGTCTACATCTGTTCATGAGAAACCCAACCAGTGAAGTTTAGTAACTAGAGTGTCGCTGAAAGAGCACAGACATGTGCGTGTGTGTCTGTATGTTCTAATTGACTAGTTGAAAAATGACCTTCTGCTGCTGGAAGCATTAATTCAAAATTCATAAAGATCAAATAGGTGTTGGTTTTAATTCATCTATGTCATTAAACATGGTGAATTATACTGGTGCTAAAAAAAGTCATGAGAATGAAAATCTGGGGGGGGAAAAAAAAGTGTCTTTCCAGTAGCATTGCTGACAGGGTTCATGTTAACAGCTAGATTAAGAAATCATGGATCCACTGAATTCAATAGAACAATTATAGTTTCTATAAACAGGATGTCCTGAGGTTTATTAAACAAATACCATATTAAAAATGGGGTGAGAGGAAACTTTATTGTTTGACGCAAGATATTCCTGAGAGACTTCCACTGAAATACTTCACAGTAATTCAAGGAATGATTACATAAAAGTAGTTTTCCCTTGACAAATAAGCTGTCTTACTGCAGCATATTGGCATTGGCAACCATTCCTGAAGTATGAAGTAGCCTTAGGATTATTCAGCCATCGTGTTTAAATAACTGGGTTATGTAGTTTACCATTATCTTTGTAGTTAGATTGAGAACAAATGATGCAGTTTCCTGGTTTGTCAAATTTAACTTTGCATTTGCTTTGGCTGAGAGGTCCCTTGTGGAAATATAACATGGTTTACACTTCATTTGTAAAGCAGATAGGTTTGGATAAACAGTCACAAGTTAAAAGTAAACTGATGTGGAAGCTAGTGAACATATTTTGCTCCACTTAAATTACATTTAACCTCTATCTGCAAGACTTCAGTGGCCTGCAGACACTTTACATGTTATGTTCTGGATAAACCCATATATTTGTGGATATTGTTCCTAGCTGGACTACCTCTAGGCAGGTTTTCTGCCTATTCTGCCTTTGTATTTTCTACTGTTGTCACTTTATTACTGTACACATAGAACCCAGTTCAGCACAAACTAAAAGGCTCCAGCTGTTCTCTGCTATATTTAATTTGTATTGGCTTTGCCCAGTCATCTTGATGCAGCTGTGTATATATATTTGGTATCTTACATAGCAAATAATATTTCTCTTGCTAATTGAAGGCAGCTTGACTAAATGTGGTCAGGAATATGAAACCCAAGGAGACCAAAAGAAGCTTTAAAGCCCCCTCAAAATCATGCTGAACGCTGAAAAGAATGTAAAAATTTTAGCACCATTGAAGGCACTCCATTAAACTAAAAGATTTGGGCTTTTGAAACAATGGCCAATATGTATGTGAATTAGACATCTGGAGAGATTATAAAAAAAGAAACTCATTTAGAGGGAAATTAAAACCCTATAGAAAGTGTGCTAGTCATAAGGACAGAATGTAGTCTGTAACTCATGCTGAGGAAGGGATACATTAACACATTAATTTTAAGAGTCTCAATCTCGCTTTTATTTATATTTAAGCTTTTAATCCTCGAATAATTAGTCATTACTAGTATTTAATGACTGGTTTCCTAATTAGGTATCCCTAGATGGAAGTAAAGGCAGTTAAACACTAGCAAACTGATCATTAACTACAGTAATGATCAAGTTCTTTGGGATTATTACTATTATAAACTATAATTAACAGTTTATAACAGCTATATTTTATTTTGTATTTTGTTTCCTCTAAAAAAACCCATCCTGGAGTACTGCTGAGAGGCTGTGTTAAAACTCTCACTATTAGGAATATGGTGAAAGCACCTATTTCCTCAGTTAAAAGGGGAATATTTAAATATTTTCTTAAAATAATTGTTATAGTATGTGGTTTGTTGTCAGACGTTGGCTAATGAAGACACCACTGATGCATTCTAACAGTTGGGGAAAAATGAAACCAAACAAGTAGACAACAGAAAGAAAATGGCTCAGAAGATGTGGAGTGAATGAAAGTCTAACTCTGTGTAAATTTACAGTTAACCTTTCCAGTGGGCCAAATCCCAAATTCCATTCATTTTTGCCCCATTTCCTACCTCAAATAGCTCCTCTTACAGTTTGTCTAGGAGCAAAAATAGTGGCTTACAGTGCTAAACCATCAGACTTCAGGAACAGAGCTGACTTAACTCTTTTTCAGTAGTAACAGTGAACTTGCACTGAACTTTCCCTTTATGGTGATGGGATAACAGTAAAGATAATTATCTCAATTACCAGCTAGCTAACTAATTTTTAGTTTTGAACCAAGATGGGTACCTATTCTCCTAAGAATTCTTCAATTAGAGTGTGCACTATCAGAAATATATGGCTATTGCATTCTGTGTAGAAAATCAAAGTAGATGACACATAAATTTGATCAATAGAATGTCTGTATTTAATTTTATACCTTTACTTGATCTTCATTGATGATAATGACAGCTTGGATACCTAACTCATACACAGACTACTCTTTGTAGGTTGGTGTCTACTTTTAGATGAATGTATAAGAGGAATAAATCTCTCTATGGGTGAGTGATCAATAACATTTCACCCTTTCTTATTCACTTACCCGACTGTATTCACAACTCTTCACCACAGGTACTATTTTTCAGTCTACTTCCTGTTGTTGCTTGAATCAGTATATTCATGTATAAATACCTCATGTTGTTGCAATTGCAATTCCTTTAATTCCTCTAAAATATTTTAAACCAAGCATCTGGGCTCTAAAGGTCTCTCAGCTCATTAACATATTTGTTTTCACATTTTCTCCAGCAAAGTGCAATGGCTGTCAGACTGCCAGTCTTTCTGTTCCTTTCTTCTTGTTTCGCGTCCCAGGTACTGTTCTCAGAGTAGACCTGAAAGAAAAAGTCTTTTGTTGTCTTGTTTTTCTTTTTTTTTTTTTTTTTTTTTTTTTTTTTGTGTGTGTATTTTGTCTTGTTTTTGGTTGGTTGGTTGGTTTTTGTTTGTTTTTTCTTTTGTGTAGTTTTTGTTATGGTTGTATGTGTGTTTGTTTTTTTGTTGTTCTCCCTCCCTTCCCCCTTTAATTAGGTCCTGGTTTTATTGTTAAATTCAAGAGGAATTGTATCTGATTTTCAGTTCCAAGGTGTAACCTTCTTTATTCAGCACAGGCTCAATTCCTCTATGTTATCTGAAGATGTGGATTAAGCAGTCTGGTTCTGCTCCATAATTCACCTTTCCTATTCCTCATCCAGCCCTCGCATTTCACTGAGGGATTCTGCTACCTTGTAAAGGTTAACTCTAGGAATTGTATAGATTTTTTTTCAAGGTCCCTAGGCACTTCAGTTGTCCATTTTGACCACAGCTGTCTAGTTTACCCAGGACTTATCTTTCTGCCAACTTAGAGGTCTAACCTTAACCTAAGTCAAACTATAATTCACTTGTGCTTTCCCCGACAGTCATGTCTAAGTGTAGTGGACTCTGGACTATGACAAATGTGCTCAGGCAGTGCAAGAAACTCTGAGCCACAAATTGTCTTGTCACAGAAATATAAAACCACCAGTTTTGCTCATTAACAGAAATCCTGAACAGAAAGAGGGAAAATAGAACAGAGTGAGGGTTATTTTTCTGCTGTTTTTTTCCATCACAACAATTTTGTTATGCTTTTTAGGTAATTTAGACAATGTAAGACGGATAGGCTGAAAACCATAGTAGGGGTAATGGGGAATTTTTGTAGTGAGCAGAGCAGAGAGCGACAAGGAACAGGGATGGGACTATAATTCAAGGGAGAACCTTAAGGTAATATGTGCGTCCAGGATAATTTTAAGGATGTACTCCATGAGGTCACACTAATGTTACAACCTGAATTTTGATAGAAGAACTCTAATCGCTACGTCTCTGGGAATCAGTCCTGAAGTGAGAAGATGCCAAAAACAATCCATAAGGGACCGGCAGATCTGTGGGTTTCTCTGATATGAAAGAAGCTGCTGTCATTCTCCTCACGTTCAGTCTTCCTTACATCAGACATGAATTGCACAATCCAGCATAGTGGGTCTAAATCAAGGTTAAATAAAACAAAAGAGAAGGCTGAAAAGTTAAAGCCAAGCTAAGAAATTGCTCAGGTTTTGGGCAACAATAGAAGATGTGAAAAGCAGGAGAGAGTATTTGTGAGCAGAACCCTAATTTTGCAGGAGCTAGTTATAAGAACAAGAGAAAAAAATGAAGGAATGTAGCAACCAGTGTTGTAGCAACCAGAAAAACATGGTTCTAGGAGTCAGTGTAGTGGTAGTCATGCCCTGAAACACACTGTGAACTTCAGGTTGCAGTGCCATTCATGCTTAAAGAATGGCTCAGCAACCACACAACTCACTGGGGAAATTAAATGATCCATTAGCAGGGTTTACAGCTAAAAATCACATAGTTCATGTGGGAAAATATTCATGGTTAAAGAAAAGAAGAGGAGAAAATACAACTTTGGGTTTTGGGCTGGGATTTATCTCTGACTTCAGACCATCAGTTTTTGTCACACTGCTCAGCAGGTGATGGTATAAGTGCCAGTAGAAGTCCCAAAAACAGCGTGGGAGAATCAGGAACGTACTTTGGAGAAGTTAACCCTGTCAGAAAGTCAGAACTCCCAAAGTGCAGATTTAACCTGAAACAGAGCTATAAACTCTTGAGTACCTCACTGGATTTGATAGATATATCAGCTTGTGCAGCATGAATGGGTGCAGCTAGTGGCAGGGTGACACACAGTGCAGCATTGCTGTCCCACAGAGTCCCAGACCAACCATGGAGCAGCAGCATGTTGGAAGCAAGTCAAACCAACTCTTCTGTCTTTTCCCTTCAGCCACGGTGTTGTGCTGTGACTCATGGGGACAGCACAAACTCTGTGGTGAAAAGCTAATGTTTAGCAGCCAGGGATCTGCCTACCTGTCCAAACAGAATGCAAATACTATTGCACTTGAGGTACTATATGTACATGAGGAGCCCACCTGTCACAGTGCAGCCACTGATTTTTGTGAGCATGCTTCTGATTCCTTAGGAGCCTTTTTAGAGGGTAGAAGATCAGAAACTGTGTTAAGAACACAGTATTTTTCTCTAAGTCATAAGGCAGTCCAAGAATTTATTAATCAGGACAGCTTGTTAATCTAAATTTACTCAGAATTGTAGGTACCACACACAGACTGATGGTACCTTAGCCTAGCACACATTAGCTGACATAACTTTTCTCAATGGAAATGTAATGTGCAGTAGCATCTTATAGGGAAAGCAGCCTTGTGCTCCAAATTCTACCATTATGAAACAGTTTGTCAAAATTCCCCAGGGAATCCTTGTGCTTCTCATCACATTAGCTGGGAACACTAACATTATAACTCTCAGTTCACAACTGGTACATAAATGATGTATACTTTTAAATGCAGCTTGTATATGTGAAATGCAACTGTTTAAGTGATACAAATTGGCTAGCTCTGAAGTTTTATTAAAGACAACTTGATGCTTGACAATAGCCTTCCATTTACATAATTAAGACAGATGTTACCACTGCAGTAGACTCTCCAGAATACTGTTATTTTTGTTGTTTTATGATTATATCAGTTTGGAAAGTCTAGAGCTTATAATTTTTTTTATAGCCTAACCCACAGTCATGACTGAGTGTGTGACTGTTGCTTTTTTTTTATTATTTTACTTATTTTAAAACATGTCCTAGATCCTGCTGTGCACTATGAAGTTCACAAAGAGGAAGACAGATCTAAATTAGTAAGAAAATAACCAATTTAAGAGTTAAAAATCCTACTTTTAGCACTATAATTTAAGAAAAAATAACTAAAAGCTGGGTCATTATCCCAAATGGAGCATCTTTTGTCCTTAAGTGAGTGGTTCTTTTTCAGTCCAGGTCAAAATAGAGTAAACATTCTTTTCAGCATCAAGACAAGTTAACAGCTTTACTAGGAAGCTCTTGATTCTCTGCTGGTTTATAGTGGCATGAAAGTAATCTGACCTCCTGGTATTGAGGGGTCAAACAGTCAGTGGCCACTGTTTTGTTCTTAGTAAACTGTTATCATATCTAAACCCACGTCGTATTCAGCAATGAGAATGAAATATGTTTCTTGCAAGTGGCCTTGCTGATAGAAATGGTCTTTTGGCAGTTAATAAGCTGCTGGTAAAGGATCTGCTTTCTGTGCTCAGATGTCATGTGCTTACAAATAGTGTAGGTTGGACCTTTTTTGATAGAAATTGCTAACAAAAAAGTTTGGTTTGCTGTTCAGCATCAGGTGTTCACATCTAGGGTCTCTGTCTGAAGGAGTGATCACTTAGAGTCTCGCTTCAAAATTACAGTTACGTACGAGCTGAAAGTTGCTCTGAAATGCACAGACAAAACCCTCCAGCTTTTCTTCCCTTACTCATTTGCTTTTCCATTCCCACGCTGTCCCAGAATGAAGTCTTGAAGGAAAGGAAATGTCAGTGGAACTCATTAGCAGACAGCTGAAATATAGAGAGTGTGGGTTAAGTCTACATGCAAGAAGGCACCACAACCTCCTGCAGGACAGTGAACCCTGCATTGAACAGGGATACTTTTTCCGCAAGGAATTTTGAAAGTTGTGGAGAACACCCCTTTACCAGACAGGACTTCTCATTATGAAAGATAATCATTGAAAATCTTATTAAGCTCTGAAATGTTTCCAAGGTGATCTTACTGTAGTAATTACATCTGTTCTCTAGGTAGTAGTGACTGTTGGGTATCAGGCTCTCCCAGGTTGCATATGTTAGGCTGTCTCATTAAAGGCTAATCAAAGACCTGGTGACGATCAAGGGAGCAACTTCAGGAGAAAGAGTTTTGCTGGTGAGTGCCCAGAATCCCTTCTTTCTGAGACCATCCAAAGAGCAGTGAGCAGACTATTCTCTCTGGTATGAAACCCAATGAGAGTTGTCAAGGAGGAAAATCTTTCTTCCAATGAATTACAGAGAATCCAAACAAATTTACTGGAGACATATAGGTCAGCAGTTTTAATACACAGAAATATGCTAACAAATATAAGCTCAGGAAGTTACTGGAAGGGTGAATCTCTGCTTATCCTTTTATTCCTTCTCCTAAGCACCTGGTGCCCCCCCAAAAACCACAGTACAGTAGTACTGTAGTCATTAAAACTGATTAGTGTGGGGGTTTAAAAAACTCTTAGCACATCAAAGACTTAAGGCAAGTTGCCCTATATAAGTCCTACCTTTTCAGAAGGGCAACAATGATACATCAAAAATAGCACTAGGAACCACAGATTTGATAAACATTGAGTCCTCCAATCCACAGACACTTGAACTGAATATGGTT